>CM031885.1:5014967-5066385 GCA_018691285.1 Cucurbita argyrosperma subsp. sororia | reverse complement strand
CCACTCTTTGCCTTGGAGAATGCACTCACAAATGTCTGTAATTTTATTTATAGGTATAAATGGATGTGTTGTAATAAAGCAAGTTACAAATTCTGTCGCCGTAGGACATGTTGTACTTCACTAAAAAAAAAAAAAAAAAAAAGACACACTCTACAAAAGACACATGCATGTGTGCCCACTACACAAATATTGTTCATGGAACCCTATATCACAACCTGACAAAGCTTTAGTATTAGACTGTGACTAAAAAAATGAACAAGAGTACAATAAAAATAAGTTAAAATTTTGCGAAATTTAAAATCAAAGAAAACCTCATTTAATTCACAAATTGAAATCAATTACGAATTGGTTCTCTTCCTTTATTACAAAATGGAGATCAAAGGAACAGGATACAAATTAAAACAATAAAAAAAATTAAAAAAAAAAACCCTAGAAAAAACAAAAGTTTGACATCTCGAAACATCTCCTTATAGTACTACACAGTCGGCGATCATTTTAGAATTTGAAATCTTACTATTCCATAGGCAAGACAAAACCTCAAATCTCGACCCAAATCAATTTCGACTATCTTTATGAAACTAGTGAAAAATACCTCCAAGGACATCATACTAAAAATTAAGAACTTAAATCTTAAGTAAAACTTGTGCGTTAAAGTGGATGAGCCAACACATATCAACTGGACGAAGGCATTAAGCGTTCTGTTGAGACATCACCTAGATTCGATCTAAACCGACCCACAACCCAATCCCCTTTGTGACCGCACAAGTCACGAAACGCTTATCTACCTCGAACGACAGCCTGCAAGCACCTAAAAAAAGAAAGGAAAAATAGGTGAGTATGAATATACTCTATAAGTAACCTACTTCAGGCATTCATCACATATGTAATCTAATAGGTATCCACATGCTTTTACTTTGAGATCTAGGAAGTTTTGGTCTAGAATCTACTACTATTTGAGAATTGGGGATTCTTAAAATTTTGAGTGGTACACTATTCCCTCAGGGACCCACTTTGAGTTTGAAGGAGATGGCTCACCCTCTCTTGGCTCCATGGATCTGTCAAATGACTGGTCTCATCTATGGGTGAACTAATCTTATGTTCTTTTGACTTAGGGTAGCTTGCTCTGCATATGCATGTGAAACTGGTGTCTCAAGTCGAGGCACTAGTTCGTAAAATTTCCACTCTAGTGAGGACAGTTTGGTGTGTACAAGCCTCCTTGTCATCCACGAGTACAAGACTGAAACTCGATGATATGGGTATTGGAGTAGAAAGGGTAGTGGAGACTCTGATGGCACTGTTAAACTAATGACCCCATACATACTACTAATGGTTAGGAGAGCTATCTTTGTCATTCTTTGATGTCATGCAAGTCTAGTAGGTTATTAAGAGCATCAAGGCGGTTTAAATCTCATCTCATGTTTCAAGGATGTTTATGGTTAACTCCTTTGAGCTAAACCAATCTCTAGATGCACACAAGTCTAAATCTCTATGTGCTGACGATCTTGGAGTGCAAGGTCCATTGGGAACATACTGACTTAGGTAAACATGTAAACCACTTTAGCTACAGCACTCTAAACTTTGCATGGTTCTCACATGCATGCTTTGCTAGAGTGATTATCCTATCGATCGCCTAGATCATGGTATACATATTCTAAATATTTATGCAAGCTTATTAGGAAGATATCATATCAACCACCTAAAGTAGTGAAAAACATAAACTAAAATATTCATGCAAACAAACAAGAAAACAAACTCAAGGGGAAGATAACATCCATCAACCGTCAAGAGCACAAAACACAATAGCTCATTCTTCTTTCTAACACAACAAAATGCTTTTAAAACAACATTTATCACAAATATCATCATAGGGACATTATTCAAAACTATCTAGAAGAACACAATTGCAGGGGGCCATTACAAAAGTCGTCCCACGACTAACATTGAAAAATATAATCACATGCAATTTCTATGATATCATGTGAGGCCTAAAATAGGCTCTATTTAAATATATAGGTATAAATGGATGTGTTGTAATTCTCTACACATAGTCGACGTACATGAATGTGGGCCCAGGTCACGTTTGTCACAATGCATCTAGCGAGAGATGCACAGTTGTGGTGGAGATCCAAGTATATGAATATTCAAGATGGTCAATGTATCGTGGACACTTGGAAGAGTTTAACACAAGAACTTCGGTCACAGTTCTTCCCATATTTTGTCGAGATAATAGCAATATAGAAATTAAGAGAGTTGAGGCATTTTGGGGATATCCAAAACTACATTAAACAATTTTATTGGATTATGCTGGATATTCATGACATGTTCGAGAAAGACAAGGTCTTCAGTTTTTTTGAGAGATTGAAGCTGTGGGCTAAGGCAATGCTTTACGAACAAATATTTCAAGATCTTTCCACGGCCTTGCTACAGCCGAACAACTATTTGACCATAGCAACAATCAACCTAGACAAAAGGTAGAATTAGACTTCCATAAGTGGAAGTAATAGAAATTATCAACCCAACTCCTCAAGACGAAAGAGGTGACCGACTTGAAGGCAAAGGAGGGGAAGACAAGTCCTCCCAACAAAGAGGTAGAACTCAATGACAGAGACCTTACAACAAGAATAGTCCTAATCAATGCTCCTTGTCTTGCTTCATATGAAAAGAGACCCATCAAGAATCTAAACGCCCATAGAAGGTGGCCCTATATGTCTTTCAAGCAAAACCTGGAATGAATTTAGAAGCATGAGTATGAGACGACAAAAAAATGAAACACTTCTAGAGAGGGCACTAAAGTACTTGTCCACTCTCTAGAAGAGAGTGGACGAGATATAAAAGCTAGTGGGACGTGATCTTATGTATGTCAAGACCTGGGTTAACCATAGAGTGGTTAGGAACACCATTGTCGACTGTGGAGCCACCCACAAATTCATGATGGATATTGAAGCAAAACGCTTGAACATCCTTTGACATCGAGGTAGAAGAAAGATGAAAGTCGTCGATTCAGCAACTTTATCTATCTTAGGAGTTGCAAGAAGAAATTCAATTTCAAGACAACAAGAACCAATAATTTATGCAAAAATACTATTGACGAGTCAAATTCATTCTGAAGGTTGGGAAGACATCATATATGTTTCAGTTGCTTTGATGGATGCAGACTAACTCTGTTATCCACATCAGTAACTTGAAGTGTTACTATCCCGACTAGGAAGACACAAGGCACAAGGAGGTGGTACAACCTCATGCAATGAAGAAGAGTTCCAGTGCAAAGAAAGCAAGAGAGGTTTTGACAGAGAAGATGCAATGTGTTGACAAACCAAGTAGTTGTTTTCAACCGTTCCTTATTGTTTGGAAGAGTTTCCTTAATGCAGAGATCAATTGGAAGCGTGTCGAGAGACCTAAAGCCAACCTAATCCTACATCGCTAAATGTATGAAGAGTTGGTTGATAGGGACGTCAACCAATTGAGTGGTAGAGGATATCATGTTCATGTTTGTCCAAGACGTGTTGCCTATGGTCGTGTGTTAGATGTCCCAGTCCAGAATGTATTGTCCATGGTCACATGCTCGTTCCAAACCTCTTTTATTTGCTTTCAAAACTTTGAGGGGAAGTCTAGAAGAAAAAGTCCAAATAGGACAGTATCTGTTAGCTGCGGACTTAGGCTGTTACAAATGATATCAGAGCCAGTCATCGGATGGTGCTAGGCAATGGTCGAAGTAGGGCTAGTCTCTCTCCATTGTAGACGCATTTTAAGACTGTGAGGCTGATAGTAATACATAATGGGCTAAAGCGGATAATATGTGCTAGCATGGGCTTGGGCTATTACAAACGGTATCAGAGTCCGACACCAAATGGTGTGCCAACGAGGACACTAGGCTCCCTAGGAGGGTGAATTGTGAGATCCCACATCAGTTGGAGATGGAAACAAAGCATTCATTGTAAGGAGAAGTCCAAAATGGAAAGTCCAAAGAGGATAATATCTGAGCGAAGCGAAGAAGGGAAACCCTAAGAGGACAATATCTAAGGGAATCCAAGAACGAAAAGCCCAAAGAAACAATATTCGCTAGCGTTAGGCTTAAGCTGTTACAATAAATGCTATCGATTACATTAAATGCTATCAAAACTGTGGTTGTTACTTATTTGCTTTTAGCTTATACCATTGTTTTCTTACAAATTGTTTTTAATACATTTCCTCGCTCACATTTTCTAAAATAAATTCTCTCAAACATGACTTAGACACGATCATACGTCCAAATTATCCATGACTTATGATTTCCATATGACTGACTTGTTCGCTGAGGTAGAAAAAGTATCGCATAATCGTTGTACTATTATCACAAGAGTGGGATTGTGACATCCATCAACCAGCCAATTAACCATCCTCCGACCATGTAAGATCCTCAACGGCCAAACCCAATGATGTGGCAAACAATTGGCCCAATTGGAAATTTGTCCCCTTGGTGTGTTAGTTCCTTGATTTTCCAACTTTTTGAGGCTATTTTTGTAATTTTCAAAACTTTATAGGACTATTTGTGCAGTTCTTGATTTCACCGTTTTTTTTTTAATTTGTGTTCTTTCAAGACTATTTTTCCAAATTTATTTTTTACACTTCTTTCCTTATTATCTTTTATTTTTTCTTTTTCCTTTACTATCGCTTCAAATTTCCTTCGATGGAATAATTCATAATTTTTTGTGCTACATTTAAAACAACTCAAGAATGGAAGACTAAAACATCACCCATATGTGATTTATGTAAGAGTATTTGAATGCCAAATTTATGAACACGTAAAGAATAGAAATTTTTTCTAACAATAACCTTATACATTCTAAACGAGGGAGAGTCCAATTTTCGATAATTCATTTCGGAAACGATAATTCCAAGTCTCCAATTCATCATCATCCAAATTAGCTCTTACATATTTATATTCTCATTCTAAAATATTTGTAAATATTGGAGTTATCAAAACAAATATTATATTTAATCTTCATATTACTTAACTGTAATCAAGATTGTCAATAATTTATTACGTTTTGGTTTACTTTATATTGATAAGGTTTATACTTGTTAATCTAGTATCATTTTATATAATTAAGCTGCATTCATAATTTGGGTGTAAATAAAAATTTCAGCCAAAACATTTAGATGAGCTATTAAGGACAAATTATGATTTGACCATTAAAATTGTTAGTTTAGATTCTTGCTATTGTTTTCTAAACAAGATCCCAATCGTCAATACAAAAGTTAACTCTCCCTACGAAAAGTAGGAGAGTAATTCAAACATAAACTAATATGAATATTGTCTATACAAAAGGACATAATATAGAAAAGATAAACAAATGGGAAGAACAAATAAACATCTGTTTGGAAAAACCTCAAAGTTCTTCGGACTTTCTTCAACAATGGTCTCTAATTTGGGAGAACTTGAAGACCTTTTATAAGGTACGAGAATTATTGGTGCCACTTCAACCCGATTTTGCATTCTATTCACCATCTCTATTTAGATGAATGTAGTAGGAAAAGAAGATATTGTGTTTTTTTAATAGAGATGTAGATGTGAATAGGTTCTTAGAGAGAGAACTAATTAGAGATGAGAGGAAGAAAGGTGAGGATTAATATTATATACTTTGAACATCGGTGGCTTTACTGGCAAGGTCCCAAAATTAAAGAAATAGTTGAGACTATTTAGTTAGAAAATATTTTAGGTAAGGTAAACCGTTAAAGTCAGTTAAATGTTGTTTTAAGGTGTAATATTCTATATTTTAATCTGCTTCCACATCTTAATATATGTAATATTAATAACTAAAATCTCGGTAACGTTACAATTTACAAGGCATCATTAACTTCACTAAGGTTTAATATTCTTAATTTTTTTAAAAGTAAGGTAAAGTTAGGTTGAGTCATAACCTTTTTTCAGGTCTTGAACAAAAAAATGTCAACCCATAAACGAAATAGAATTTTCAATTTTCGAAAAATTCAATCTAACCCAACATACCTTTTATAGTTTAAGTTAGTCCAATTTGTTGGGCATATGGCACCCTAATTTTTTTATACTTACTAATATGAGAGAATGGATGCAAATTGTGTATTAAAAAGTAGAATATGTAATTTTAAAATTTTAAATCTTTATCGAATAATGATAGTTTATTATTTATTTCATTACTTTAATTAAAATTATACT
Organism: Cucurbita argyrosperma subsp. sororia; assembly: GCA_018691285.1. Taxonomy (NCBI): domain Eukaryota; kingdom Viridiplantae; phylum Streptophyta; class Magnoliopsida; order Cucurbitales; family Cucurbitaceae; genus Cucurbita; species Cucurbita argyrosperma. The sequence goes on along the minus strand of CM031885.1, from coordinate 5,060,210 downwards.
AATATATTTGTGTTTAATCAAATTTACTAAATATGGTGTTCATAAACGATACGACTAAAATTAAAAAATGAGGTGAAAAAGAGTAGCAGCTAGGTTGTTCAACAAAGTCTCAATTGGCTTCATTTCCGCCATTGATTTTCAACCTTCCAAATCAAACCTCCTAACCTTAACCTCCACCTTTTTCATTTTAAACACAATATATAGGAGATTCTACCATCATTTCTCTTCATTCCAACACAGATTAGTTTCTCTCTCCTAAGACTTTGACTCACCAAATCTTTCTCTTTCTATACATTTTATTCAAACATGGTGAAAGACGTGAAAAGCATGCAAAATTGGATCGAAGTGGCACCGTCAACTTTCGTATCATATCGAAGGTCTTCGAGTTGCCCTAAGTTGGAGACTATTATTGAAGAAGGATCAAACCCGTTTGAGAGTTTTCCGAAGAGAGTTTTGATTATTCTTCCTTTTTTGATTTCATATGGTTCTTATTTCTTATTGTATAGACATTTTTAACGTCTAAATGTAGTAACATTTTGAGAAGACAAAAAAAGTGAAGAAATTCGTCCAATTTATTTGTAGACAATCTTTTTGATCCGTTTACATTTGTTTCATGGATTACATGGCATCAAAAAAGAAACGTCGAGGTAAAAGTATCAATGATATCAATATCAACTTTTCCTTTTTCCATTATACATACATAACAGAATTAGATCGAAAATGTGATTCAACAAATTAAGTAAATGAATAAAAGTATTATTGTGTTGCATTTTAGCAATAGGCAAGTGAAATAAAAAAAATGTGTGGCAGGAGCCACCGTACACTGCCGTCGTCACCAACCAAAGGCAGCGAAAGAAAGCTCGAGTCGCCCCTTCTCTATTGGAATAAACGTAAATGATGAAGATTAGTTTTTGTGTAAAATAAACATAATTTAGGCCAAAAGAAAAAAATAAAAGGCTAAGATTTATTTTAGTAATGGTGTGTTTATGAGTTAGAAAATGGTGGCTCATGGCCATATTTAATCTTTAGAAAGCTTGTAAATTAGTTTGTTTTTCATTTTAAGAGCAGAGCAAGACAAGAGCACAAGAGAAAAATTGCAAAAGAGTAAGAAGAGCGGGAGCAAAAGAGCAAGAGAAATTGTCTCCAAATACAATGTAGTAGAAAAAAAGGTTTTTTTAGAATTCTTTGTCTCCTTGTCTCTCCCCTCTCAATATCTCCTTCACAAGTACGCGAGTAGTACTTTAGCAAAGCGGTATCAAAGCGTTCAACTGTTAGTGAGTCTGAGATTACTTCACAGATTAGTGAGTGTTGGTTTAACAAATTAGTATCAGAGCGAGTTTTATTTTCAACAAATTGGTATTAGAGCCGATGGCGAATATGATGGGTCAAATGTCGCTACCGCGATTAACGAAGACGAACTACGAGAATTGGAGCATCCAAATGAAAGCTCTTCTCGGTTCTCAAGACGCTTGGGAGGTAGTCGAAGAACCAAAAGATATCACGGGTTATACGGCAGCGCAAAACAAGGAATTAAAAGAATTACGATCAAAGGATAAGACAACATTATACATGTTGTTCCGGGCTGTTGATGAGTCGTGCTTTGAGAAGATTGTCAGGGCAACTACTTCAAAAAAAGCGTGGAACACTTTAGAAAAGGTGTTCAAAGGAACCGATTGAGTCAAGCAAGTGCGTCTCCAAACTCTGCGTGGCGAGTTGGAGAGCATGAAGATGAAGGAGTCAGAAAATGTATCTAACTACATTACGCGCGTACAGACTGTGACAAATCAACTAAATCGAAATGGAGAAATGTTACCCGAGATGGGGTTGTGGAGAAGATCTTGAGGTTGTTAACCAACAACTTCAAGAATGTTGTATGTGCGATAGAAGAGTCAAATGACCTAACGAAGTTCACGGATGATGAGCTCGCCGGTTCTCTTGAGGCACACGAACAACGTAAGAAAAAGAAGGAGACACTCGATCAAGCGCTTTAGACCAAGGCATCAATAAAAGATGAAAAGGTATGCTCTCAAAATATTCAAGGTAGAGGTCGTGGAAGTCGCGGGAATGGTCGAGGTGGTCAAGGCAGCAGAAATGAAGGACATTATAAGGAGAAGAGACAGTCAAGTCAAGCAAATTGGCGTGGAAGAGGATGTAGTCGAGGAAGAGGCGGCCGATCAAAAATTCAGTGCTACAAATGTAAAAAATATGGCCACTATGCGAATGATTGTAGCTCCAAAAAATGTTACAATTGTGGCAGAGTGGGGCACATGTTGCAAAAGATTGTTGAGCTGGAAAAAGGGTGGAAGGAGCAACCAACCTAGCCTTGGAAGATGTAACAAATGAAGGCCTTTTCTTGATGGCTCAAGAAGACAACATCAACAATGATACTCTGTGGTATGTGCGGTCACAAGTACTTATTCAAAGAGATGCACAAGATTGAAGATGGTCATGTGTCATTTGGAGATGCGTCAAAGGTGGAGGTCAAAGACTGAGGTACAATACATTTTCTTGCAAAAGGATGGTCTAATGGGGTCAATCCAAGTGTTTATTACGTACCAGACCTCAAGATCAACATATTGAGTATGGGGCAACTCACAGAGAAAGATTACTCGATATTCTTAAAGGACCCACCTGCTACACCTGAAGGATAAGCAAGGGTGTTTGGTTGCTCAAGTCGAGATAGGAAGAAATCGAATGTACAAATTGAACTCAAGTCCACCATACCTAAATGGTGTGTTAAATGGTGTGAAATTCTCTATTTATGATCAAATAAATTATAAGGATACTAAAAGAATAATAAAAGAAGAGAGCAACAAATACTTAGGGTAAAAAGACAAATATCTAGATATTTGCCTATAATAAAATATCAAATATGATATATATGGTAAACTATAATTTAATACATAAAATATCAAATATGATATATATGGTAAACTATAATTTAGTACATAAAATATCAAATATGATATATATGGTAAACTATAATTTAGTACTAAATATCCTTAACACCCCCACAAGCTAAGCGTCGGATTTGAACGAACGTGCAGCTTGGATCTGAAAAATTCAAAAAGAGATCGAGAAACACTCTTCATGAAGATGTCAACAACCTGGTTCAAAGGAGGCGTAGAGAAATACTTGGTTGGCGAAGAGGCCAGTGCGGCACCCAGATTCCAAAGGTAAATCTCTGTAGAAGGTCGATGGGCTTATCGAGATTCCATATATTTTCGAAGAAAACGCTGATGAGGATCTTGAGATTAGGGTTTCTGTGAAGGATGAGACAGGCTATGTTGGCTAAGAGGAAACCGATTGTGTTGGAGAAAGTGAGGTTGTATGTATAGAGTATGCCAAATGGTGATTTGGAGGTTAAAAAGGTGGAGATGAAGAGTAATAAATCGACTTCGCATTTGGCAGCCATGGAGACTGCCCCTGCGGCGTCAAAGCCAGCAGTGGTGGTGGGGAAGAACAATAGAGGATTCAAAAGTCATTGAAAAGAAAGGATCGGGGTTGCTAAACCGAAAGGGCTCGGATACTATGAGAATGTTTGCTTAATCCATCACACCTAAATGATGTTAAATTCTCTATTTATAATCAAATAAATTACAAGATATGGAAAGAGTAAGAAACGGAAAGAGCACTAAAAGGAAAGATACTACGGTAAAAAGACAAATATCTAGATATTTGCCTATAATAAAATATGATATATATGGTAAATTATAATTTGGTATAAAATATCCTGTAAGACTATGGAGAGTAAGTTTAAATTATTGTATGTACGACTACTCTTAGCTAATTTAAATTTTAGTAACTAATTTAAATTTTAGAGTTAAGTTAGTTAAGTTTAAAGTATTTATGCATAATTAGGTTTAGCTAGTTTAAATTAGTAGGGGTGAGTTTAAATTATTTTATGTAAAATTAGGTTAACTAGTTTAAATTATTAGGGATAAATTTAAATTATTTTATGCAAAATTAGGTGAGTCAATTTCCATAGTAGAATTCTAATTTATGATGTTCGACTCCTTGTGCAGAATTAAGTTTTAGAGAGCAGCCTTAAACTAGTATCAAGGGGTCGTAGTAGCTTCGTCCTAGACCAACCAAGTAAGTGGTCTTACTGTTGTTTGGTTATAATTGTGTGTTCTATAATGACACGTGCTTGTGGTTTCACACGTGTCATATGCCAGTATATGCATACTGATATAGAATGATATGTACGTGCTTGTGCTTGTGGCTTCAAACTACATCTCCGGTGATTGTTTTAGTCCACACAATACCTTTCTCAATTTGCATACTTTACCTCTTGTACTTTCAAATCCCGGAGGAATGCTCATGTCGATTTTCTCATCTTCGTTACGAAGAAGTGCATTTTTCACATCATAATGTGAGAATTGCCGATTTAAATTGGCAACCAAAGATAACAATATTCATACGGCGTCCATCTTTGCAATTAGGGCAAATATGTCTTGGTAATCAATATCCTAAGTTTGAGTGTATCTCTTACCTACTAACATTGTCCTATACCTTTCAAACGATCCATCAGCCTCGTACTTTATTGTGAAAAGTCATCTACACCCAACTATATTATTTTTCCTTTTGGTCTATCCACAACTTTCCACTTGTTATTCTTTTCTAGAGCATGCATTTTTTTTCTCTCATAGTATCCTATCATTTTCTTTTGGATAAAGCTTCAGAAATTTATACTTTGTGTGATGGGGATAGTCTTGCAAGAGAGATATAGTTTGATAAAGGGTATAAAGGTCGCTTTATGCATTCTCTAGTGGATGTTCAAAGAGTTATGAGTTTACCATCTATTGGTACGTATGTTGTATCTTCATTACTATGTTTGGACTTATTTTGATTCTAAAATGATTTTCTTCTAGCATATACCTGGAGAACAACGAACCTGAAAATGGAGGTGAAACATATGGTTCAATTAGTAACTCTATAGTAGTAGGAGTGGGCTTGATAGCAAGTGTGAACTCAATAACTGGTTCTATGCGATGTTATTTAGTGTGTTTAGGGATTAAATAGTTTCTCAAGAACTCTCTTCACTCTCAATGTTCTCCCCTTGAAAAGAAGCCTTAGAGAAAAATGGTTTATGCTCGGTGAATTTAACATCAATTGCAGTGTAACACTTCCTAGATGTAAGATTATAACATTTATACGTCCTTTGTGGTTGAAGAATATCCTAGAAAGACATATTTTATTGCTCTTGGGTCAAGAATACTCTCTAGAAATTGTGAATATAAACGATGGTGGTATATCCAAATATATGCGGTTGGACTCAGTTTGACCACGACATTACGTCTACACGGTGTTTTAATATTTTTAAATAACTCTACACATTCGCATAAATTATGACCTCAATCCGGGTCCATATGACGACATGGAATGTTATTAAGGATGCAATAAGGAAGATATGAAGTAAGTTAGAATTATGATTCCCATAAAACCATTATCTGATATTTATTTTTTTATCAGTTAAAGTATATATATCCGAAAAAAAGAAATAGAACTTTAAGCAAGTACTTGATATAAATAAACTAAGTTGGTCGTGGATGATTGATGAAAGTACTCGATATTGTACTACTCATGTATATAAATAATAAATAAATTAAGTTGGTCGTGGATGATGGATGAGAGGGAGTGATTTAGAATCTTTATGCAAATTGTTTTGTGTTGTGTTAAAAGATTAATTATGGAATCAAATGGTTTGTAAGTTGTAGGTAATTTATATGTTTAATTCCAAACCGACAAAAAAAAAATTATAATACAAAATTTTAAATTTAGACATTAAAAAAATGGATATTAAACTCTCACTTCATAACCTAATATAGTGTCAATTAGAGATGTCCAATTTGTGCCTGGCTTGAACAGAGAAGCCAATGTTTAATTTTTTTTTTCTTTTTAATTTTTTTTTTTTTTTTTTTTTTTTTATCGTTTAGACAGAGGACGGAAGGAAATGGAAAACATTTTTCGGGCCCTGTTACAACCATAAAAAAATAAATAATAGTAATAAATTTTTCAAAAAAAATGGTAACACATCCCTTCCTTCTACCAATCTCTCACATCTCCTTTGAAAATCAACTCTTTCTTTAATCTCTCATCACTCCTGTACTAAGACATGACTCTGCAACCCATATCTAATCCTTTCTTCCTAAAATAAACAGAAATAAAAAAAATAAAAAAAATAAAAGTTTTATACCCAATCACAATCTTTCTTTCTTGCAAAAACAAACCTAACAAATAAGTTTATGTAGATTTAGTTTTACTAGAGTAGATATATCATTTGAAGAGTTTATCATTTGAAGAGTTTAGTAGTCCTATTTTAATATCTCCATTTTATTTTATTAAATGATATTAATTTGGTTGTTAATTTTGAATTAAGGATTAAAGGAGAGAATTTTGTATGAATTTTAAGAAATCTGGTAACCTAGAGAAAAAGTAAGAATTATAAAAAAAAAAAAAAAAACTAATATAATTAAAACCAGAAAAAAAAAAAAAGGAAAACACCATGGGAGAAAAGAAAATATAAAAGGTTCAAGAGTACAAATAAGAGAGAATATGGTTTGTACGAAAATAATTCTATAACAAACATATATAAATATTTCATGCTAAGACTCTAACATTCGCATGAAGTATAATACATGTACCAATGTAGATCAGAGAAACAATTTTGTAGAAGTTCAAACTTGAAACTGATGTTATGTCCTCACATACGTTGACTTGGATTTCAATAGACAAAATCAAACTTTTATTAAAGATAAATTCGTGACAACAATGTAAGCTAATAAGGTAATTGGCCTTAATATCGGCATGGTTATATTTGATGATAACACGTGCCCCATGGTTCTGCACGTGTCATATATATTGATGTGTTAATTATTTATGGATCGATATGCTTTTGATATGATATGTATATGTTATAATATTTTAATTGGATCATAATATTTACGATACAATGTGTTAAATGATATGTTCAAGATAGGATACGAAAGAAGGATGCACTAAACATAATGTAGCGATAAGAGTAAGATATATTCATGAAACGTTAAGGTTAGGTTACATATTGAATTGCTATGGATATGAGAGCTTGATAAAAACGATATGGTCACGATCGATTGATAAAATAATACAGTTAGGTTATGGGTAGAGAGGGATAGGATTATGATAGATTGATACAACGATAGCGTTAGGATATGTTCTTGTAACGATATGACTAAGGTACGTTAATGTAACGATATGAATGTGATATGTATAAGAATGTTAAGGCTATGATAAGTTAGGATATGTGTGTGTATGTGTGTGTGTTGTGATATGATATGAAAATAATATGAAATGTGTTATGGTACCAGATATGTGATAAATTGACATGTTTATGATGTGATATATTGTGATGCGATATGTTATGGTATGATATGTATATGATTAAAATTGTTATGTCTGGAAATATAGAATGTTATGATATGATATATTTATGTAATTTGAATGATATGATATGAATGACATGCAAAACGACGAACTAGCATGAAATACAACTCCAATGTATGCATGAAAGACATGATAGACGATATGTGAAATGATATGAAAAACAATATGATATGTACGAAATGCTAGAGGGGTTGTATTACATGATAATAATAATGGAAAAATGCTAGGATCACATGCTTTATTGTGTGCTCATGCATTGGGGGATACCCCTTATCCTTCACAATAGTACAGACACGTACGTTACGAGGCAGGAAAACGATCATTATGGTTATCATAATGTTGCGATGACCAAGTAGGAAAATGATCATTTTGTTTATCATACTGTTTCGACGGTCAGGCAGGAAAACGATCATTATGTTTAACCTAATGCTGTCGTGACGGCTACTACTCCTAACGGGTGTCTTGCATAAGAAGCTCCAAGAGTATGCTCGTTCGACAAGGAAAGAGGCCCAACAGTGTGCGAACTGACTGGTGAGTCCATACTCGCACGTATGAGGTGTAGAGTATATGGTACATCCAAGCTGCCCATTAGGAGAGTACCGTAGGAAAATAGACTGTTATGATAGGTTCTGTCATTGCATTCGCATGTTCTTGCATTTAACCCCAATAGTGGGGTCACTTATGGGGCTATTTTTTTTAAATACTCAAGCCACATGCTACTACATTTTCGTATAAAGGCAAAGTGCCCCTGTGAGGCCGATGAGAACATCACAAATCCCAAGACCGTGGCACATGCATAAGATAGATTTACATTTCAAAATTTAATGGTATAGGTTAGTATAGGTTGAATTGTATTTGCATTAATAGTATGAGTTAGTATAGGTTGCATTGTATTTAGATTTATTAGTATAGGTTAATATAGGTGGGTTGTAATTGCATTTAAGAAAATATAGGTTAGTATAGGACATTTAATCGAGTATTGTTTTTCTTTCTTTTTTGTATTTATTTATTCCGGAAGTAATAAATGTGGCACAAGGTTAATGTTGAAATTATAAATAGCTCATTAGAGTAATTCTGCACTAAATATAAGGTTAGACATACATTAATAACGCTAGATTACATTTCTTGTAGACTAGCCTACGATGTAGGCTTGACATGTTTCATAGTCCCACCGTCGATGCCCTGTCTCCATCAAGTATAACTTGCGTAAGATAAGAAAATGAAATGTCGTTGATTGTGTATGTTGTTAGTGCTTGGTCATCATAAAATATAACTCATAATTGAATTTTTAAATCATTAAATGTATTATAGTTGACTGCGTTATTGTTGGCTTAATTCTATATTTATTATAATGTAGAATATGATATGTTGGCTTAATTCTATATTTATTATAACTTAGAATATGTTATCTTTTACTTGACATGGAATGTAAATATAAATTGATGCATTCACTATATTTAGATTTAGTGAGGTTCGTATTCATGATCAATGGAATATTATTATTATTATTTTGTTTTATAGTTTCATCTTTTGTCATCAATTATATTTAAACTTTAGGTATGTTTGATAACACTATAATAGTCTAGTAAAATGGTATTTTAGTTTAAAAAGACTTTTTTTTTTTTTAACTTTGTACTTTTGTTAATGTTATGTTATAGATATTTGGTTGAAAGTTCAACTAGTGGGGTTGAGGTGATTCAAATGGTCTCTCTTGTTGAATGTCATCTAAGCCGAGATGACTGAGATGAGCATCCGAGTGAGTTTGACGATGAAGGCCATAGAAAACCACACCCCAAACAAAGCTCATGTTGGGCTTAACAAATTGAAAATCCAAGAATCCAAAACCTTCAATCGGATCCGGGATGCCAAAGACTTAGAAAGTTTTATTTTTGACGTAGAACAATACTTTAATGCTTCAGGAACTTGATCAGAGGACCTGAGAGTTATGTTGGCCACAATAAATCTCATGGACGATGCGAAACTATGGTGGCGCTCGAAGGTGAATGATATCCAAAATGGGTCATGCACCATAAACTCATGGGAAGGCCATTGATGGAATCGGGGCAATCGACGCTCCCCTTGATGGGTTACCAATCAAAGAACTGATGTTTGAGGTTGATTCCTTAGAAGAAAGAGGACTCCTTAGAAGAAAGAGCCACACGATCAAACAGCTCGAAACGTGGAGGAAGCTCTGAGAGCCCTACCACACACATGGAAGAATGGGTCGAAGAATTAAACATTGCACAAAAGACCATCCTAAAACTCTTCAACGATTTGAGTAAAGACTCCAGGACAAGTACACTAAAAATCCATTGTTGTCTAGAAGTTAGGATATCTAGTATTCACCCTCCAAACTTAGGTTTGATTCTTAGTAATCAAATTTTATTTTATTTTTTATTTTCTTTATAAGTGTTATGTTATAGTTATTTGGTTCAAGTTAATGTGATAATTGATTTGAACCGTTACCAGTCCTTTCCAAGGTCTCTCTTGTTGAACGCCATCATGGTTGAGATGAAAACCCGAGTGAGTTTAACATTGAGGGCCGTAGAGAACCACTAACATTGAGGGCCATAGAGAACCACACCCCAAACCAAACTCATGTTGGGCTCAACAAACTGAAAATCACCAAAGCCTTCAAAGAGAACGAGGATGGCAAAGAGTAGAAAACTTTGCCTTCAAAGAACCAAAGCCTTCAAAGAGAACCGGGATGCCAAAGAGTAGAAAACTTTATTTTTGACATAAAACAATACTTTTCAATGAGAACCGGGATGCCAAAAAGTAAAAAACTTTCCAATCAAAGATCTGATATTTGGGGTTGACTCCTTAGAAGAAAGAGCCACACGATCTAACAGCTCGAAACGTGGGGATAACTCTGAGATCTCTATCACACACATAGAAGTACTTGTCGAAGAGTTGGACATTACACAAAAGACCATGGTGAAACTCTTCAACGATCTGACTAAAGACTCGAGGACATCTACACCAAAAATTCATTGTCGTCCAGCGGCTAGGATATTTGGTTTTCACCTAGAAAACCATGTTCGGTTCCTGTCAATGAATTTTTTTTTTTTTAATAGTTTCATCTTTTGTCATCAATTATATTTAATTTTTTTTTTTTGAACTTTTGTACTTTTGTTAGTGTTATGTTATAGATATTTGTTTCAAGTTCAACCCGTAGGGTTGAGGTTATTTAAATGACTAATGTGATAATCAATTTGAACAATTAACAATCCTTTCCAAGGTCTCTCTGCCATCAAGGCTGAGATGGTTGAGATGAGAACTCGAGTGAGTTTATCATGGAGGGACGTAGAGAACCAGACCCCAAGTCAAGCTCATGTTGGACTTAACAAACTGAAAATCAAAGAACCCAAAGCCTTCCAAGGGAACCGGGATGCTACAGGAACTTGCTTAGAGGTCCTAAGATTTACGTGGGCCACAATGTATCTCATGGACAATGCAAAACTATGGAGGCGCTTGAAGGTGAATAATATCCAAAATTGGTCATGCACCATAAACTCATGGGAAGACCGTTGATGGAATAGATGCAATCGACGCTCCCATTGACGGTTACCAATCAAAGAATTGATATTTGGGGTTGACTCCTTAGAAGAAAGAGCCACACGATCGACCAACTCGAAACGTGGGGGTATCTCTAAGATCTCTATCACACACATGGAAGAACTTCTCGAAGAGTTAGACATTACACAAAAGACCATGGTGAAACTCTTCGACGATCTTTGATTACAGAACTTCTCGAAGACTAAAGACTCCAGGACATTTACACCAAAAATTCATGGTCGTCTAGCGGTTAGGATATTTGGTTTTCACCCAAGACCTAGGTTTGATTTCTGGCAATGGAATTTTTTATAGTCCAGTTCATTAGTATCTCAGTTTAAAAAGACTTGTTTTTGAACGGTTACTAGTCCTTTCCAAGGTCTCTCTTGTTGAGCACCATCAAGGTTGAGATGGTTGCGATGAGCACTCGAGTGAGTTTGACAATGAGAGTCGTAGAGAAACACACCCCAAGCCATAATAAACAAAAATGCTCCTGAATAATACATATTTAAATATTCAAGCCTCGTGCCACTACATTTGTCAAATAAAGGCAAGGCGTCTTGTAAGGCTAATGGAGGCATTGCAATCCATGCATACAATAGATTCACATTTAATTATACTTTTCATTTAGTTGACCATAGGTTAGTCTACGTTGAATTTCATTTCTATTTGGTAGTATAGGTTAGTATAGCTTGAATTTAATTTCCATTTAGTAATATAAGTTAATACAGGTTGAATTTAATTTCCATTTAGTAATATAAGTTAATACAGTTTGAATTTAATTTTCATTTAGTAGTATAGGCTGAGTTGTATTTCCATTTAGTAGTGTATAGGTTAGTATAGGACGTTTAAATTTTTATGGTTGGTATTTATCTATTTTCTTTGTATTAGTTTTATTACAACATAATAAATGAAGCATGTGAAGTTTAAGTTGAAGTTATGTTAAAAGAATAAATAAAGTTAATCCCGCATTAAATTTTCATGTTATATGTATGGTCGCAATAGTAAAAAATTTAAGATCGTTACAACTAAAATATTAATAAATGTGCTAAAATGATTAATTGGTCGATACTTTGTTCCTATATTAATAATTTCATGCTTTCCATGGGATATATTCATGAATTAAACACATGCTACCCAAATTCAACTATGAACTAAATACTCTATCTATATATATTCTTGATGTAACCTAAACTATTTAGCGATCAAGGTTTCAATCACGCATATGGCTTAATGTTGACAAATATTTCCTTTTTTTTTTTTTCCTTTTGTTTGTTGACAATTTGACTACGAGTTATTGATGGGATGATTATTGAAACTTTATATTCTTAAGTCAATATTTATCTATATTGATACGTTAATGTGATAGAGATATGTCATGTGTCACCTCCAACAGCTCATCTTTTATATAAATAAAGCAAATATTTGAATTTATACCGAATTTTTTGTGCTAAAATTAAAGACATTTTTTTATTCTATTTGATGATTGAAAGATATTTTGAAATTATTGTTGGGTAGCAACAGTGGGTTTAGAATATATTGATATTTTGTGTGCTAAATTAAAGACATATTCATGGCCTACAAAAAGATCTATCAATAAAGTCTCTTCCAACACGAACCTCTTTCTGATTTATATTCACACAAACAAAAATATGAGTATTAACTATTTTGTTGTCTTTTGTTTAGTTTGATATGAACTATAACGGCTCAATTCGAGTATTTTCAAATGGTCCAACAATGTCTACTGGCTACCTGAATCAGTATTGGTGTTATATGTCGTGCTCCTTCACTTCAAAACATGATTATTATTCATGGTTTATAGCCAAACAATGTGTCTCATTTGTTCGGGACCAAAGTTATTATGAATACAGGTTTTTTATCTCCTTAAATATTTTTCTTTTTTCGTAATTAGTTAAAATATATTTTATCGTATGCATAAAATATAATTACTCCAAATTTCTACATATTCAAAGTTTTATTAACGTCTCATGCTCATCTCTAATGCGGAACTCTTCAAAGTTTTATTAACGTCTCATGCTCATCTCTAATGCGGAACTCTTAAAAAAGAAAACATCATCTACAGTATGAATGTCAAAAATATTTAAAACATCATATTCTCTAGAAAACACAACACAGTTATGGTCCTATGTGTTTAGATATGAAATGGTCCTATGTGTTTAGATATGAAATGGTCCTATGTGTTTAGATATGAAATACTGAAATTTAGAAAAAAATAAAAATAAATACAAAATAATTTAAAACAATGAAATGCAAAATAACTTATTCTAACCTAAGACTAGGAATTTAAATATGAGTCTACCATATACACGTGCCATAGTCTCTGTTCGAGATGTCGTCGTCCTCCATACAGGTGCGCCTTGCCTTTACTAGAAAAATGATGTAGCACACGGCCTGAGTATTTCGAAGAATACTCATTAAGTGTCTCTACTATGAAGGCCACGCAAATGCAACACATGCAATCATGCTCTTGGGACCTATCTCTAGCTCATTTAGGGGTGGCCTCTAGTCTCGAATAAATTAGATGTGTAGTACTTCCCTATACACGACCCACATGTGCGAGTGTGAATTCCTAGGGTGCTCGCACACTCCTTGGACCCTCTTGTCAAGTTAATCTGTAGCGACGTTCGGTGGTTAGCGAAACCCCATAGTGTCATGCACCTCATGAACACCCTGCTCGTCGTACTGTGCGCATTTGCACTCATCATCATACTGTGCGTGTCCACACTCATCATCTCTAGGGGAAGTAGCCATATGCTTATGAGCAAACAATATGCATGAGGTCCCTCTAAATCCCATCATAACGTCTCTTCTCACACAGCCCTCTAGTCTCATCGCTTTGTTACTTTAGGTAACACATGCTTGTCGATGTTAAATACCATTTTCATGCTCTTAAGGTTGTGTTCTATGTAGCTCTATCGACATGATGTAATATGATAGTCATCATCATACAACATGCTCAATATAGAAAACATCATCATATTAGGAAAAACGTCATGCAATCATCATACTCATCATATCACCACAACATGCATCAAGCATATCAAGTATATCAAAATATACATATCTTACGTACATCATCATACAACATAACTCAAATATCATAACCCATACATCATCATATACTAGTATACGACATCATATGACACCGCTCATACATCATCATAACACATACATCATCATAACTCATACATCATCATGGTACGATATCATACTATACAGCTCATACATCATCATAACTCATACAATTTTTAGTCTATCATATAGTAAGGTCACTTACTTGGTTGGACTTAACAAAATACTCCCTAATTAGCTAAAAGTAAGCTCACGTTCCTCGAGAGCTCTCCAAAGGTTGTCAGGGTTCGCTTCCTATCGCACTGTTCGTCACCTTTCGTTAGTATTTCACATTTTAAATTAATAATTCAACTAAAAATGTGAAATACGGCTCTAAAACGGCCTCAATTACCTTAATCGAGATCGAAAACAGGTTTGGGAGGGTTGGAACAGTGGAAACTGGGTCAAAAATTGAAAGTCAAGCCGAATAGCCATCGTCGCGCCGCCAAGTTGAGTCGAGCCGAAGGACTGCTCACATCGCTGGGTGACACCTGGCGGCAGCAAGGCAAGCCACAACAGTGCATGCGTTCAGGTCGAGATGGGGTCGAGGCATGGTTCAGGTGGCTCACAGGTCACTGGTTGCATCGGCTGCAAAGGTTTGAGTACTACTCATGTATATAATTTAAATTGGTCGTGGATGATTGATGGGAAGAAGTTATTTGGAGTATTTGACAACGATGTATTGTGTTCTATTAAAAGATTATGTACTAATAACTTTCAATTCATCTACTTTCTAATTTGAATATCATGTCAATTATAGATGTCACTCTACTCATAGAACCTTAGGCTCGGCCCGACTTAGCCTAAATAGAGAAGTGAAAGTTTAATATGTTTCTTTAATGTTTAGACATGCAAATGAGAAGTGGAGAACATTTTTTTGAGCACGGTTCTATAATTTTTTTTATATGAGAAGATGTGGAGATATTTTATATAAATAAGATAAATATTTGAATTTATATAGTTTTTTTTGTTAGTGCTTTGAAAAAATTATAGAGTTTTTTGGTTAAAGAAATTTTGGTAGGAATCATAATATATTGAATTTTTGTGGGCTAAAATTAAAGATATTTTTTTGCCTATCAAAATATGTTTTTGGTAGTATAAATAGCTACACAAATCTGGTAGAATTTTTATATTTACATTCAACAAAAGATAGTGTTAACTATTCTGGTTGTTCGTGTTCAGTTTGATATTAACTGCCATCGTCCCAATATTTTTCAAATGATCGAACAATGTCATTGGCTACTACAATAGAATTGTGTTATCTGAGTGCTTCTCGACCTCAAAACATGTTTATTCATAATTTATTACTAACCAATTACTCGAGTGCACGTCTCATTTGTTGGAGATCAAACTTATTATGAATACATGTTTTGATCTATTTAAATATATATTTTTTTCTTAATTACTTCAAATATATTTTACTGTATGCATAAAATAAAATGCTACCATTTGTGATGCTAGTTTCAAAAGGTAGATTCCGGCCCTTCCATCACATAATTACATAATGGCCCATGTGAAAACTGTAACAATAAACTTCATAATTCCATACCCCTTACATGATATCCACCAACTTCAGTGGATTATCACCCAGAAAGGAAAATAATATTTTTGAGGATAACATCATTGGGTTCAATTTTGTTTCTTTTCTTGTTTCCGTTGGAGAAGAAACTTTAAGGGAATTCATGGAAAACAAGTAACAAGAATAGCCTAAGGAGGTAGAGGGAACCCTGCCCAAACACTACGTGGTGGCACAAATCGAAGATGGAGACCTATTTTCTGCAAGAGACCGCATAAAGAACCAAAAAAACACAGCTGAAGGGGAGCTTGATCAAACCAAGTGTACTCAGCACAACGTATCACAAGCAACCCTACAACTCCATTCATCCGGAATAATTGAGAAAACCACATATAAAATTCTATACATTTATATGTCCCAAATGATAATTGATAGTGAATGAATGTGATTCTAGAGCGGATTCTAAAAAATAGATTAGAAATTCTCTAGAGCTGATTCTAAAAAACATACGGCAAGTGTGCCCAATAGAATGTATCAATCACATAACACGACATGTGAAGAATTGAGAGAAAATTGGATCAAGGGTTTGTCTATTAGGATTGGAAATGGACAAGCCCGACTAAGCAATTGGGCATAGACAGGCCTTGACTGACCAATATTGCTGAAAAATGACTAAAGAATTTTTTTTCCATCACATCGTATATACACGCTAATAACAATAAAATCAAAAATATTTATTCTCATCCATTGGGAGAAAAAGAGGAAAAATTGTGAGATAGAAATAAAAGTAAGAAAAGTGAGGAGTAATAGTTTGAAAACTAATATATATATATATATACTTTTTTTTTAAGAATTTTTTTGATAAATTCTTTGGGGATAATTTTTTGTGCCGTTCATTTGATGAAAATTGTGGTATGTACATTTAACTAGTATAGAAATTTAATAAAGGAATTAGGCTCCCACCAGTCCATCATTTAAGGTAAAACTAATCATAGGGCTTGCCTTAAACCACATACTTATTTTTTTAACAAATAATTGCTAGTTTGAATTGGTTATTTTTGTGTTTGTATATAAAGAGAGTTTGAGCTGTGAATGCATTCAAATCAATTCTTATTTCTAAGAAGTTTGAGAATTTGAACCAAAAGAAAATAAGGCAAAGTAGAAGAGACAAGAGAACTAGAAAGGATGGGATTGATATCAAAGTTTATGGCATTAATACCACTACTGCTATTGTTGGTGTCTAATGCTACCGCTGATGCTACTAGCGGTGTTTTTGATATTACGAAATTTGGTGCCAAACCTAATGCTGATGTTACTCAAATACGTGTACATTTGTTTAAGTTGATAAACCAAAATTTCATTTTGTACAAAATATTTCTCTCAAATGAAATGGTCAAATTAACAGGCTTTAGCAGATGCATGGAAGGAAGCATGTGCGTCGGCTACTCCAAGTAAAGTATTAGTTCCAAAAGGAACTTATCAATTAGGAGAATCCAGGCTCAAAGGTCCATGTAAAAGTCCTATTGAGCTTCTAGTTGAAGGAACATTGCAAGCTTCTCCTACTGACACGGAAGGAGATGGGTTGCTTGTTATGGAATACGTCGATCATTTGACATTGGCTGGTACTGGAGTTTTCGATGGCCAAGGAAAAGCTGGTTGGGAAAAGAATGATTGCCACCTGAAGAAAGAATGCAAAAAGCTTCCCATGGTAAATGCTCATACTACTTTAATTATAAAAAGAACCCATAATCAGGGTTAGCATTATATGTTTTAACACGGGAGTGTTTTTCTTTGTTGGTTTAAAATGAGCAGAATTTGAAGTTCAATTTCATCACAAATTCGATAGTGAAGGACATAACTTCATTGGATAGCAAGAATTTTCATATCAATGTTTTGGCGGCAAGAATCTTACCTTCGATCACCTGAAAATTACTGCACCAGAGCATAGTCCCAACACCGATGGAATTACATTATTACATTTCAATAGGTTAGATATATATATATATATATAAAATGAATTTAAAATGTTTCTAATATTTATTTAAAATAATATATATATATATATATATATATATATATATATATATATATATATATATATATATATATATATATATTTAAATAAAACATGTGGTCTATACTTTTTTACGACAAATTTAAAAATAAATAAATATTATTTTTTCTAAATGTATGATGAATATGATGGAAGAGCTCAGTTTCTTTCTTGGACTTCAAATCAAACAACTGAAAGATGGTATCTTCCTAAATCTAGAGAAATACACCAATGATTTACTCAAAGGTTCAAGTTCAATGAAGGTAAGAGAGTACCTTATCAAGGTATGATTGACAAGGTAAGAGAGACTACTCTCTTGGACTCCAATGAGCACATCTACCAAGATTGACAAGGATGAAAAAGATAAATGTAGATATAAAATCTTATCGATGTATGATTGGATCTTTACTTTAATTGACTGCTAGTAGACTTGATATTATGTTTAGTGTATGTCTTTGTGCTAGGTTTCAATCTTGTGCTAAGAAATCTCATCTACATGCCGTTAAAAGAATATTTAAATATTTGCTTGGACTATTAATTTAGGATTGTGGTATACTAGAAATGCTGAGTTTAAATTTATAGGATATTCTGATGCGGATTTTTGTTGAAAGTTTACTTGATCCTAAAAGTACTAGTGGAACTTGTCAATTTGTTGGTAGTTCATTAGTTTCTTGGTTTAGTTAAAAGCAAAATTCGGTTGTCTTATCTACTACGGAAGCGGAATATATTGCGGTTGCTAGTTGTTGTGCTCAAATTCTTTGGATGAAACAAAATCTTTGTGACTTTGGATTAAAATTTGATAGTGTGCCTATCTTTTGTGATAACACCAGTGCTATTAATTTCACCAAAAATCCTGTTCATCATTCTAGAACTAAATATATTGACATTAGACATCATTTTATTAGAGAGCATATGCAAAATGAACATATTATTCTGGATTTATAAACCCTAATAATCAATTAGCAGATTTTTTCTAAGCTGTTAAATGAAGATTTTTTTTTTTGCAAAAATAGGCTTGAACTTGGTATTATTCGGTGTGATATATCTTGAATTTGAGTTTGGTATTACTCCGTGTGATATATCTTGAATTTTATAATCTTAATTATAGGCATGTTCTTAAGGGTGCATGTCATTCTTTTATTATTGTTTTATTGTTCTTTTTTTTATGATTATAGAGGGAGAGAAAATTAGGAAAAAATATACTCTAAATTTGTTATTTTATAATTAATGAATTGCTTCGTTGTTATTTTATAATTAATGAATTTGTCTTATTTCATAATTTATTGAAGCATTAATATAGAGGGAGAATATGGATTTGAGTGAATTTCAAATTTATAATAATATATTAGAATGCTTATCATGATGCATCAATATTATTATTTGGACATGTGCATTATTTTAAATTGTATGGTTTTATGGATTTTGTACTATTTTTCTTGAAATGGTTTGTCATCATAAAAAAAAGGGAAGATTGTTGGCTTTTTGGCCCTTAATCTAAAATTAATTAATTAATTAATTAATTGATGTTTTGATGATAACAAACCTACCTTCAATTATGAATCATTTTCAATGTTTTGTCCACATTGTAAGGTTGGGAATAACGATTTCAACGTCTTTTTCGGTTCACTCAAATTAGAGATAGAATGAATAAGTTTCAGTCAAAACAAGATACCCGACGTGATGATGTGGCGGCAAAATTGACATCATGGACCAATCAAATTCAAAACAAGATACCTGACGTGATGATGTGGTAACAAAATTGACATCATGGACCAGCAGCAAAATTGACATCATAGACCAATCGAAGTATGACATTTATAACTTTGGTAGAGTAACAAATAGTGGAGTTTTCAATTACATTTATAAAAGTTTGCCATTAATTTTTAATTAAAAGAGGAGTATTTGAATTATAAAATCATTTCAATTACATTTATAAAAGTTTTCGGTTACTTTTAAACGAAAAGAAATTATAATGATTTCATTTATCTTATGAAAACCAGTGGTTACTCATAAAATGAATAAAAAAGTTATAACAATTATTACAATGATTTTATTTATGAAAACTAGTTTTAAGAAAGAAATTTATTTGAATTACAAAATCATTTCAATGATTTGAATTAGATTTATAAAACTTTTTAATTATTTGGTTTTCATTAACATTTTTTTTATTATATTATTAGATTTCAATGTGTTATATATATATATATATATATATATATATATATAAATGAATTTAAAATGTTTCTAATATTTATTTAAAATAATATATATATATTTAAATGAAACATGTGGTCTATAATTTTTTATGATAAATTTAAAAATAAATAAATATTATTTTTTCGTTGTCCACATTTCGGTTCACGTTTTAGTGGTCCGTATCAATTCCTATTTTTACAACTTTGATCTCTATTTCAACTCATCACCTCTTCATATTTTTTTTAAGAACACAACACACAGAACATTTTACAATACACAAGTTTCATAGTTTCCTCGATCTAAATTTCTTTTAAAAGCCACCATTGTTGTTCTCTTGAAAAGCTTCCAATTCTATTTCTTTTTTATCTTATTTGTGAGATAGATGTCTATTGTTTTGTTAGAAAAATGTAAATCTATTACTTCACAGAGTTGTGGTGTGTTTCTATAAGATTTCAGACAATTGTACTAGTTTGATCCTGAGCAGTGGAAAGGATTGAGTTTGCTCTTGAACTCGTAAAAAGAGCGGTGTACCAGTTTGATCCTGAGCCGTGGAAAGGATTGAGTTTGCTCTTGAACTCATAAAAGGAGCGGTGTAGTGGTTGGGCTCTGTTCCAAGGAGAGAGTCAGAAGGTTTTATTCAAATTCCCAAGAGGCGCTTGGGGAGTGGAGTAGGTCGAGTTTGACCGAACCACTATAAAACTACGGTGTTATATTTTCTAACTCTTTATTGCATATTATAAGTTTTATTGTTATTAAAAAAAAATTAATAATTACATGGTTGAAACCCTATTCACCCCTATAGGGTTGTCATATCCATCCAACATAAGAAGCATGCCTGCCCTGTGGCCCCTACATGCACATAATTAGGAATGTTATGCGATTTTAAGTATGTTACGTGATGACCTATGATGCCATGGTATGAATGTGTGTGATGCCATGCTACGTCATGATATGTAATGCCATGTGAAGCCATGTTATGAATGTGTGTGATATAAGTCATGATAAGTACTATTCATACATGATGCATGTGTGTACTATGACATGAGTGAAGGGAAAAACGAAATGATTCTTATTATATTCTATGATTTTAAGCTATGGGGACCACGTGCATTTATCAATGTCATGTGCATAAGGATATTTCCTCGTTATGTTATGTTAGTACAGACGCGTACCTTCGATATTTTTTTTCATCATCATATCATGTGAGCCTTTCACTCTGTGGTATCCGGCGACGCATTAGCATGTTTAGCTCGATGAAGCCAGACCCAGGGGTACGTATACGAGTCCGCCTGCTAGGTCCATGTGTGCGTGCGTGGGCCGTGTATGTGGAAGTACCACACATCCAACCCTACCTAAATTGGAAGGAACGCAAGCTCATGATACGTTGTTTTAAAAGATAGGTTCCATCATGTATGTGTATGTTTGCATTGCCTGACTCCAACAATGAGGTTACTTACTGAGTATTTACTAAGATACTCAAGCTACATGCTACCCTTATATTTCATGTAAAGGTAAAGTGTCCATGCACGAATAACGATGAATGCTGGAATGGTCATGGAAGCTGAGATAGGACGGTAGTATGCATTGTTTTCAATTAATAGTTCCATAGGTAGCTTTCCATTTTCATACTAAAAATCTATGTTAATGTTTTATTTTGACAATGTTATTATTTTTATTTTCTGTTTTAGATTAAACATATAAGTTCGTGGCTTTGTTTAAAATGTTTTATTTAGATTTTCGCATGGTTATGAAAGTTGTTCTCACCTTACAAATCAAATGATAAACCGTAGCAGTTTGTAACTCACTTGTAATTAAGATCGAGTTGCATATAATCATACGGTAGAATATTAATCTTCTCAAGTAAAAAATTTATGTAAAAAAAAAAAAAAGATAAATTATTTTGGCTCAGTCCTACACAAACTCATTCTTCAAGATATCTCTACAAATATTTTCACTCGAAAGGCTTTGATCAAATCATTTGTAACAATTACAAAGTAACTCATATCGACACTGCTGTCAGAATAAAGTACCGAATCTTATCCAGATTTTATAAATAATTTATAATACTACTTAAACATGATCTTTCTGTGTGCCGACCACGTAACACAAATACCTTTCAATTTTTCATATAATGGATAATGTTAAACGGTAAATAAAAAATTTAAAATTAAATTATTAATTACGGGATTTTAAGACATAAATTCTCATGACATTTCTTCGGATTAAACACTAAGCTTATGCACGTTAGAACTAGTTGATCTATATTGTTTATTAGTCATTCCTGTTTTCTTGGAGATACACTATAGATTTAACCCGCTGATATATTGATAAAACTATCCTTTCTCATCTTCTTCTGCACCACCTCCCACCAACAAATATCTATTTGGATCAAATAGTTCGTCAACAATTATTACTGACAAAGTTTTGCTTACTCTACGAAAAATATATTCTTAACATGTTAGATTAATCTAATTAGACATGAATTTAATAGCATTTTGATAACGTTGGAACATGGGGATAGTAACATATGAAATGCTCTAATGCAACGCCTACCATAATAAACTTGTTACAAATGTCTAAAAGTTATTTTAACCGAGAATGGTAACTTAGAGGTATAAAATGTAGGTCAAAATTTTGCAAACAAAAATTCTAAGTAGTCGTATTTAAAAAGTATATAGACCAAAATGAATCAAATTTGAAAATACAAGAACAAAAAACAACGAAAATTTAGAACGTAGAGATATTAAAATGATCAAATGTCAAAAGGGATCCATATAGTAGTTAAACCATACGTGTCTAATATCTATGTTGAATAAAAAAAAAAAAAAAAACTGCATACAAAAATGGTATTAATTCTATAAAATTGGCTACTCTTTGTAAGGTAGTAACTCAGCTTTGTATAGAGTAATGTGGATCTATACATACCAAGAAACCAATTAATTTATGCTCGAAAATTAATCTCAAAATTTTGTTTGTCTAGTTAATTTTTAGATTCTAAAAAAAAAAAAAAAAGTTTAATAGATCTAGCTTATAAATATTTGAACTTTCCATTTGTGTTTAATAAAACTCGAACAAAGTTAATTTTTTAAAAATTATATGATATGTTAAATATAAATTTAATACAATATCCGCCTTACTCGAAAGTTTGATTCACTGTTCTTACTATTGACACAAATTACGGGTCTAGGTAGGATCCCTAAGTCTCCAACTCGACTACACAGTCATCTCGATCACATTACTTCACATTTATCGAGAAAGAAAAATTAAAGATAATTTTGATGAGTAATTAATTTACTCCTAACTTGCGAACTTATCATTAACAAATTTTATTATTTTTTTGAAATATTTTAAGTTTTATTCACAATGGGTTATTTTTAGGTTTTTGGTCGGGATAGGGTCCTCCATCCAACCATTACTTTGGCTCCTAGTCTCATCTACTAGGACCTCTCTATTGATATTAAGGTGTTCTAGCAACCTTAAGTTTTATTTATTGGCTCTATTTATGTTTACTACAAATTTTAGACTCGTATGCAAGGCTCACTCTCGGTCAAATACGGTTTGTCTGCTAAACTCTCTGGTAAAAAATATTCATTGTTCCCAACTTGGCACACATCGCATTGGTCACGGGTTTTGCAGGGATTAGTAGACTAAGAATACTCATTCACATCTCCACATCGTAAATAGTTCATAAGCATAAACTAGAGGCATACATCATACTTACTAATCATGATTCTCTACTATAATCACATTTTATGCATGGATTCATGATTATTATTATTATTATTATTTAACTCATGCCATTTACATACATTCAATGCCTTTTATCTCTTACTCCCATTCCCATGGTAACATGCTTGTTTAGGAGCTTCGATATACTACTTACTTGAATCGTCAATTCCTTTGCTTTCATAATGGTTCATAATATGGTAATTTCGTCTCAAATTCTCTTAATTTGACCTATATCTAATGATTTTCAATGTTAGTATAAGCTAATATTGATAAAAAAGGGTCAAAAGGAGTTGAACAGAACGAGCGGAAACTTGAAATAAGCCTCCACCACCCACATGCGTACTACACTCGTTGACCCACATGTCCCACTCCTTGGTTACTCGCACCTCCATGTGCGCGTGAAGCCTATGCACTGATGCGTCGTTCAACCTCGAAATAGCCTGAAATTCTAATTTTTTTTTTCATCATTTCATTCCATACCCCTTACATGATATCCACTAACTTCATAATTCACGGTGGGTTATCATCCCAGAAAGGAAAATAATATCTTTGAGGATAACACCATTGGACTCAATTTTGCTTCTTTTCTTGTTTCCGTTAGAAAAGAAACTTTAAGGGAATTCATTGAAAAAAGGAACAAGAACAGCCTAAGGAGGTAGAGGGAACCCTGCCCAAACACTACATGGTGGCACAAATCGAAGATGGAGACCTATTTTCTGCAAGAGACCGCATAAAGATCCAAAAAAAAAAACAGCTGAAGGGGAGCTTGATCAAACCAAGTGTACTCCGCACAACGTATCACAAGCAACCCTACAACTCCATTCATCCGGAATAATTGAGAAAACCACATATAAAATTCTATACATTTATATGTCCCAAATGATAATTGATAGTGAATGAATGTGATTCTAGAGCGGATTCTAAAAAATAGATTAGAAATTCTCTAGAGCTGATTCTGAAAAACATACGGCAAGTGCGCCCAATAGAATGTATCAATCACGTAACAAGACACGTGAAGAATTATAGAATGTATCAATCACGTAACAAGACACGTGAAGAATTGAGAGAAAATTGGATCAAGGGTTTGTCCATTAGGATTGGAAATGGACAAGCCCGACTAAGCAATTTGGGCATGGACGGGCCTCGACTGACCAATATTGCTGAAAAATGACTAAAGAAATTTTTTTCCATCACATCGTTTTAATATATTTTTGATACACGCTAATAACAATAAAATCAAAAATATTTATTCTCATCTATATATTTCTGGGAGAAAAAGAGGAAAACTTGTGAGATAGGAATAAAAGTAAGAAAAGTATGGAGTAATAGTTTGAAAACTAATTTTTTTTTTTTTTTTAAGAATTTTTTTATAAAGTCTTTGGGGATTTTTTTTTTTTTTTTTTTTTTTTTTTTTTTTTTTTTTTTTTTTTTGGTGGTTCATTTGTTGAAAATTGTGGTATGTACATTCATCTAGTCTAGAAATTTAATAAAGGAATTACGCTCCAACGATGACCAGTCTTCCATCATTTAAGGTAAAACTAATTATAGGGCCTGCCTTAAACCACATACTTATTTTTTAACCAATTTAGGTAGTTTGAATTGGTTATTTTTGTGTTGTATATAAGGAGAGTTTGAGTTGGTGAATGCACTCAAATCAATTCTTATTTCTAAGAAGTTTGGGAAGTTGAACCAAAAGAAAATAAGGCAAAGTAGGAGAGACAAGTGAACTAGAAAGGATGGGATTGATATCAAAGTTTATGGCATTAATACCGCTACTGCTATTGTTGGTGTCTAATGCTACCGCTGATGCTACTAGCGGTGTTTTTGATATTACAAAATTTGGTGCCAAACCTAATGCTGATGTTACTCAAGTACGTGTACATTTGTTTAAGTTGATAAACCAAAATTTCATTTTGTACAAAATATTTCTCTCAAATGAAATGGTTGAATTCACAGGCTTTAGCAGATGCATGGAAGGAAGCATGTGCGTCGGCTACTCCAAGTAAAGTATTAGTTCCAAAAGGAACTTATCAATTAGGAGAATCCAGGCTCAAAGGTCCATGTAAAAGTCCTATTGAGCTTCTAGTTGAAGGAACATTACAAGCTTCTCCTACCGACACGGAAGGAGATGGGTTGCTTGTTATGGAATACGTCGATCATTTGACATTGGCTGGTACTGGAGTTTTCGATGGCCAAGGAAAAGCTGGTTGGGAAAAGAATGATTGCCACCTGAAGAAAGAATGCAAAAAGCTTCCCATGGTAAATGCTCATACTACTTTAATTATAAAAAGGACCCATACTCTGGGTTAGCATTGTATGTTTTAACACGGGAGTGGTTTTTCTTTGTTTGTTTAAAATGAGCAGAATTTGAAGTTCAATTTCATCACAAATTCGATAGTGAAGGACATAACTTCATTGGATAGCAAGAATTTTCATATCAATGTTTTGGCCGGCAAGAATCTTACCTTCGATCACCTGAAAATTACTGCACCAGAGCATAGTCCCAACACCGATGGAATTCACATGGGCGATTCAGAAGACGTTTACATTCTCAATACCGCAATTGCAACGGGAGATGATTGTATATCTGTAGGATACACTAACAAAAAAATAACCATTAGTGATGTCACTTGCGGACCGGGACATGGCATTAGCATAGGCAGCTTGGGCAAGTATAAAACTGAAAAAGAAGTGGTAGGAGTTACAGTGAAGAAATGCAAATTAATCGGTACTACAAATGGTGTCAGGATCAAATCATGGCCAGATTCTGTCGTCTCATACCCAGCCTCTGACATGCATTTTGAAGATATTGAAATGGATAATGTTGCTAACCCTATCATCATAGATCAAGAATATTGTCCATGGAATCAATGCAACCGAAAGGTATGTATTAAAATCGTCGAACCTCGTTGGTTTCCAACTTATTATCTTTTGAACAAGTATTAATTCATGTTTGTTTTGAACATCCAGGTTCCATCAACAATTAAGATTAGCAAAGTTAGTTTCAAGAATATCAGGGGCACATCTTCTACTCCCGTTGCAGTCAAACTTGTTTGCAGTAAAAGTCATCCATGTGAGGATGTGGAAATTGCTGATATTGACCTCACTTATAGTGGTAAAGAAGGGCCAATTGTGTCCGAGTGTGCAAATGTGAAACCGACCGTTTCTGGAAAGCAAAACCCTCCCATCTGTGCTAAACCAGCGCCACCTGAGACCACTCCGTCAACTGATTGAATAATCTTTTAACGCCGACAAATGTTTCAAGCCATTCTTCCTATCATTTTTATTTTAGCTTTCAAAATTCGGTTTACAACATGCCACGATGTTGGGCCTGTTTTCAATAATTATATTTTTTACATTTAAGAGAAACAATACTCAACGATTCTATTTTTCTACTGTAATACATAATTTACATTGCTTTGAAGGAGGAGAAGATCATGAATTCAGTATCACCATGAGGTTCCTTAGAATGGAAAAATTACAAATGTAAAGTAACTAAAATTTATATCTAATAAATAATTTTAAAAACACCGCAATATAGATTTATGGAACACCATTAAAATTTCAAAATCTATTATATCAAGTGTACCATTTATAAAAATAAATATTAAGGACAAAGGGTCTATTTATAATTTAATTCAAACTAAACTATTATTGGAATTAACTTAGAAAACATCTGTGTAGCAATCTAGAAAGATCTACCGAGGACAAGAGTAATAAAGGAAAATAAAATCATAGATATTTCATTAGTTCATAAGAAAAAGTACCAAATTAATCAAAGATATCAAGAAAAAGGCTATCCTTATAAGAAGAGTTTTGATGAATCCATTGCAATACGGGTGGGTTTCCTTACAAGAGCGGATATAAATTAATTAATTAAAAAAAAATAATATGTGGAAAGCCTCTTCTTTTTCTTTCTTTCTCCGATTTCATTTTCCTGATGAGGGGTAATAAGTTTTGTGGGTAATATGCCATTAAGGTAATACACATTGTTTATTACACACACAATCTCTTGGAACTCGAAAAAGAGGATACGGCATACCGAAGGTGCCCGACTCGAAAAGCATGATCCTGTCTCCCGGTAATAGGAATTGTGGGTAATTAGCAATGTATATTACACAGAAAACCAATAATCCGCCACTCCAAAAAGAGCGATGGGTAGCCACTCCAAAAAGAGGATCCGATAACTTTGCATTTTCTACGGCGTCTACAAGGGTCGATAACTTTCCGGAGTGTGTTATTCAAATTATCATCCAATGGAAGGTAAAGGTCGAATACAAAGTAGATTAGTGGCCTTGTAATTCGCATCCAATGAATGTTAAAGAGGATAACTCACCCGTATTAAAGAGGATAACGCATGGTTCCAACTACCTTATCTGAAGACCGGCGTAAATAGAGGTCACCACTAGTCTATCATTACGATTTGCTTGTTTACCACTGGTCTATCATTACGATTTGCTTGTTTTGGAAAATATCTTATCCCAGGGCGTAGAGAGTTCAAAATCCTAATTTGAATAGAAATGATGTCCATAGAAATACAGGATTTTACAATGCAAATAAGGTAAAAACTAGTTTTAGATAAAAGAAGCAAACATGTTGATAGATATAAAAACAATTCTAGAAAGAGTTGAAATATTTCTGAAACAACTTAAAAAGGGGAGGGATTATTTGTGAACGTATCAAAATTTTGTTGGGTATTTTGCTGAGGAGAAAGGGAGGAGTACTTTGGGAGCCTCCATTGGTCACTAAATTGTCAGCTTATTAGTAGAAAAGCTTTGACGAGGATGAAGATCGACTCGAGAAGCCTCGACCATGAGAGGCCCATACTCTCTCTAGTCAAAATGTTAGTGTTTGATGATTTAGAATAAATGTCGAAGAAAAGGAGTATATGAAACAGTAAAAAATGTGCTTAAAATCAAAACCCTAATCTGGGACGTTTGAAGCATGTGCTAAAAAAACTGAGTAACGATCGATGTTTTTCGAAAGTTTCCTTAGGAATGATCAAGCTTGATGATTTAGAATAAAATGTCAGAAAAGGAGTGTACAAAACAGTAAAATCGTGCTTAAAATCGAAACCCTAATTCGGAACGTTTCAAGCACGTTCTAAAAAACTGAGTAACGGTCGATGTTTTTTTTGTAATTTTCCGAGGGAATGATCAAGCTTGATGATTTAGAATGGAATGTCGAAAACAAAAAAAAAAAAAAAAAAAAAAAATATAAAAAAACAGCAAAAATCGAAATCCTAATTTTCGACATTCTATTCTAAATCATCAAGGTTGATCATTCACCAAGACAATTTCGAAAAACATCAACCGTTACTCAGTATTTTTAGCACGTGCTTCAAAAGTCCCGAATTAAGTTTTTCGAAATTCTCTTGGGGAATTTTCAATCTTGATGATTTAGAATAGAATGTCCAAGAAAAGGAGTGTAAAAAACAGCAAAAAAGTGTTTAAAACCGAAACCCCAAGTTTATTACCATTTCCTACATTTTCGACCCTTCTAAAGTTGTTTTTGACTTTATTGAGGGCATTTTAAGTCGGTAAGACTCCTATTGGCTCAAATTTTGATATATTTTTTTTTAGCTAAAACTAGGAGTAATCAATATGTTTAGCTAAACTAAGTTTAATAATATGTCCTAAGAACACCTATAAAATAGTTAGGGAATCGGGCTAAACAAGGAAGTGACTCTACCTTTGTTGGTAGGCTTGTTGTCATCAAAACATCAATTAATTAACTAATTAAACTTAATTAATTTAGATAAGGGCCAAAAAGCATCTTCATCATACAATCCCTTCCAACCAACAAAGGTAGAGTCACTTCCTGTTTAGCCCGATTCCCTAACTATTTTATAGGTGTTCTTAGGACATATTATTAAACTTAGTTTAGCTAAACATATTGATTACTCCTAGTTTTAGCTAAAAAAAAATATATCAAAATTTGAGCCAATAGGAGTCTTACCGACTTAAAATGCCCTCAATAAAGTCAAAAACAACTTTAGAAGGGTCGAAAATGTAGGAAATGGTAATAAACTTGGGGTTTCGGTTTTAAACACTTTTTTGCTGTTTTACTTACACTCCTTTTCTTGGACATTCTATTCTATAAATCATCAAGATTGAAAATTCCCCAAGAGAATTTCGAAAAACTTAATTCGGGACTTTTGAAGCACGTGCTAAAAATACTGAGTAACGGTTGATGTTTTTCGAAATTGTCTTGGTGAATGATCAACCTTGATGATTTAGAATAGAATGTCGAAAATTAGGATTTCGATTTTTGCTGTTTTTTTATATTTTTTTTTTTTTTTTTTTTTTGTTTTCGACATTCCATTCTAAATCATCAAGCTTGATCATTCCCTCGGAAAATTACAAAAAAACATCGACCGTTACTCAGTTTTTTAGAACGTGCTTGAAACGTTCCGAATTAGGGTTTCGATTTTAAGCACGATTTTACTGTTTTGTACACTCCTTTTCTGACATTTTATTCTAAATCATCAAGCTTGATCATTCCTAAGGAAACTTTCGAAAAACATCGATCGTTACTCAGTTTTTTTTAGCACATGCTTCAAACGTCCCAGATTAGGGTTTTGATTTTAAGCACATTTTTACTGTTTCATATACTCCTTTTCTTCGACATTTTATTCTAAATCATCAAACACTAACATTTTGACTAGAGAGAGTATGGGCCTCTCATGGTCGAGGCTTCTCGAGTCGATCTTCATCCTCGTCAAAGCTTTTCTACTAATAAGCTGACAATTTAGTGACCAATGGAGGCTCCCAAAGTACTCCTCCCTTTCTCCTCAGCAAAATACCCAACAAAATTTTGATACGTTCACAAATAATCCCTCCCCTTTTTAAGTTGTTTCAGAAATATTTCAACTCTTTCTAGAATTGTTTTTATATCTATCAACATGTTTGCTTCTTTTATCTAAAACTAGTTTTTACCTTATTTGCATTGTAAAATCCTGTATTTCTATGGACATCATTTCTATTCAAATTAGGATTTTGAACTCTCTACGCCCTGGGATAAGATATTTTCCAAAACAAAGCAAATCGTAATGATAGACCAGTGGTAAACAAGCAAATCGTAATGATAGACTAGTGGTGACCTCTATTTACGCCGGTCTTCAGATAAGGTAGTTGGAACCATGCGTTATCCTCTTTAATACGGGTGAGTTATCCTCTTTAACATTCATTGGATGCGAATTACAAGGCCACTAATCTGCTTTGTATTCGACCTTTACCTTCCATTGGATGATAATTTGAATAACACACTCCGGAAAGTTATCGACCCTTGTAGACGCCGTAGAAAATGCAAAGTTATCGGATCCTCTTTTTGGAGTGGCTACCCATCGCTCTTTTTGGAGTGGCGGATTATTGGTTTTCTGTGTAATATACATTGCTAATTACCCACAATTCCTATTACCGGGAGACAGGATCATGCTTTTCGAGTCGGGCACCGGTATGCCATATCCTCTTTTTCAAGTTCCAAGAGATTGTGTGTGTAATAAACAATGTGTATTACCCTAATGGCATATTACCCACAAAACTTATTACCCCTCATCAGGAAAATGAAATCGGAGAAAGAAAGAAAAAGAATAAGGCTTTTTTAATTAATTAATTTATATCCGCTCTTGTAAGGAAACCCACCCGTATTGCAATGGATTCATCAAAACTCTCCTTATAAAGATAGCCTTTTTCTTGATATCTTTGATTAATTTGGTACTTTTTCTTATGAACTAATGAAATATCTATGATTTTATTTTCCTTTATTACTCTTGTCCTCTGTAGATCTTTCTAGATTGCTACACAGATGTTTTCTAAGTTAATTCCAATAATAGTTTAGTTTGAATTAAATTATAAATAGACCCTTTGTCCTTAATATTTATTTTTATAAATGGTACACTTTATATAATAGGTTTTGAAATTTTAATGGTGTTCCATAAATCTATATTGCGGTGTTTTTAAAATTATTTATTTTAGTTACTTTACATTTGTAATTTTTCCATTCTAAGGAACCTCATGGTGATACTGAATTCATGATCTTCTCCTCCTTCAAAGCAATGTAAATTATGTATTACAGTAGAAAAATAGAATCGTTGAGTATTGTTTCTCTTAAATGTAAAAAATATAATTATTGAAAACAGGCCCAACATCGTGGCATGTTGTAAACCGAATTTTGAAAGCTAAAATAAAAATGATAGGAAGAATGGCTTGAAACATTTGTCGGCGTTAAAAGATTATTCAATCAGTTGACGGAGTGGTCTCAGGTGGCGCTGGTTTAGCACAGATGGGAGGGTTTTGCTTTCCAGAAACGGTCGGTTTCACATTTGCACACTCGGACACAATTGGCCCTTCTTTACCACTATAAGTGAGGTCAATATCAGCAATTTCCACATCCTCACATGGATGACTTTTACTGCAAACAAGTTTGACTGCAACGGGAGTAGAAGATGTGCCCCTGATATTCTTGAAACTAACTTTGCTAATCTTAATTGTTGATGGAACCTGGATGTTCAAAACAAACATGAATTAATACTTGTTCAAAAGATAATAAGTTGGAAACCAACGAGGTTCGACGATTTTAATACATACCTTTCGGTTGCATTGATTCCATGGACAATATTCTTGATCTATGATGATAGGGTTAGCAACATTATCCATTTCAATATCTTCAAAATGCATGTCAGAGGCTGGGTATGAGACGACAGAATCTGGCCATGATTTGATCCTGACACCATTTGTAGTACCGATTAATTTGCATTTCTTCACTGTAACTCCTACCACTTCTTTTTCAGTTTTATACTTGCCCAAGCTGCCTATGCTAATGCCATGTCCCGGTCCGCAAGTGACATCACTAATGGTTATTTTTTTGTTAGTGTATCCTACAGATATACAATCATCTCCCGTTGCAATTGCGGTATTGAGAATGTAAACGTCTTCTGAATCGCCCATGTGAATTCCATCGGTGTTGGGACTATGCTCTGGTGCAGTAATTTTCAGGTGATCGAAGGTAAGATTCTTGCCGGCCAAAACATTGATATGAAAATTCTTGCTATCCAATGAAGTTATGTCCTTCACTATCGAATTTGTGATGAAATTGAACTTCAAATTCTGCTCATTTTAAACAAACAAGAAAAACCACTCCCGTGTTAAAACATACAATGCTAACCCAGAGTATGGGTCCTTTTTATAATTAAAGTAGTATGAGCATTTACCATGGGAAGCTTTTTGCATTCTTTCTTCAGGTGGCAATCATTCTTTTCCCAACCAGCTTTTCCTTGGCCATCGAAAACTCCAGTACCAGCCAATGTCAAATGATCGACGTATTCCATAACAAGCAACCCATCTCCTTCCGTGTCGGTAGGAGAAGCTTGTAATGTTCCTTCAACTAGAAGCTCAATAGGACTTTTACATGGACCTTTGAGCCTGGATTCTCCTAATTGATAAGTTCCTTTTGGAACTAATACTTTACTTGGAGTAGCCGACGCACATGCTTCCTTCCATGCATCTGCTAAAGCCTGTGAATTCAACCATTTCATTTGAGAGAAATATTTTGTACAAAATGAAATTTTGGTTTATCAACTTAAACAAATGTACACGTACTTGAGTAACATCAGCATTAGGTTTGGCACCAAATTTTGTAATATCAAAAACACCGCTAGTAGCATCAGCGGTAGCATTAGACACCAACAATAGCAGTAGAGCGGTATTAATGCCATAAACTTTGATATCAATCCCATCCTTTCTAGTTCACTTGTCTCTCCTACTTTGCCTTATTTTCTTTTGGTTCAACTTCCCAAACTTCTTAGAAATAAGAATTGATTTGAGTGCATTCACCAACTCAAACTCTCCTTATATACAACACAAAAATAACCAATTCAAACTACCTAAATTGGTTAAAAAATAAGTATGTGGTTTAAGGCAGGCCCTATAATTAGTTTTACCTTAAATGATGGAAGACTGGTCATCGTTGGAGCGTAATTCCTTTATTAAATTTCTAGACTAGATGAATGTACATACCACAATTTTCAACAAATGAACCACAAAAAAAAAAAAAAAAAAAAAAAAAAAAAAAAAAAAAAAAAAATCCCCAAGACTTTATAAAAAAAATTCTTAAAAAAAAAAAAAAAAAATAGTTTTCAAACTATTACTCCATACTTTTCTTACTTTTATTCCTATCTCACAAGTTTTCCTCTTTTTCTCCCAGAAATATATAGATGAGAATAAATATTTTTGATTTTATTGTTATTAGCGTGTATCAAAAATATATTAAAACGATGTGATGGAAAAAAAATTTCTTTAGTCATTTTTCAGCAATATTGGTCAGTCGAGGCCCGTCCATGCCCAAATTGCTTAGTCGGGCTTGTCCATTTCCAATCCTAATGGACAAACCCTTGATCCAATTTTCTCTCAATTCTTCACGTGTCTTGTTACGTGATTGATACATTCTATAATTCTTCACGTGTCTTGTTACGTGATTGATACATTCTATTGGGCGCACTTGCCGTATGTTTTTCAGAATCAGCTCTAGAGAATTTCTAATCTATTTTTTAGAATCCGCTCTAGAATCACATTCATTCACTATCAATTATCATTTGGGACATATAAATGTATAGAATTTTATATGTGGTTTTCTCGATGAATGGAGTTGTAGGGTTGCTTGTGATACGTTGTGCGGAGTACACTTGGTTTGATCAAGCTCCCCTTCAGCTGTGTTTTTTTGGATCTTTATGCGGTCTCTTGCAGAAAATAGGTCTCCATCTTCGATTTGTGCCACCATGTAGTGTTTGGGCAGGGTTCCCTCTACCTCCTTAGGCTGTTCTTGTTCCTTTTTTCAATGAATTCCCTTAAAGTTTCTTTTCTAACGGAAACAAGAAAAGAAGCAAAATTGAGTCCAATGGTGTTATCCTCAAAGATATTATTTTCCTTTCTGGGATGATAACCCACCGTGAATTATGAAGTTAGTGGATATCATGTAAGGGGTATGGAATGAAATGATGAAAAAAAAAATTAGAATTTCAGGCTATTTCGAGGTTGAACGACGCATCAGTGCATAGGCTTCACGCGCACATGGAGGTGCGAGTAACCAAGGAGTGGGACATGTGGGTCAACGAGTGTAGTACGCATGTGGGTGGTGGAGGCTTATTTCAAGTTTCCTCTCGTTCTGTTCAACTCCTTTTGACCCTTTTTTATCAATATTAGCTTATACTAACATTGAAAATCATTAGATATAGGTCAAATTAAGAGAATTTGAGACGAAATTACCATATTATGAACCATTATGAAAGTAAAGGAATTGACGATTCAAGTAAGTAGTATATCGAAGCTCCTAAACAAGCATGTTACCATGGGAGTAAGAGATAAAAGGCATTGAATGTATGTAAATGGCATGAGTTAAATAATAATAATAATAATAATCATGAATCCATGCATAAAATGTGATTATAGTAGAGAATCATGATTACTAAGTATGATGTATGCCTCTAGTTTATGCTTATGAACTATTTACGATGTGGAGATGTGAATGAGTATTCTTAGTCTACTAATCCCTGCAAAACCCGTGACCAATGCGATGTGTGCCAAGTTGGGAACAATGAATATTTTTTACCAGAGAGTTTAGCAGACAAACCGTATTTGACCGAGAGTGAGCCTTGCATACGAGTCTAAAATTTGTAGTAAACATAAATAGAGCCAATAAATAAAACTTAAGGTTGCTAGAACACCTTAATATCAATAGAGAGGTCCTAGTAGATGAGACTAGGAGCCAAAGTAATGGTTGGATGGAGGACCCTATCCCGACCAAAAACCTAAAAATAACCCATTGTGAATAAAAACTTAAAATATTTCAAAAAAAATAATAAAATTTGTTAATGATAAGTTCGCAAGTTAGGAGTAAATTAATTACTCATCAAAATTATCTTTAATTTTTCTTTCTCGATAAATGTGAAGTAATGTGATCGAGATGACTGTGTAGTCGAGTTGGAGACTTAGGGATCCTACCTAGACCCGTAATTTGTGTCAATAGTAAGAACAGTGAATCAAACTTTCGAGTAAGGCGGATATTGTATTAAATTTATATTTAACATATCATATAATTTTTAAAAAATTAACTTTGTTCGAGTTTTATTAAACACAAATGGAAAGTTCAAATATTTATAAGCTAGATCTATTGACCTTTTTTTTTTTTTTTTTAGAATCTAAAAATTAACTAGACAAACAAAATTTTGAGATTAATTTCGAGCATAATTAGTTTCTTGGTATGTATAGATCCACATTACTCTATACAAAGCTGAGTTACTACCTTACAAAGAGTAGCCAATTTTATAGAATTAATACCATTTTTGTATGCAGTTTTTTTTTTTTATTCAACATAGATATTAGACACGTATGGTTTAACTACTATATGGATCCCTTTTGACATTTGATCATTTTAATATCTCTACGTTCTAAATTTTCGTTGTTTTTTGTTCTTGTATTTTCAAATTTGATTCATTTTGGTCTATATACTTTTTAAATACGACTACTTAGAATTTTTGTTTGCAAAATTTTGACCTACATTTTATACCTAATAGAATCCATTTAATACATATAGACTATATTTAAAGGAGTGTGAGATAGAAAATGAAAATGAAGAGATTAAGATGATCCCCTGGACCAGTAATTTAAATCTATTAAAAATAAAATAATCTAAGTTACCATTCTCGGTTAAAATAACTTTTAGACATTTGTAACAAGTTTATTATGGTAGGCGTTGCATTAGAGAATTTCATATGTTACTATCCCCATGTTCCAACGTTATCAAAATGCTATTAAATTCATGTCTAATTAGATTAATCTAACATGTTAAGAATATATTTTTCGTAGAGTAAGCAAAACTTTGTCAGTAATAATTGTTGACGAACTATTTGATCCAAATAGATATTTGTTGGTGGGAGGTGGTGCAGAAGAAGATGAGAAAGGATAGTTTTATCAATATATCAGCGGGTTAAATCTATAGTGTATCTCCAAGAAAACAGGAATGACTAATAAACAATATAGATCAACTAGTTCTAACGTGCATAAGCTTAGTGTTTAATCCGAAGAAATGTCATGAGAATTTATGTCTTAAAATCCCGTAATTAATAATTTAATTTTAAATTTTTTATTTACCGTTTAACATTATCCATTATATGAAAAATTGAAAGGTATTTGTGTTACGTGGTCGGCACACAGAAAGATCATGTTTAAGTAGTATTATAAATTATTTATAAAATCTGGATAAGATTCGGTACTTTATTCTGACAGCAGTGTCGATATGAGTTACTTTGTAATTGTTACAAATGATTTGATCAAAGCCTTTCGAGTGAAAATATGAGTAGAGATATCTTGAAGAATGAGTTTGTGTAGGACTGAGCCAAAATAATTTATCTTTTTTTTTTTTTACATAAATTTTTTACTTGAGAAGATTAATATTCTACCGTATGATTATATGCAACTCGATCTTAATTACAAGTGAGTTACAAACTGCTACGGTTTATCATTTGATTTGTAAGGTGAGAACAACTTTCATAACCAATTCAATATGTCTTGGTAGTGGGAGGAACTAAGGTTGATGAGGTTAATCTAATTTGTCTAAGTTATAGTGTAATGCCCCTAATTATCTTACTTAGATCACAGACGTCATTACGTGCATGCCTTTAATAACATATGCGAAAATCTAAATAAAACATTTTAAACAAAGCCACGAACTTATATGTTTAATCTAAAACAGAAAATAAAAATAATAACATTGTCAAAATAAAACATTAACATAGATTTTTAGTATGAAAATGGAAAGCTACCTATGGAACTATTAATTGAAAACAATGCATACTACCGTCCTATCTCAGCTTACATGACCATTCCAGCATTCATCGTTATTCGTGCATGGACACTTTACCTTTACATGAAATATAAGGGTAGCATGTAGCTTGAGTATCTTTTGGAGCCAGGTAATGCAAACATACACATACATGATGGAACCTATCTTTTAAAACAACTTATCATGACCTTGAGTTCTTTCCCGTTCAGGTAGGGTTGGATGTTGGTACTTCCCCACACACGGCCCACGCACGCACACATGGAACTAACAAGCGGCCTCGTATACGTACCCCTGGGTCTGGCTTCATCGAGTAAAACACGCTAATGCGTCGCCGGATACCACAGAGTGAAAGGCTCACATGATATGATGATGAAAAAAAATATCGAAGGTACGCGTCTGTACTAACATAACATAACGAGGAAATATCCTTATGCACATGACATTGATAAATGCACGTGGTCCCCATAGCTTAAAATCATAGAATATAATAAGAATCATTTCGTTTTTCCCTTCACTCATGTCATAGTACACACATGCATCATGTATGAATAGTACTTATCATGACTTATATCACACACATTCATAACATGGCTTCACATGGCATTACATATCATGACGTAGCATGGCATCACACACATTCATACCATGGCATCATAGGTCATCACGTAACATACTTAAAATCGCATAACATTCCTAATTATGTGCATGTAGGGGCCACAGGGCAGGCATGCTTCTTATGTTGGATGGATATGACAACCCTATAGGGGTGAATAGGGTTTCAACCATGTAATTATTAATTTTTTTTTAATAACAATAAAACTTATAATATGCAATAAAGAGTTAGAAAATATAACACCGTAGTTTTATAGTGGTTCGGTCAAACTCGACCTACTCCACTCCCCAAGCGCCTCTTGGGAATTTGAATAAAACCTTCTGACTCTCTCCTTGGAACAGAGCCCAACCACTACACCGCTCCTTTTATGAGTTCAAGAGCAAACTCAATCCTTTCCACGGCTCAGGATCAAACTGGTACACCGCTCTTTTTACGAGTTCAAGAGCAAACTCAATCCTTTCCACTGCTCAGGATCAAACTAGTACAATTGTCTGAAATCTTATAGAAACACACCACAACTCTGTGAAGTAATAGATTTACATTTTTCTAACAAAACAATAGACATCTATCTCACAAATAAGATAAAAAAGAAATAGAATTGGAAGCTTTTCAAGAGAACAACAATGGTGGCTTTTAAAAGAAATTTAGATCGAGGAAACTATGAAACTTGTGTATTGTAAAATGTTCTGTGTGTTGTGTTCTTAAAAAAAATATGAAGAGGTGATGAGTTGAAATAGAGATCAAAGTTGTAAAAATAGGAATTGATACGGACCACTAAAACGTGAACCGAAATGTGGACAACGAAAAAATAATATTTATTTATTTTTAAATTTATCATAAAAAATTATAGACCACATGTTTCATTTAAATATATATATATTATTTTAAATAAATATTAGAAACATTTTAAATTCATTTATATATATATATATATATATATATATATATATAACACATTGAAATCTAATAATATAATAAAAAAAATGTTAATGAAAACCAAATAATTAAAAAGTTTTATAAATCTAATTCAAATCATTGAAATGATTTTGTAATTCAAATAAATTTCTTTCTTAAAACTAGTTTTCATAAATAAAATCATTGTAATAATTGTTATAACTTTTTTATTCATTTTATGAGTAACCACTGGTTTTCATAAGATAAATGAAATCATTATAATTTCTTTTCGTTTAAAAGTAACCGAAAACTTTTATAAATGTAATTGAAATGATTTTATAATTCAAATACTCCTCTTTTAATTAAAAATTAATGGCAAACTTTTATAAATGTAATTGAAAACTCCACTATTTGTTACTCTACCAAAGTTATAAATGTCATACTTCGATTGGTCTATGATGTCAATTTTGCTGCTGGTCCATGATGTCAATTTTGTTACCACATCATCACGTCAGGTATCTTGTTTTGAATTTGATTGGTCCATGATGTCAATTTTGCCGCCACATCATCACGTCGGGTATCTTGTTTTGACTGAAACTTATTCATTCTATCTCTAATTTGAGTGAACCGAAAAAGACGTTGAAATCGTTATTCCCAACCTTACAATGTGGACAAAACATTGAAAATGATTCATAATTGAAGGTAGGTTTGTTATCATCAAAACATCAATTAATTAATTAATTAATTAATTTTAGATTAAGGGCCAAAAAGCCAACAATCTTCCCTTTTTTTTTATGATGACAAACCATTTCAAGAAAAATAGTACAAAATCCATAAAACCATACAATTTAAAATAATGCACATGTCCAAATAATAATATTGATGCATCATGATAAGCATTCTAATATATTATTATAAATTTGAAATTCACTCAAATCCATATTCTCCCTCTATATTAATGCTTCAATAAATTATGAAATAAGACAAATTCATTAATTATAAAATAACAACGAAGCAATTCATTAATTATAAAATAACAAATTTAGAGTATATTTTTTCCTAATTTTCTCTCCCTCTATAATCATAAAAAAAAGAACAATAAAACAATAATAAAAGAATGACATGCACCCTTAAGAACATGCCTATAATTAAGATTATAAAATTCAAGATATATCACACGGAGTAATACCAAACTCAAATTCAAGATATATCACACCGAATAATACCAAGTTCAAGCCTATTTTTGCAAAAAAAATCTTCATTTAACAGCTTAGAAAAAATCTGCTAATTGATTATTAGGGTTTATAAAATCCAGAATAATATGTTCATTTTGCATATGCTCTCTAATAAAATGATGTCTAATGTCAATATATTTAGTTCTAGAATGATGAACAGGATTTTTGGTGAAATTAATAGCACTGGTGTTATCACAAAAGATAGGCACACTATCAAATTTTAATCCAAAGTCACAAAGATTTTGTTTCATCCAAAGAATTTGAGCACAACAACTAGCAACCGCAATATATTCCGCTTCCGTAGTAGATAAGACAACCGAATTTTGCTTTTAACTAAACCAAGAAACTAATGAACTACCAACAAATTGACAAGTTCCACTAGTACTTTTAGGATCAAGTAAACTTTCAACAAAAATCCGCATCAGAATATCCTATAAATTTAAACTCAGCATTTCTAGTATACCACAATCCTAAATTAATAGTCCAAGCAAATATTTAAATATTCTTTTAACGGCATGTAGATGAGATTTCTTAGCACAAGATTGAAACCTAGCACAAAGACATACACTAAACATAATATCAAGTCTACTAGCAGTCAATTAAAGTAAAGATCCAATCATACATCGATAAGATTTTATATCTACACATTTATCTTTTTCATCCTTGTCAATCTTGGTAGATGTGCTCATTGGAGTCCAAGAGAGTAGTCTCTCTTACCTTGTCAATCATACCTTGATAAGGTACTCTCTTACCTTCATTGAACTTGAACCTTTGAGTAAATCATTGGTGTATTTCTCTAGATTTAGGAAGATACCATCTTTCAGTTGTTTGATTTGAAGTCCAAGAAAGAAACTGAGCTCTTCCATCATATTCATCATACATTTAGAAAAAATAATATTTATTTATTTTTAAATTTGTCGTAAAAAAGTATAGACCACATGTTTTATTTAAATATATATATATATATATATATATATATATATATATATATATATATATATATATATATATATATATTATTTTAAATAAATATTAGAAACATTTTAAATTCATTTATATATATATATATATATCTAACCTATTGAAATGTAATAATGTAATTCCATCGGTGTTGGGACTATGCTCTGGTGCAGTAATTTTCAGGTGATCGAAGGTAAGATTCTTGCCGCCAAAACATTGATATGAAAATTCTTGCTATCCAATGAAGTTATGTCCTTCACTATCGAATTTGTGATGAAATTGAACTTCAAATTCTGCTCATTTTAAACCAACAAAGAAAAACACTCCCGTGTTAAAACATATAATGCTAACCCTGATTATGGGTTCTTTTTATAATTAAAGTAGTATGAGCATTTACCATGGGAAGCTTTTTGCATTCTTTCTTCAGGTGGCAATCATTCTTTTCCCAACCAGCTTTTCCTTGGCCATCGAAAACTCCAGTACCAGCCAATGTCAAATGATCGACGTATTCCATAACAAGCAACCCATCTCCTTCCGTGTCAGTAGGAGAAGCTTGCAATGTTCCTTCAACTAGAAGCTCAATAGGACTTTTACATGGACCTTTGAGCCTGGATTCTCCTAATTGATAAGTTCCTTTTGGAACTAATACTTTACTTGGAGTAGCCGACGCACATGCTTCCTTCCATGCATCTGCTAAAGCCTGTTAATTTGACCATTTCATTTGAGAGAAATATTTTGTACAAAATGAAATTTTGGTTTATCAACTTAAACAAATGTACACGTATTTGAGTAACATCAGCATTAGGTTTGGCACCAAATTTCGTAATATCAAAAACACCGCTAGTAGCATCAGCGGTAGCATTAGACACCAACAATAGCAGTAGTGGTATTAATGCCATAAACTTTGATATCAATCCCATCCTTTCTAGTTCTCTTGTCTCTTCTACTTTGCCTTATTTTCTTTTGGTTCAAATTCTCAAACTTCTTAGAAATAAGAATTGATTTGAATGCATTCACAGCTCAAACTCTCTTTATATACAAACACAAAAATAACCAATTCAAACTAGCAATTATTTGTTAAAAAAATAAGTATGTGGTTTAAGGCAAGCCCTATGATTAGTTTTACCTTAAATGATGGACTGGTGGGAGCCTAATTCCTTTATTAAATTTCTATACTAGTTAAATGTACATACCACAATTTTCATCAAATGAACGGCACAAAAAATTATCCCCAAAGAATTTATCAAAAAAATTCTTAAAAAAAAAGTATATATATATATATATTAGTTTTCAAACTATTACTCCTCACTTTTCTTACTTTTATTTCTATCTCACAATTTTTCCTCTTTTTCTCCCAATGGATGAGAATAAATATTTTTGATTTTATTGTTATTAGCGTGTATATACGATGTGATGGAAAAAAAATTCTTTAGTCATTTTTCAGCAATATTGGTCAGTCAAGGCCTGTCTATGCCCAATTGCTTAGTCGGGCTTGTCCATTTCCAATCCTAATAGACAAACCCTTGATCCAATTTTCTCTCAATTCTTCACATGTCGTGTTATGTGATTGATACATTCTATTGGGCACACTTGCCGTATGTTTTTTAGAATCAGCTCTAGAGAATTTCTAATCTATTTTTTAGAATCCGCTCTAGAATCACATTCATTCACTATCAATTATCATTTGGGACATATAAATGTATAGAATTTTATATGTGGTTTTCTCAATTATTCCGGATGAATGGAGTTGTAGGGTTGCTTGTGATACGTTGTGCTGAGTACACTTGGTTTGATCAAGCTCCCCTTCAGCTGTGTTTTTTTGGTTCTTTATGCGGTCTCTTGCAGAAAATAGGTCTCCATCTTCGATTTGTGCCACCACGTAGTGTTTGGGCAGGGTTCCCTCTACCTCCTTAGGCTATTCTTGTTACTTGTTTTCCATGAATTCCCTTAAAGTTTCTTCTCCAACGGAAACAAGAAAAGAAACAAAATTGAACCCAATGATGTTATCCTCAAAAATATTATTTTCCTTTCTGGGTGATAATCCACTGAAGTTGGTGGATATCATGTAAGGGGTATGGAATTATGAAGTTTATTGTTACAGTTTTCACATGGGCCATTATGTAATTATGTGATGGAAGGGCCGGAATCTACCTTTTGAAACTAGCATCACAAATGGTAGCATTTTATTTTATGCATACAGTAAAATATATTTGAAGTAATTAAGAAAAAAATATATATTTAAATAGATCAAAACATGTATTCATAATAAGTTTGATCTCCAACAAATGAGACGTGCACTCGAGTAATTGGT
This sequence comes from Cucurbita argyrosperma subsp. sororia, assembly GCA_018691285.1. Taxonomy (NCBI): domain Eukaryota; kingdom Viridiplantae; phylum Streptophyta; class Magnoliopsida; order Cucurbitales; family Cucurbitaceae; genus Cucurbita; species Cucurbita argyrosperma. The sequence continues at coordinate 5,016,755 of CM031885.1, read as the reverse complement.
TAGTAATAAATTATGAATAAACATGTTTTGAGGTCGAGAAGCACTCAGATAACACAATTCTATTGTAGTAGCCAATGACATTGTTCGATCATTTGAAAAATATTGGGACGATGGCAGTTAATATCAAACTGAACACGAACAACCAGAATAGTTAACACTATCTTTTGTTGAATGTAAATATAAAAATTCTACCAGATTTGTGTAGCTATTTATACTACCAAAAACATATTTTGATAGGCAAAAAAATATCTTTAATTTTAGCCCACAAAAATTCAATATATTATGATTCCTACCAAAATTTCTTTAACCAAAAAACTCTATAATTTTTCAAAGCACTAACAAAAAAAAAACTAATAAATTCAAAATATTTATCTTATTTATATAAAATATCTCCACAATCTTCTCATATAAAAAAAATTATAGAACCGTGCTCAAAAAACATGTTCTCCCACTTTCTCATTTTGCATGTCTAAACATTAAAGAAACATATATAAACTTTCACTCTCTATTTAGGCTAAGTCGGGCCCCCGAGCCTAAGGTTCTATGAGTAGAGTGACATCTATAATTGACATGATATTTCAAATTAGAAAGTAGATGAATTGAAAGTTTTAGTACATAATCTTTTTAATAGAACACACATAATCGTTGTCAAATACTCCAAATAACTTCTTCCCATCAATCATCCACGACAATTAAACATTATATACATGAGTAGTACTCAAACCTTTGCAGCCGATGCAACCAGTGACCTGTGAGCACACTGAAACCATGCCTCGACCCCATCTCGACCTGACGCATTGCACTGTTTGTGGCTTGCCTTGCTGCCGCCAGGTGTCACCAGCGATCGTGAGCAGTCCTTCGGCTCGACTCAACTTGGCGGCGCGACGATGGCTATTCGGCTTGACTTTCAATTTTTTGACCCAGTTTACACTGTTCCAACCCTCCCAAACCTGTTTTCGATCTCGATTAAGGTAATTGAGGCCGTTTAGAGCCGTATTTCACATTTTTAGTGAATTATTAATTTAAAATGGAAATAACTAACGAAAAGGTCGCCACGACAGTGCGATAGAAAGCGACCCCTGACAACCTTTGGAGAGCTCTCGAGGAACGTGAGCTTACTTTTAGCTACTTAGGGAGTATTTTTTAAGTCCAACCAAGTAAGTGGACCTTACTATATGATAGACTAAAAATTGTATGAGTATGTATGATGTATGAGCTGTATAGTAGTGATATCGTACCATGATGATGTATGAGTTATGATGATGTATGTGTTTATGATGATGTATGAGCGGTGTCATATGATGTCGTATACTAGTATATGATGATGTATGGGTTATGATATATTGAGTTATGTTGTATGATGATGTACGTAGCGATATGTATATTTTGATATACTTGATATGCTTGATGCATTGTTGTGGTGATATGTGAGTATGATGATTGCATGACGTTTTCCTAATATGATGATTGTTTTCTATATTGAGCATGTTGTCTGATGATGACTATCATATTACATCATGTCGATAGAGCTACATAGAACCACAACCTTAAGAGCATGAAAATGGTATTAACATCGACAAGCTGTGTTACCTAAGTACAAAGCGAATGAGACTAGAGGGCTGTGTGAGAAAGAGACGTTATGATGGGATTTAGAGGGACAACTCATAGCATATTTGTTGCTCATAAGCATATGGCTACTTCCCCTTAGAGATGATGAGTGTGGACACGCACAGTATGATGATGAGTGCAAATGCGCACAAGTACGACGAGCAGGGTGTTCATGAGGTG
>CM031885.1:4991411-5012367 GCA_018691285.1 Cucurbita argyrosperma subsp. sororia | reverse complement strand
TTCGACATTCCATTCTAAATCATCATGCTTGATCATTCCCCAGGAAAATTACGAAAAACATCGATCGTTACTCAATTTTTTTTTAGCACGTGCTTCAAACGTCCCAGATTAGGGTTTTGATTTTAAGCACTTTTTTACTGTTTTATACACTCCTTTTCTTCGACATTCTATTATAAATCATCAAACACTAACATTTTGACTAGAGAGAGTATGGGCCTCTCATGGTCGAGGCTTCTCGAGTCGATCTTCATCCTCGTCAAAGCTTTTCTACTAATAAGCTGACAATTTAGTGACCAATGGAGGCTCCCAAAGTACTCCTCCCTTTCTCCTCAGCAAAATACCCAACAAAATTTTGATACGTTCACAAATAATCCCTCCCCTTTTTAAGTTGTTTCAGAAATATTTCAACTCTTTCTAGAATTGTTTTTTATATCTATCAACATGTTTGCTTCTTTTATCTAAAAACTAGTTTTTACCTTATTTGCATTGTAAAATCCTGTATTTCTATGGACATCATTTCTATTCAAATTAGGATTTTGAACTCTCTAAACCCCCCTCTGGGATAAGATATTTTCCCAACAACGTTGATAGACCAGTGGTGAGATTTAAGGATATATTTTCCAAAACAAGCAATCGTAATGATAGACGGGAAGGTGACCTCTATTTACGCCGGTCTTCAGATATAATGGTAGTTGGAACTAATGTTTGATCTGCTCTGATAAAATGCTGGAGGAGTCACGATCACACATTACATGCTAGAGACCACGATAATAATACGGGTGAGTTATCCTCTTTAACATTCATTGGATGCGAATTACAAGGCCACTAATCTGCTTTGTATTCGACCTTTACCTTCCATTGGATGATAATTTGAATAACACACTCCGGAAAGTTATCGACCCTTGTAGACGCCGTAGAAAATGCAAAGTTATCGGATCCTCTTTTTGGAGTGGCTACCCATCGCTCTTTTTGGAGTGGCAAATTATTGGTTTTCTGTGTAATATACATTGCTAATTACCCACAATTCCTATTACCGGGAGACAGGATCATGCTTTTCGAGTCGGGCACCTTCGATATGCCATATCCTCTTTTTCAAGTTCCAAGAGATTGTGTGTGTAATAAACAATGTGTATTACCCTAATGGCATATTACCCACAAAACTTATTACCCCTCATCAGGAAAATGAAATCGGAGAAAGAAAGAAAAAGAAGGCTTTTTTAATTAATTAATTTATATCCGCTCTTGTAAGGAAACCCACCCGTATTGCAATGGATTCATCAAAACTCTTCTTATAAGGATAGCCTTTTTCTTGATATCTTTGATTAATTTGGTACTTAGAACTAATGAAATATCTATGATTTTATTTTCCTTTATTACTCTTGTCCTCTATAGATCTTTCTAGATTGCTACACAGATGTTTTCTAAGTTAATTCCAATAATAGTTTAGTTTGAATTAAATTATAAATAGACCCTTTGTCCTTAATGTTTATTTTTATAAATGGTACACTTTATATAATAGGTTTTGAAATTTTAATGGTGTTCCATAAATCTATATTGCGGTGTTTTTAAAATTATTTATTAGATATAAATTTTAGTTACTTTACATTTGTAATTTTTCCATTCTAAGGAACCTCATGGTGATACTGAATTCATGATCTTCTCCTCCTTCAAAGCAATGTAAATTATGTATTACAGTAGAAAAATAGAATCGTTGAGTATTGTTTCTCTTAAATGTAAAAAATATGATTATTGAAAACAGGCCCAACATCGTGGCATGTTGTAAACCGAATTTTGAAAGCTAAAATAAAAATGATAGGAAGAATGGCTTGAAACATTTGTCGGCGTTAAAAGATTATTCAATCAGTTGACGGAGTGGTCTCAGGTGGCGCTGGTTTAGCACAGATGGGAGGGTTTTGCTTTCCAGAAACGGTCGGTTTCACATTTGCACACTCGGACACAATTGGCCCTTCTTTACCACTATAAGTGAGGTCAATATCAGCAATTTCCACATCCTCACATGGATGACTTTTACTGCAAACAAGTTTGACTGCAACGGGAGTAGAAGATGTGCCCCTGATATTCTTGAAACTAACTTTGCTAATCTTAATTGTTGATGGAACCTGGATGTTCAAAACAAACATGAATTAATACTTGTTCAAAAGATAATAAGTTGGAAACCAACGAGGTTCGACGATTTTAATACATACCTTTCGGTTGCATTGATTCCATGGACAATATTCTTGATCTATGATGATAGGGTTAGCAACATTATCCATTTCAATATCTTCAAAATGCATGTCAGAGGCTGGGTATGAGACGACAGAATCTGGCCATGATTTGATCCTGACACCATTTGTAGTACCGATTAATTTGCATTTCTTCACTGTAACTCCTACCACTTCTTTTTCAGTTTTATACTTGCCCAAGCTGCCTATGCTAATGCCATGTCCCGGTCCGCAAGTGACATCACTAATGGTTATTTTTTGTTAGTGTATCCTACAGATATACAATCATCTCCCGTTGCAATTGCGGTATTGAGAATGTAAACGTCTTCTGAATCGCCCATGTGAATTCCATCGGTGTTGGGACTATGCTCTGGTGCAGTAATTTTCAGGTGATCGAAGGTAAGATTCTTGCCGGCCAAAACATTGATATGAAAATTCTTGCTATCCAATGAAGTTATGTCCTTCACTATCGAATTTGTGATGAAATTGAACTTCAAATTCTGCTCATTTTAAACAAACAAAGAAAAACCACTCCCGTGTTAAAACATACAATGCTAACCCAGAGTATGGGTCCTTTTTATAATTAAAGTAGTATGAGCATTTACCATGGGAAGCTTTTTGCATTCTTTCTTCAGGTGGCAATCATTCTTTTCCCAACCAGCTTTTCCTTGGCCATCGAAAACTCCAGTACCAGCCAATGTCAAATGATCGACGTATTCCATAACAAGCAACCCATCTCCTTCCGTGTCGGTAGGAGAAGCTTGTAATGTTCCTTCAACTAGAAGCTCAATAGGACTTTTACATGGACCTTTGAGCCTGGATTCTCCTAATTGATAAGTTCCTTTTGGAACTAATACTTTACTTGGAGTAGCCGACGCACATGCTTCCTTCCATGCATCTGCTAAAGCCTGTGAATTCAACCATTTCATTTGAGAGAAATATTTTGTACAAAATGAAATTTTGGTTTATCAACTTAAACAAATGTACACGTACTTGAGTAACATCAGCATTAGGTTTGGCACCAAATTTTGTAATATCAAAAACACCGCTAGTAGCATCAGCGGTAGCATTAGACACCAACAATAGCAGTAGCGGTATTAATGCCATAAACTTTGATATCAATCCCATCCTTTCTAGTTCACTTGTCTCTCCTACTTTGCCTTATTTTCTTTTGGTTCAACTTCCCAAACTTCTTAGAAATAAGAATTGATTTGAGTGCATTCACCAACTCAAACTCTCCTTATATACAACACAAAAATAACCAATTCAAACTACCTAAATTGGTTAAAAAATAAGTATGTGGTTTAAGGCAGGCCCTATAATTAGTTTTACCTTAAATGATGGAAGACTGGTCATCGTTGGAGCGTAATTCCTTTATTAAATTTCTAGACTAGATGAATGTACATACCACAATTTTCAACAAATGAACCACCAAAAAAAAAAAAAAAAAAAAAACCCCAAAGACTTTATAAAAAAATTCTTAAAAAAAAAAAAAAAATTAGTTTTCAAACTATTACTCCATACTTTTCTTACTTTTATTCCTATCTCACAAGTTTTCCTCTTTTTCTCCCAGAAATATATAGATGAGAATAAATATTTTTGATTTTATTGTTATTAGCGTGTATCAAAAATATATTAAAACGATGTGATGGAAAAAAATTTCTTTAGTCATTTTTCAGCAATATTGGTCAGTCGAGGCCCGTCCATGCCCAAATTGCTTAGTCGGGCTTGTCCATTTCCAATCCTAATGGACAAACCCTTGATCCAATTTTCTCTCAATTCTTCACGTGTCTTGTTACGTGATTGATACATTCTATAATTCTTCACGTGTCTTGTTACGTGATTGATACATTCTATTGGGCGCACTTGCCGTATGTTTTTCAGAATCAGCTCTAGAGAATTTCTAATCTATTTTTTAGAATCCGCTCTAGAATCACATTCATTCACTATCAATTATCATTTGGGACATATAAATGTATAGAATTTTATATGTGGTTTTCTCAATTATTCCGGATGAATGGAGTTGTAGGGTTGCTTGTGATACGTTGTGCGGAGTACACTTGGTTTGATCAAGCTCCCCTTCAGCTGTGTTTTTTTGGATCTTTATGCGGTCTCTTGCAGAAAATAGGTCTCCATCTTCGATTTGTGCCACCATGTAGTGTTTGGGCAGGGTTCCCTCTACCTCCTTAGGCTGTTCTTGTTCCTTTTTTCAATGAATTCCCTTAAAGTTTCTTTTCTAACGGAAACAAGAAAAGAAGCAAAATTGAGTCCAATGGTGTTATCCTCAAAGATATTATTTTCCTTTCTGGGATGATAACCCACCGTGAATTATGAAGTTAGTGGATATCATGTAAGGGGTATGGAATGAAATGATGAAAAAAAAAATTAGAATTTCAGGCTATTTCGAGGTTGAACGACGCATCAGTGCATAGGCTTCACGCGCACATGGAGGTGCGAGTAACCAAGGAGTGGGACATGTGGGTCAACGAGTGTAGTACGCATGTGGGTGGTGGAGGCTTATTTCAAGTTTCCGCTCGTTCTGTTCAACTCCTTTTGACCCTTTTTATCAATATTAGCTTATACTAACATTGAAAATCATTAGATATAGGTCAAATTAAGAGAATTTGAGACGAAATTACCATATTATGAACCATTATGAAAGCAAAGGAATTGACGATTCAAGTAAGTAGTATATCGAAGCTCCTAAACAAGCATGTTACCATGGGAGTAAGAGATAAAAGGCATTGAATGTATGTAAATGGCATGAGTTAAATAATAATAATAATAATAATCATGAATCCATGCATAAAATGTGAGCATGGTAGAGAATCATGATTAGTAAGTATGATGTATGCCTCTAGTTTATGCTTATGAACTATTTACGATGTGGAGATGTGAATGAGTATTCTTAGTCTACTAATCCCTGCAAAACCCGTGACCAATGCGATGTGTGCCAAGTTGGGAACAATGAATATTTTTTACCAGAGAGTTTAGCAGACAAACCGTATTTGACCGAGAGTGAGCCTTGCATACGAGTCTAAAATTTGTAGTAAACATAAATAGAGCCAATAAATAAAACTTAAGGTTGCTAGAACACCTTAATATCAATAGAGAGGTCCTAGTAGATGAGACTAGGAGCCAAAGTAATGGTTGGATGGAGGACCCTATCCCGACCAAAAACCTAAAAATAACCCATTGTGAATAAAACTTAAAATATTTCAAAAAAATAATAAAATTTGTTAATGATAAGTTCGCAAGTTAGGAGTAAATTAATTACTCATCAAAATTATCTTTAATTTTTCTTTCTCGATAAATGTGAAGTAATGTGATCGAGATGACTGTGTAGTCGAGTTGGAGACTTAGGGATCCTACCTAGACCCGTAATTTGTGTCAATAGTAAGAACAGTGAATCAAACTTTCGAGTAAGGCGGATATTGTATTAAATTTATATTTAACATATCATATAATTTTTAAAAAATTAACTTTGTTCGAGTTTTATTAAACACAAATGGAAAGTTCAAATATTTATAAGCTAGATCTATTGAATTTTTTTTTTTTTTTTTTTTTAGAATCTAAAAATTAACTAGACAAACAAAATTTTGAGATTAATTTTCGAGCATAATTAGTTGGTTTCTTGGTATGTATAGATCCACATTACTCTATACAAAGCTGAGTTACTACCTTACAAAGAGTAGCCAATTTTATAGAATTAATACCATTTTTGTATGCAGTTTTTTTTTTTTTTTATTCAACATAGATATTAGACACGTATGGTTTAACTACTATATGGATCCCTTTTGACATTTGATCATTTTAATATCTCTACGTTCTAAATTTTCGTTGTTTTTTGTTCTTGTATTTTCAAATTTGATTCATTTTGGTCTATATACTTTTTAAATACGACTACTTAGAATTTTTGTTTGCAAAATTTTGACCTACATTTTATACCTAATAGAATCCATTTAATACATATAGACTATATTTAAAGGAGTGTGAGATAGAAAATGAAAATGAAGAGATTAAGATGATCCCCTGGACCAGTAATTTAAATCTATTAAAAATAAAATAATCTAAGTTACCATTCTCGGTTAAAATAACTTTTAGACATTTGTAACAAGTTTATTATGGTAGGCGTTGCATTAGAGCATTTCATATGTTACTATCCCCATGTTCCAACGTTATCAAAATGCTATTAAATTCATGTCTAATTAGATTAATCTAACATGTTAAGAATATATTTTTCGTAGAGTAAGCAAAACTTTGTCAGTAATAATTGTTGACGAACTATTTGATCCAAATAGATATTTGTTGGTGGGAGGTGGTGCAGAAGAAGATGAGAAAGGATAGTTTTATCAATATATCAGCGGGTTAAATCTATAGTGTATCTCCAAGAAAACAGGAATGACTAATAAACATTATAGATCAACTAGTTCTAACGTGCATAAGCTTAGTGTTTAATCCGAAGAAATGTCATGAGAATTTATGTCTTAAAATCCCGTAATTAATAATTTAATTTTAAATTTTTTATTTACCGTTTAACATTATCCATTATATGAAAAATTGAAAGGTATTTGTGTTACGTGGTCGGCACACAGAAAGATCATGTTTAAGTAGTATTATAAATTATTTATAAAATCTGGATAAGATTCGGTACTTTATTCTGACAGCAGTGTCGGTATGAGTTACTTTGTAATTGTTACAAATGATTTGATCAAAGCCTTTCGAGTGAAAATATTTGTAGAGATATCTTGAAGAATGAGTTTGTGTAGGACTGAGCCAAAATAATTTATCTTTTTTTTTTTTACATAAATTTTTTACTTGAGAAGATTAATATTCTACCGTATGATTATATGCAACTCGATCTTAATTACAAGTGAGTTACGAACTGCTATGGTTTATCATTTGATTTGTAAGTTGAGAACAACTTTCATAACCAATTCAATATGTCTTCCATTTTAGAGACTAAACAAACAGAGGGTTGAGAACATGTCTTATGAGGTGTAATTCACTTATTTTCATATAAAGTAGGTAGATGAGTAGTTTTCTAAGTGATGACATGAGAACTTGAATAAAGGTCCCTACCCTCTTATCTTGGTTGGATCATGAACAATTGTTCTTTCAAGAATTTGTGGTACTTAGTTACGTTACAAGGGCAAAACAAACTTTTGACCTAACCATAATTACAATCAGCTCTTAAAGGATCTTGTAATAACTTTATCGTGTAGAGGAGTGCAACTCTAGATTTATTGTATGATTGAAGCATGCTAGGGTAACGTCACTAATTAACTTAAAAAAATTAAGGGCATTATTGATAATCTTTTGTTTTAGACAGTTGAAAATAATAAAATATCAAAATTATTCTTAAAGTAAATTAGTTTGTGATAGAATTAAAAACATAGCTTAAAATTACTTTCATTCATTAATATAATAATTAATAATAATGAACTTAAAATAAAAATAGACTATAACGAAACTCTATGGATGGTTTTAGATAGATTAAGGTATTTTAGTTTATTGAAAGGAAATATCCCTGCTTAGGAGTTTGAGTTGACTTAGTCCCACGATACATTAAATAGACTCACAGTTGGATTAGTTTTTTAAAACCTCATAATTAACTTTAATAAATCAATTTAACCAACATAAATGAAATGGTAGTGGGAGGAACTAAGGTTTATGAGGTTAATCTAATTTGTCTAAGTTATAGTGTAATGCCCCTAATTTTCTTACCTAGATCACAGACGTCATTACGTGCATGCCTTTAATAACATATGCGAAAATCTAAATAAAACATTTTAAACAAAGCCACGAACTTATATGTTTAATCTAAAACAGAAAATAAAAATAATAACATTGTCAAAATAAAACATTAACATAGATTTTTAGTATGAAAATGGAAAGCTACCTATGGAACTATTAATTGAAAACAATGCATACTACCGTCCTATCTCAGCTTCCATGACCATTCCAGCATTCATCGTTATCCGTGCATGGACGCTTTACCTTTACATGAAACATAAGGGTAGCATGTAGCTTGAGTATCTTAGTAAATACTCAGTAAGTAACCTCATTGTTGGAGTCAGGCAATGCAAACATACACATACATGATGGAACCTATCTTTTAAAACAACGTATCATGAGCTTGCGTTCCTTCCAATTTAGGTAGGGTTGGATGTGTGGTACTTCCACATACACGGCCCACACACGCACACACGGACCTAGCAGGCGGACTCGTATACGTACCCCTGGGTCTGGCTTCATCGAGCTAAACATGCTAATGCGTCGCCGGATACCACAGAGTGGAAGGCTCACATGATACGATGATGAAAAAAAATATCGAAGGTACGCGTCTGTACTAACATAACATAACGAGGAAATATCCTTACGCACATGACATTGATAAATGCACGAGGTCCCCATAGCTTAAAATCATAGAATATAATAAGAATCATTTCGTTTTTCCCTTCACTCATGTCATAGTACACACATGCATCATGTATGAATAGTACTTATCATGACTTATATCACACACATTCATAACATGGCTTCACATGGCATTACATATCATGACGTAGCATGGCATCACACACATTCATACCATGGCATCATAGGTCATCACGTAACATACTTAAAATCGCATAACATTCCTAATTCTGTGCATGTAGGGGCCACAGGGCAGGCATGCTTCTTATGTTGGATGGATATGACAACCGAGGGGGTGAATAGGGTTTCAACCATGTAATTATTAATTTTTTTTTTAATAACAATAAAACTTATATAATGTGCAATAAAACTTAAAATTTAGAATTTAAATAGGAAAAGAGTTAGAAAATATAATACCGTAGTTTTATAGTGGTTCAGTCAAACTCGACCTACTCCACTCCCCAAGCGCCTCTTGGGAATTTGAATAAAGCTGACTCTTTCCTTGGAACAGAGCCCAACCACTACACCGCTCCTTTTACGAGTTCAAGAGCAAACTCAATCCTTTCCACGGCTCAGGATCAAACCGGTACACCGCTCTTTTTACGAGTTCAAGAGCAAACTCAATCATTTCCACTGCTCAGGATTAAACCGGTACAATTGTCTGAAATCTTATAGAAACACACCACAACTCTGTGAAGTAATAGATTTACAATTTTCTCACAAAACAATAGACATCTCTCTCACGAATAAGATAAAAAAGAAATAGAATTAAAAGCTTTTGGAGAGAGCAACAATGGTGGCTTTTAAAAAAAATTTAGATCGAGGAAACTATGAAACTTGTGTATTGTGAAATGTTCTGTGTGTTGTGTTCTTAAAAAATATGAAGAGGTGATGAGTTGAAATAGCGATCAAGTTGTAAAAATAGGAATTGATACGGACCACTAAAACGTGAACCGAGACGTGGACCACGAAAAAATAATATTTATTTATTTTTAAATTTATCGTAAAAAATTATAGACCACATGTTTCATTTAAATATATATATACATATATTATTTTAAATAAATATTAGAAACATTTTAAATTCATTTATATATATATATAACATATTGAAATGTAATAATATAATTAAAAAAATGTTAATGAAAACCACGAGGGTAACATTTTAAAAGTAATTGAAGAGTTTTATAAATCTAATTTAAATCATTATAAACGTATTTGATATGATTTTGTAATTTAAATAATTTTCTTTCTTAAAACTAGTTTTCATAAATAAAATCATTATAATTTCTTTCCATTGAAAAATAATAATTGTTATAACTTTTTTTTCATTTATGGGTTTTCATAAATGTAAATGAAATCATTATAATTTCTTTTCATTTAAAAGTAATCGAAAACTTTTATAAATGTAATTGAAATGATTTTATAATTCAAATACTTCTCTTTTCATTCAAAACTAATGGAAAACTTGTATAAATGTAATTGAAAACTCCACTATTTGTTACTCTATCAAAATTATAAATGTCAGGCTTCGATTGGTCTATGACGTCAATTTTGCTGCTGGTCCATGATGTCAATTTTGTCACCACATCATCACAGGTATCTTGTTTTGAATTTGATTGGTCCATGATGTCAATTTTGCCGCCACATCATCACGTCTCGGGTATCTTGTTTTGACTGAAACTTATTCATTCTATCTCTAATTTGAGTGAACCAAAAAAGACGTTGAAATCGTTATTCCCAACCTTACACTGTGGACAAAACACTGAAAATGGTTAATAATTGAAGGTAGGTTTGTTATCATCGAAACATCAATTAATTAAAATTAATTAATTTTAGATTAAGGGCCAAAAAGCCAACCATCTTCCCTTTTTTATGATGACAAACCATTTCAAGAAAAATAGTACGAAATCCATAAAATCATAAAATTTAAAATAATGCACCTGTCCAAATAATATTGATGCATCATGATAAGCATTCTAATATATTATTATAAATTTGAAATTCACTCAAATCCATATTCTCCCTCTATATCAATGCTTCAATAAATTATGAAATAACACAAATTCATTAATTATAAAATAACAACGAAGCGATTCATTAATTATAAAATAACAAACTTAGAGCATATTTTTTCCTAATTTTCTCTACCTTTGTAATCATAAAAAAAAAAAAAAAAAAACAATAAAACAATAATAAAAGAATGACATGCTCCCCTAAGAACATGCCTATAATTAAGATTATAAAATTCAAGATATATCACACCGAGTAATACCAAACTCAAATTCAAGATATATCACACCGAATAATACCAAGCTCAAGCCTATTTTTGCAAAAAAAAATCTTCATTTAACAGCTGGGAAAAATATCTGCTAATTGATTATTAGGGTTTATAAAATCAAGAATAATATGTCCATTTTGCATATGCTCTCTAATAAAATGATGTCTAATGTCAATATGTTTAGTTCTAGAATGATGAACAGGATTTTTGGTTAAATTAATAGCACTGGTGTTATCACAAAAGATAGGCACACTATCAAATTTTAATCCAAAGTCACAAAGAGTTTGTTTCATCCAAAGAATTTGAGCACAACAACTAGCAACCGCAATATATTCTGCTTCCGTAGTAGATAAGACAACCGAATTTTGCTTTTTACTAAACCAAGAAACTAATGAACTACCCAGAAATTGACAAGTTCCACTAGTACTAGGATCAAGTAAACTTTCTACAAAATCCGCATCAGAATATCCTACAAATTTAAACTCAGCATGTCTAGGATACCACAATCCTAAATTAATAGTCCCAAGCAAATATTTAAATATTCTTTTAACAGCATGTAGATGAGATTCCTTAGGACAAGATTGAAACCTAGCACAAAGACATACACTAAAAATAATAATAAGTCTACTAGCAGTCAAGTAAAGTAAAGATCCAATCATACATCGATAAGATTTTATATCTACACATTTACCTTTTTCATCCTTGTCAAGCTTGGTAGATGTGCTCATTGGAGTCCAAGAGAGTAGTCTCTCTTACCTTGTCAATCATACCTTGATAAGGTACTCTCTTACCTTCATTGAACTTGAACCTTGGAGTAAATCTTTGGTGTATTTCTCTAGATTTAGGAAGATACCATCTTTCAGTTGTTTGATTTGAAGTCCAAGAAAGAAACTGAGCTCTCCCATCATACTCATCATACATTTAGAAAATTCTTCCCATAAAGAACGATTAGTAGAACCAAATATAATATAATTCACATATATTTGCACTAATACATATATTTTTCTTTAATTTTAATAAAGAGAGTTGTGTCGAGCTTATTGTAAAATCATTCTCAATAAGAAAATTACTAAGACTAAGTCTATTGTACCAAGCTCTTGGAGCTTGTTTTAAGCAATAAAAAAGCCTTTTTCAACTTATAGACATGAGGTGGAAAATCAAAATTTTCAAATCCGCAGGGTTGTTTTACATGAACTTTCTCCATAATATAACCAAATGCACTCTTCACATCCATTTGATATAATATAAAATTATTGTAAGAAGCAAATGCAAGTAACATTCTAATAGCTTCTAGTCTAGCAACGGGTGCAAAAGTTTCTTCATAGTCTATAGCTTCCTCCCGACAATAACCTTGAGCTACAAGTCTAGCTTTATTTTTAATGATATTCCCATTTTCATCAATTTTATTTCTAAAACCCATTTGGTTCCAATAATGGAAATATTAGAGGGCCTAGGGACTAATTCCCATACTTTGTTCCTTTCAAATTGATTTAGTTCTCCTAAAATTCAAAACTCATCATTTTCGGCATCCTTAAGACTTTTTGGTTCAATTTGAGAAACAAAAGCAAGATTATTAAATAAATAATAAAGGAACGAGTTTTCACACCTTGTTCGGGATCACCAATAATCAAGTCCTTGGGATGAGATGAGGCATACCTCCATACTTTTGGCACTGATGAAGAACTTTCTTCCTTCTTTTCATTTAAGCTCACTTCTTCTTTACTTGAGAGAGTTTCTCTCCCTTTGTCATTGACAAGAACTTTCTTCCTTCTTTTCATTTAAGCTCACTTCTTTACTTGAAAGAGTTTCTCTTCCTTTGTCATTGCAGACAAATCTCCAAAATTTCTTTCTAAATCATCACTACAAATAAACTCATTAGAAATATCATTATAAGATTCATCAAATACAACGTGCATAGATTCTTCTATAACTAAAGTTCTCTTATTGAAAACTCTATAAGCTTTACTAGTAGATGAATAACCAAGAAAAATACCAATATCCGTCTTAGAATCAAATTTTCCCAACTTTTCTTTGTTGTTCAAAATAAAACATTTGCAACAAAAAAAACTTTTAAATACCGAATATTTGGAATTTTATTATGATAGAGTTCATGAGAAGTTTTATCTAAACAATGTCTAATTAAAACACTATTTGATACATAACCGATGGTATTAACAGCTTCCGCCCAAAAATATTTAGGTAAATCATATTCATTTAAATTGATCTAGTAAATTCTTGTAAAGTACGATTTTTTTTTTCTTTCAACCACACCGTTTTGTTGAAGAGTCCTCAGAGAGAACTGATGATAAAAACCATTATCTTCACAAAAATTTTAAAACACTACACTATCTAATTCTCCTCCATGGTCACTCCTAATTTTAGTAAAGAGAAAAAAAAAATCATTTTGAACTCTTTTTACAAAATTAGCCAATCTTTTCAAATTCTCCTCCATGGTCACTCCTAATTTTAGTAAAGAGAAAAAAAAAATCATTTTGAACTCTTTTTACAAAATTAGCCAATCTTTTCAAAACATCATTTTTATGTTTTATCATCAAAACCAAGTAAATTACCTATAGTACCCTTACCAATTATTTTACCCTTCGTGTTGTCGCCAATGGTTACTAAGCCACCATCCTTCTTGGAAAGACTCACAAACTTGGATTGGTTTCCCGTCATGTGTCTTGACCAACCACTGTCCAAATACCACTTATATTTTTTCTTGGAGGCTTTCAAATAAACCTATAAGCAAAGATATTCAAAATTGACCTTTTGGTACCCATACTTGTTTGGGTCCTAACAAATTAGTTTTCACAAATTTAGGAATCATGTTTGCATTCATATTAAAAAAACTTACCATTAGAGAAACAAACAGCATCATGCATGAATTTATTTCTTGGACTAAGTTTATGTATTCTATTTTCAATAGAAAAATTATTTCTTAAAACATTGTTAAATTTTACCTTTTGAGAAAATTTTCTTTCGGAAGGAAAGTTTTGAGAATTTTTCAATTTAATTAATGCAATTAGGTCTAATATGACCTTCAACACCACAATCATGACGTATAGGCACAAATCTAGATTTATCATACTGAGATACAAATTTGCATGTGTTAGGCTTAGACATAATGGGGATGCTTTAACAAATATTGTTTTAGAACTTGAAGGTGGAGAACATTCATCAATATAGCCTAATCCTCTTTTATATCCATACGGCTTACCTACTTCAATTATTTTATCTAATTTTTGAGCACCTCTAGTTAACTTTTGAATAGACTCTTTAGTTTTACCAAGTTCTTGTGTAGTATTTGATTCAATAACTTATCTTTTTCATAACAATCCTGCTCAAGAAACTTAATTTTATCAAGTAATGCAGTTTTCTCATCACAATCATTTACCTGCTTTTTACCGCGTATATCAAATTTTACAACATTATGATTATTCTCTTTCAAGCAAGAAATTTCATTTAATAAAGACTCATTTTTAATAATTGAAGCTTTATATTTATTTTGAAGCATAACATACTTTGAACCAAGTTTTTCTAAATCAAGTTGCATCTCCTAAATTTTTTTAAATAATTCATCGTAAGAGGGAGATTCAATAATTACCTCGTCTTCTTCATCCTCTTTGTTACCCTGAGCCATGACTTCATCCTCTTTGTCACCGTGAGCCATGAAGCAAAAATTTGCTACTTTTTCATCAGATTCATTTGCGTACATTTTATTATGAGCTAACATGCTAATTTTTGTTTCTTTAACTTGATTTGTTCCCTCGTGAGTTACTTCAAGAGTTTTCCAAATTTCATATGCTGAACAACACATAGATACTCTATTAAATTCATCATTACTTAGGGCACAATAAAGATAATGTATAGCACTAGCATTAAAAGAACATTTTTTTTATATCGTGTTCATCAAATTCATTCTCTAATTTAAGCTCCTCAATGTTATTAACAATTTTTATTGGAATGAAAGGACCTTTACTAACATTCAATCATAATTCATAATCAATCGATTGCAAATAAATTTTCATTCTAGCTTTCCAATATGTATAATTTGTTCCATCAAAATAACGAGGTCTAGAAGTTGATTGTCCTTCACAAAAACCGTTTTTAACATGTAGATTTGCCATAAGCTCTAAAAATAAAATTTATATAAAAAAAATCAATAAAAGCAACATGCTTTGATACCAATTGTTGGATCGATATGACACCACTAGAGGGGGATGAATAGGGTTTCAACCATGTAATTATTAATTTTCTTCCTAATAACAATAAAACTTGAAACATGCAATAAAACTTAAAATTTAAAATTTAAATAGGAAAAGACTTAGAAAATATAACACCATAGTTTTATAGTGGTTCGGTCAAACTCGACCTACTCCCCTCCCCCAAGCGCCTCTTGGGAATTTGAATAAAACTTTCTGACACTTTCCTCGGATCAGAGCCCAACCACTACACCGCTCCTTTTACGAGTTCAAGAGCAAACTCAATCCTGTCCACGGCTCATGATCAAACCGGTACACCGCTCTTTTTACGAGTTCAAGAGCAAACTCAATCCTTTCCACGGCTCAGGATCAAACCGGTACAATTGTCTGAAATCTTATAGAAACACACTACAACTCTATGAAGTGATAGATTTACAATTTTATCACAAGAAAACAGACATCTCTCTCAGGAATAAGATAAAAAAGAAATAGAATTGGAAGCTTTTGGAAAGAGGGTTGCTTTTAAAAAAAAAAAAATTAGATCGAGGAAACTATGAAACTTGTGTATTGTGAAATGTCCTGTTCTGAACAAATATCTGAAGAGGTGATGAATTGAAATAGCTATGAAGTCCTAAAAATAGGAATTGATAAGAACCACTAAAACCTGAACCAAAGCCTGGACCACGAAAAAATAATATTTATTTATATTTAAATTTATCGTAAAAAATTATAGACCACATGTTTCATTTAAATATATATATATAGATATATTATTTTAAATAAATATTAAAAACATTTTAAATTCATTTATATATATATATATATATATATATATATATATATATATATATATATATATATATATATAACATATTGAAATGTAATAATATAATATATAAATAAATGTTAATGAAAACAATGTGAGTAACATTTTAAAAGTAATTAAAAAGTTTTATAAATTTAATTGAAACCCTTCTCAACGTAATTGAAATGATTTTGTAATTCAAATAATTTTCTTTCTTAAAACTAGTTTTCATAAATGTAAATGAAATCATTATAATTTCTTTCCATTAAAAACTAATCACTAATTTTCATAATGTTATAATTTTGTTTTCATTTATAAGTAACGACTAGTTTTCATAAATGTAAATGAAATCATTATAATTTCTTTCCATTTAAAAGTAACCGAAAATTTTTATAAATGTAATTGAAATGATTTTATATAAATTCAAATACTCCTCAGTAATGGAAAACTTTTGTAAATGTAATTGAAAACTCCACTATTTGTTACTCTATCAAAGTTATAAATGTCATACTTAATAATGTCAATTTTGCTGCTGGTCCATGATGTCAATTTTGTCACCACATCATCACGTCAAGTATCTTGTTTTGAATTTGATTGGTCCATAATGTCAATTTTGCCGCCACATCATCACATCGGGTATCTTGTTTTGACTGAAACTTGTTCGTTTTATCTCTAATTTGAGTGAACCAAAAAAGACGTTGAAATCGTTATTCCCAACCTTACTCTGTGGACAAAATACTGAGAATGGTTAATAATTGAAGGTAGGCTTGTTGTCATCAAAACATCAATTAATTAATTAATTAAACTTAATTAATTTTAGATTAAGGGCCAAAAAGCCAACATCTTCATCATACAATCCCTTCCAACCAACAAAGGTAGAGTCACTTCCTTGTTTAGCCCGATTCCCTAACTATTTTATAGGTGTTCTTAGGACATATTATTAAACTTAGTTTAGCTAAACATATTGATTACTCCTAGTTTTAGCTAAAAAAAAAATATATCAAAATTTGAGCCAATAGGAGTCTTACCGACTTAAAATGCCCTCAATAAGGTCAAAAACAACTTTAGAAGGGTCGAAAATGTAGGAAATGGTAATAAACTTGGGGTTTCGATTTTAAACACTTTTTTGCTGTTTTTTACACTCCTTTTCTTGGACATTCTATTCTAAATCATCAAGGTTGAAAATTCCCCAAGAGAATTTCGAAAAACTTAATTCGGGACTTTTGAAGCACGTGCTAAAAATACTGAGTAACGGTTGATGTTTTTCGAAATTTCTTGGTGAATGATCAACCTTGATGATTTAGAATAGAATGTCGAAAATTAGGATTTCGATTTTTACTGTTTTTTTACACTCCTTTTTTTTTTTTTTTTTTTTTTTTTTTTTTTTTTTTTTTTTGTTTTCGACATTCCATTCTAAATCATCAAGCTTGATCATTCCCTCGGAAAATTACAAAAAAACATCGACCGTTACTCAGTTTTTTAGAACGTGCTTGAAACGTTCCGAATTAGGGTTTCGATTTTAAGCACGATTTTACTGTTTTGTACACTCCTTTTCTTCGACATTTTATTCTAAATCATCAAGCTTGATCATTCCTAAGGAAACTTTCGAAAAACATCGATCGTTACTCAGTTTTTTTTAGCACATGCTTCAAACGTCCCAGATTAGGGTTTTGATTTTAAGCACATTTTTACTGTTTCATACACTCCTTTTCTTCGACATTTTATTCTAAATCATCAAACACTAACATTTTGACTAGAGAGAGTATGGGCCTCTCATGGTCGAGGCTTCTCGAGTCGATCTTCATCCTCGTCAAAGCTTTTCTACTAATAAGCTGACAATTTAGTGACCAATGGAGGCTCCCAAAGTACTCCTCCCTTTCTCCTCAGCAAAATACCCAACAAAATTTTGATACGTTCACAAATAATCCCTCCCCTTTTTAAGTTGTTTCAGAAATATTTCAACTCTTTCTAGAATTGTTTTTATATCTATCAACATGTTTGCTTCTTTTATCTAAAACTAGTTTTTACCTTATTAGGATTTTGAACTCTCTACGCCCTCTGGGATAAGATATTTTCCAAAACAAGCAAATCGTAATGATAGACCAGTGGTGACCTCTATTTACGCCGGATCTTCAGATAAGGTAGTTGGAACCATGCGTTAACGCCCGACTACTCTGATAAAATGCTGGAGGAGACACGATCACACATTACATGCTAGAGACCACGATAATAATACGGGTGAGTTATCCTCTTTAACATTCATTGGATGCGAATTACAAGGCCACTAATCTGCTTTGTATTCGACCTTTACCTTCCATTGGATGATAATTTGAATAACACACTCCGGAAAGTTATCGACCCTTGTAGACGCCGTAGAAAATGCAAAGTTATCGGATCCTCTTTTTGGAGTTGCTACCCATCGCTCTTTTTGGAGTGGCGGATTATTGGTTTTCTGTGTAATATACATTGCTAATTACCCACAATTCCTATTACCAGGAGACAGGATCATGCTTTTCGAGTCGGGCACCTTCGGTATGCCGTATCCTCTTTTTCGAGTTCCAAGAGATTGTGTGTGTAATAAACAATGTGTATTACCTTAATGGCATATTACCCACAAAACTTATTACCCCTCATCAGGAAAATGAAATCGGAGAAAGAAAGAAAAAGAATAAGGCTTTTATTATTTTTTTTTTCTAATTAATTAATTTATATCCGCTCTTGTAAGGAAACCCCACCCGTATTGCAATGGATTCATCAAAACTCTTCTTATAAGGATAGCCTTTTTCTTGATATCTTTGATTAATTTGGTACTTTTTCTTATGAACTAATGAAATATCTATGATTTTATTTTCCTTTATTACTCTTGTCCTCGTAGATCTTTCTAGATTGCTACACAGATGTTTTCTAAGTTAATTCCAATAATAGTTTAGTTTGAATTAAATTATAAATAGACCCTTTGTCCTTAATATTTATTTTTATAAATGGTACACTTTATATAATAGGTTTTGAAATTTTAATGGTGTTCCATAAATCTATATTGCGGTGTTTTTAAAATTATTTATTAGATATAAATTTTAGTTACTTTACATTTGTAATTTTTCCATTCTAAGGAACCTCATGGTGATACTGAATTCATGATCTTCTCCTCCTTCAAAGCAATGTAAATTATGTATTACAGTAGAAAAATAGAATCGTTGAGTATTGTTTCTCTTAAATGTAAAAAATATAATTATTGAAAACAGGCCCAACATCGTGGCATGTTGTAAACCGAATTTTGAAAGCTAAAATAAAAATGATAGGAAGAATGGCTTGAAACATTTGTCGGCGTTAAAAGATTATTCAATCAGTTGACGGAGTGGTCTCAGGTGGCGCTGGTTTAGCACAGATGGGAGGGTTTTGCTTTCCAGAAACGGTCGGTTTCACATTTGCACACTCGGACACAATTGGCCCTTCTTTACCACTATAAGTGAGGTCAATATCAGCAATTTCCACATCCTCACATGGATGACTTTTACTGCAAACAAGTTTGACTGCAACGGGAGTAGAAGATGTGCCCCTGATATTCTTGAAACTAACTTTGCTAATCTTAATTGTTGATGGAACCTGGATGTTCAAAACAAACATGAATTAATACTTGTTCAAAAGATAATAAGTTGGAAACCAACGAGGTTCGACGATTTTAATACATACCTTTCGGTTGCATTGATTCCATGGACAATATTCTTGATCTATGATGATAGGGTTAGCAACATTATCCATTTCAATATCTTCAAAATGCATGTCAGAGGCTGGGTATGAGACGACAGAATCTGGCCATGATTTGATCCTGACACCATTTGTAGTACCGATTAATTTGCATTTCTTCACTGTAACTCCTACCACTTCTTTTTCAGTTTTATACTTGCCCAAGCTGCCTATGCTAATGCCATGTCCCGGTCCGCAAGTGACATCACTAATGGTTATTTTTTTGTTAGTGTATCCTACAGATATACAATCATCTCCCGTTGCAATTGCGGTATTGAGAATGTAAACGTCTTCTGAATCGCCCATGTGAATTCCATCGGTGTTGGGACTATGCTCTGGTGCAGTAATTTTCAGGTGATCGAAGGTAAGATTCTTGCCGGCCAAAACATTGATATGAAAATTCTTGCTATCCAATGAAGTTATGTCCTTCACTATCGAATTTGTGATGAAATTGAACTTCAAATTCTGCTCATTTTAAACAAACAAAGAAAAACCACTCCCGTGTTAAAACATACAATGCTAACCCAGAGTATGGGTCCTTTTTATAATTAAAGTAGTATGAGCATTTACCATGGGAAGCTTTTTGCATTCTTTCTTCAGGTGGCAATCATTCTTTTCCCAACCAGCTTTTCCTTGGCCATCGAAAACTCCAGTACCAGCCAATGTCAAATGATCGACGTATTCCATAACAAGCAACCCATCTCCTTCCGTGTCGGTAGGAGAAGCTTGTAATGTTCCTTCAACTAGAAGCTCAATAGGACTTTTACATGGACCTTTGAGCCTGGATTCTCCTAATTGATAAGTTCCTTTTGGAACTAATACTTTACTTGGAGTAGCCGACGCACATGCTTCCTTCCATGCATCTGCTAAAGCCTGTGAATTCAACCATTTCATTTGAGAGAAATATTTTGTACAAAATGAAATTTTGGTTTATCAACTTAAACAAATGTACACGTACTTGAGTAACATCAGCATTAGGTTTGGCACCAAATTTTGTAATATCAAAAACACCGCTAGTAGCATCAGCGGTAGCATTAGACACCAACAATAGCAGTAGCGGTATTAATGCCATAAACTTTGATATCAATCCCATCCTTTCTAGTTCACTTGTCTCTCCTACTTTGCCTTATTTTCTTTTGGTTCAACTTCCCAAACTTCTTAGAAATAAGAATTGATTTGAGTGCATTCACCAACTCAAACTCTCCTTATATACAACACAAAAATAACCAATTCAAACTACCTAAATTGGTTAAAAAATAAGTATGTGGTTTAAGGCAGG
>CM031885.1:4949250-4980154 GCA_018691285.1 Cucurbita argyrosperma subsp. sororia | reverse complement strand
TTTAGGAGCTTCGAGATACTACTTACATGAATCGTCAATTTCTTTGCTTTCATAATTGTTCATAATACGGTAATTTCGTCACAAGTTCTCTTAATTTGACCTATATCTAATGATTTTCAAGGTTAGTATAAGCTAATATTGATAAAACATGTCAAAGGGAGTTGAACAGAACGAGTTGAAACTTGAAATAAGCCTCCACCACCCACATGCCTGACTAACCAATTGGGCATGAACGAGCCTCGACCGACCAATATTGCTGAAAAATGACTAAAGAAATTTCTTTCCATCACATCGTTTTAATATATTTTTGATACACGTCAATAATAATAAAATAAAGAATATTCATTCTCATTAATATATTTCTCTCCAGAAAACGAGGAAAAATTGTGAGATAGAAATAAAAGTAAGAAAAGTAGAGAGTAATACTATAGAGTTTGAAAACTAATATATATTAAAATTTTGATAAACTCTTTCGGGATAATTTTTATCGTGGTTCATTTGTTGAAAATAGTATGGATGTACATTTATCTAATATATAAATTTAATGAAGGAGTTATGTTCAACCAAACCAAACCAGTCCTCCCTCCTTTAAGGTAAAACTAATTATAGGGCCTGCCTTAAACCACATAATTATCTTTTAGCAAATTTAGCTAGGTTGAATCGGTTATTTTTGTGTTTGTATATAAAGAGGGTTTGAGTTGGTGAATACATTCAAATCCATTCCTATTTCTAAGAAGTTTGGGAATTTGAACCAAAAGAAAATAAGGCAAAGTAGAAGAGACAAGTGAACTAGAAAGGATGGGATTGATATCAAAGTTTATGGCACTAATACTAATACCACTGCTGTTGTTGGTGCCTAATGCTACCGCTGATGCTACTAGCGGTGTTTTTGATATTACGAAATTTGGTGCCAAACCTAATGCTGATGTTACTCAAGTACGTGTACATTTGTTTAAGTTGATAAACCAAAATATTATTTTGTACAGAATATTTTTCTCAAATGAAAGGGTTGGATTCACAGGCTTTAGCAGATGCATGGAAGGAAGCATGTGCGTCGGCTACTCCAAGTAAAGTATTGGTTCCGAAAGGAACTTATCAATTAGGTGCATCCAGGCTCAAAGGTCCATGTAAAAGTCCTATTGAGCTTCTAGTTGAAGGAACATTACAAGCTTCTCCTACCGACACGGAAGGAGATGGGTTGCTTGTTATGGAATACGTCGATCATTTGACATTGGCTGGTACTGGAGTTTTCGATGGCCAAGGAAAAGCTGGTTGGGAAAAGAATGATTGCCACCTGAAGAAAGAATGCAAAAAGCTTCCCATGGTAAATGCTCATACTACTTTAATTATAAAAAGAACTCATAATTTGGGTTAGCAGCATTATATGCTTTAACGCGGGAGTGTTTTTTTCTTTGTTTGTTTAAAATGGGCAGAATTTGAAGTTCAATTTCATCACAAATTCGATAGTGAAGGACATAACTTCGTTGGATAGCAAGAATTTTCATATCAATGTTTTGGCCGGCAAGAATCTTACCTTCGATCACCTGAAAATCACTGCACCACACAATAGTCCCAACACCGATGGAATTCACATGGGCGATTCAGAAGACGTTTACATTCTCAATACCGCAATTGCAACGGGAGATGATTGTATATCTGTAGGATACACTAACAGAAAAATAACCATTAGTGATGTTACTTGCGGACCGGGACATGGCATTAGCATAGGCAGCTTGGGCAAGTATAAAACTGAAAAAGAAGTAGTAGGAGTTACAGTGAAGAAATGCAAATTAATCGGTACTACAAATGGTGTCAGGATCAAATCATGGCCAGATTCTGCCGTCTCATACCCAGCCTCTGACATGCATTTTGAAGATATTGAAATGGAAAATGTTGCCAACCCTATCATCATAGATCAAGAATATTGTCCATGGAATCAATGCAACCGAAAGGTGTGTATTAAAGTCGAACCTCGTTGGTTTCCAACTTATTTTCTTTTGAGCAAGTATTAATTAATGTTTATTTTGAACATCCAGGTTCCATCGGCCATTAAGATTAGCAAAGTTAGTTTCAAGAATATCAGGGGTACATCTTCTACTCCGGTTGCAGTCAAACTTGTTTGCAGTAAAAGTAATCCGTGTGAGGGGGTGGAAATTGCTGATATTGACCTCACTTATAGTGGTAAAGAAGGGCCAGCTGTGTCTGAGTGTGCAAATGTGAAACCGACCATTTCTGGAAAGCAAAACCCTCCCATCTGTGCTAAACCAGCGCCACCTGAGACCACTCCGTCAACTGATTGAATAATCTTTTGACGTCGACAAATGTTTGAAACCATTCTTCCGATCATTTTTATTTTAGCTTTCAAAATTCGATTTACAACATGCCATGATGTTGGGCATGTTCTCAATAATTGTATTTTTTACATTTAGGAGAAATAATACTTATTATTTTTCTACTATAATAAAGTCGCTCCTACATAATTGACATTCCTTTGAAGGAGTTTAGTATCAAGCTGTTTGTGGAGGTTCCTTCCAATGGAAAAATTACAAATGGAAAGCATTAATAAATAATTTTCAAAGTACAGCAATAAGATTTATGGAATACACCATTAAAATTTCAAAATCTATTATATAAAATATACCGTTTATAAAAAGAAATATTAAGGACAAAGGCTCCCTTTATAATTCAATTCAAAATAAACTATATTGGAATTAACTTAGCGAGGACAAGAGTAATAAAGGAAAATAAAATCATAGTTATTTCATTAGTTCATAAGAATAAGTACCAAATTAATTAAAGCTATCCAGAAAAAGGCTATCCTTATAAGAAGAGTTTTGCTGAATCCATTGCAATATAGCAAAAACGAATGAAAATAAAACCAGCAATCATTATGATTTGCTTGTTTTAGAAAATATCTTACTATTTGATTTGCTTGTTTCGAAAAAATATCTTATTTCAGAGGGGGCGTAGAGAGTTTAGAATTCTAATTTGAATAGAAATGATGTCCATAGAAACACAGGATTTTACAATACAAATAAGGTAAAAACTAGTTTGAGATAAAAGAAACCAATTTGTTGATAGATATAAACACAATTCTAGATAAAAGAAACCAATTTGTTGATAGATATAAACACAATTCTAGAAATAGTTGAAATAGTCTGAAACAAACTTAAGGGCGGGGGGGGGGGGGGGGGGGGATTATTTGTTAACATATCTCAATTTTGTTGTAAAAAAATTTCTAAGGAGAAAGGGAGAAGTACTTTGGGTCTGATTCAGCTTCCATTGGTCACTAAAATGTCAGCTTATTAGTAGAAAAGCTTTGACGAGGAGGAAGATCGACTCGAGAAGCCTCGACCATGAGAGGCCCCTACTCTCTCTAGTCAAAATGTTAGTGCTAGATGATTTAGAATAAAATGTCGAAGAAGATGAGTGTATGAAACAGTAAAAAGGTGCTTAAAATGAAAACCCTAATCTAGGACGTTTGAAGCACGTGCTAAAAAAACTGAGTAACGATCGATGTTTTTCGAAAGTTTCCTTAGGAGGAATGATCAAGCTTGATGATTTAGAATAGAATGTCGAAGAAAAGTTGTTATAAAACAGTAAAAAAGTGCTTAAAATCGAAACCCTAATTTAGAAACCCTAATCCATTACGTTTCAAGCACGTGCTAAAAAAATGGAGTAACAGTCGATGTTTTTCGTAATTTTCTTGGGGAATGATCAAGCTTGATGATTTAGAATGGATCGAACAAAAAAGGAGTGTATAAAACAGTAAAAAAAGTGTTTAAAATCGAAACCCTAATTTTCGACATTCTATTCTAAATCATCAAGGTTGATCATTCACCGAGAAAATTTCGAAAAACATCAACGTTACTCAGTATTTTTAGCATGTGTTTCAAAAGTCCCGAATTAAGTTTTTCGAAATTCTCTTGGGGAATGATCAACCTTGATGATTTAGAATAGAATGTCGAAGAAAAGGAGTGTATAAAACAGTAAAAAAAAGTGTTTAAAATCGAAACGCCAATTTTGTTACCATTTCCAACATTTTCGACCCTTCTAAAGTTGTTTTTGACCTTATTGAGGGCATTTTAAGTCCCTAGGACTCCTATTTGCTCAAATTTAATTTTATTTTTTAGCTAAAACTAGGAGTAATAAATATGTTTAGCTAAAATAAATTTAATACTATGTCCTAAGAACACCTATAAAATAGTTAGGGAGGTTAGACGAACACGACTCTCCACAATGGTATGATATTGTCCACTCTGAGCATAAGCTCTCGTGGCTTTGCTTTGGGTTTCCCCAAAAGGCCTCACACCAATGGTTAAAGTATTCCTTGGTTATAAACCAACGATCATTCCCTAAATTAGCGAATATGGAACTTTCATCGTTCAACAAGGGAATCAAGGCTAAACAAGTGAGTGAGTCTACATTTGTTGGTTGGAAGGATTGTATGATGAAGCATGGGTGCCCTGTGGCCCCTAGATGCACATAATTGGGAATGTTATGCTATTTTAAGTATGTTATGTGACGACCTATGATGCCATGTTATGAATGTGTGTGATTCCATGCTACGTCATGATATGTAATGCCATGTGAAGCCATGTTATGAATGTGTGTGATATAAGTCGTGATAAGTACTATTCATACATGATTCATATGTGTACTATGACATGAATGAAAGGAAAAACGAAATGCTTCTTATTATATGCTATGATTTTAAGTTATTACGCATTTATCAATGTCATGTGCATTAGGATATTTCCTCGTTATGTTATGTTAGTACAGACGCATACCTTCGATAATTTTGTTCATCATCATATCATGTGAGCCTTTCACTCTGTGGTGTCCAGCGACGCATTAGCGTGTTTAGCTCGATGAAGCCAGACCCAGGGGTACGTATACGAGTTTGCCTGCTAGGTCCATGTGTGCGTGTGTGGGCGGTGTATGGGGAAGTACCACACATCCAACCCTACCTAAACTGGACAGAACTCAAGCTCATGATACGTTTGTTTTAAAAGATAGGTTCCATCATGTATGTGTATGTTTGCATTACCTGACTCCAACAATGAGATTACTTACTCAGTATTTACTAAAATACTCGAGCTACATGCTACCCTTATTTTTCATATAAAGGTAAAGCATCCATGCACAGATAACGATGAATGCTGGAATGGTCATGGAAGCTGAGATAGGACGGTAGTATGCATTGTTTTCAATTAATAGTTCCATAGGTAGCTTTTCATTTTTGTACTAAAAATCTATGTTAATGTTTGATTTTGACGACGTTATTATTTTTATTTATTGTTTTAAATTAAACATATAAATTCATGGCTTCGTTTAAAATGTTTTATTTAGATTTTTGCATATGTTATTAAAGGCATGCATGTAATGACGTGTCTGATCTAGGTAAGAAAATTAGGGGCGTTACACTATTACTTATACAAATTAGATTAACCTCATAAACCTTAGTTCCTCAGACTACCATTTCATTAGGTTGGTTAAATTGATTTTTTAAAGTTAATTATGAGGCTTTTAAAATAACTAAAAAACAATTAATCCAACTCTTAGTCTATTTAATGTAACGCCTGACTAAGTCAACTCAACTCCTACTTACAGGTATTTCCTTTCAATTAACTAAAATACCCTAATCTATATAAAACCATCCATAGAGTTTCCTTATAGTCAATTTTTATTTTAAGTTGGTTATTATTAATTATTATATTTATATTAATGAATGAAATAAATTTTAAGCTAGGTTTTAATTCTATCACAAACTAATTTACTTTAGAAATAATCTTGATATTTTACTATTTTCAACCGTTTAAAACAAAACATTATCGTTAATGCCCCTAATTTTTTTAGGTTAATTAGTGACGTTACCCTAGCATGCTTTGATCACATAGACAGAGATTCATAATAAATACTTAAAATAAAGGCATTGACTTACATATTCAGTTCGAAACATAAATAAATATAACATGGTTTTTAACATAAAACAAATTGGCATAAAACACCTACCAACTACTAATTAAATTCAATGGTGCTGTGCTGTCATGATCTATCCTAACTTCCATGGTCTTTCCAGTGTTCATCGTCATTCGTGCATGAGAGTTTTGGCTTTACTTAAAAAATATAGGGTAACATGTGACTTGAGTATTTTAAGAATTCTCGGTAAGTCAACCCACTATTGGAGTTAGTAAAGCAGTCACACACAATACGTGATTGAGATCTATCTTTTAAAACCGTAACATGACCTTGGGCTCTTTCTAGTTTCGGATAGGGTTTGATGCATGGTACTTTTTCACTCACGGCCCGCGTACACGCTCATGGACCCACTAGGCGGGCTCGTACACGTACCCCTTGGGCCGGACTTGGTTGGGACAAAATATACACGTCACTGGATGGCTCAGAAAAGGAAAGACCCACATGATATCATGACAAACATAAATATCGAAGGTACGCATCCGTACTAGCATAACATTATGGGGAAGTATCCCGATGTACATGACATACATACATGCATGAGGTCCCATGATTTTCATTCCTAACATAATAGTTGTTTCGTTTCGTTTCTCTTTCCCTCCATAACATATTTCATATATGGATCATGTATACATGGCATATATCACGTAATCCATCACATAACTTATATGGTAAGACATAACATTTCATACATGGAATTTCATTTAATTCATAATATAGTGTAATGGATATCACATGCATACATGGCAATACAAAGATCATATAAGCATCACATAATTAATATGATGCATGCACCATCATACATCAACCAATTAGCTAACTCCAACCGTAAGACCACTTCAAGGTTGGCCTTGGCCGAAGTTACTAATTACTCGATAGCCGCTTCGAAAACTATATTCCAATGCTTAATTCTCACCTATATCAATTCATATAACATGCTTAGGGCATATAAATGTAATGCCCCGTTAGGTTATATATAATAATATAATAATAATAATAATAATAATAATAATAATAATAATAATAATAATAATAATAATAATAATAATAATAATAATAATAATAATAATAATAATAATAATAATAATAATAATAATAATAATAATAGTAATAGTAAAAAAATAATAATAAAATAAGCCAGAAAAAAAATTATTCACCTCTCCTTTAATCTCTCCACCCTACCCTAAAATACCTCCTCCTCAGTCATCAATAATTCTGGGAACAAACCAAAACAGAAAAAGAAAGAAAAGATTTTCTGGGGACTTCTGGTGGAGAAAGGCTATTTTTTGGGAGAAGAGAGCAGATAGATTTTCTGGGAGAAAAAAAAAAATAATGGAGAGATGGTTAGACAGATAATTTAAGAGAGATATAATTTGAGATGGTTAGTAGTCAGATTTACCTTTTCATTTTTCTAGTATGGAAGGATATTAATATGTCAATTATTTAGATCTGAGTTAGAAATGATGATATCTTACCAGTCAATTAAAATTTGGTAGGAGAAATATTAATATGTCAAAATATTAATATGTCAAAATATTAATATGTCAATTATTTAGATCTGAGTTAGAAATGACAATATCTTACCGGTCAATTAAAATCTGGTAGGAGGAAAGAAATACAAAGAAAGAGGGGGAAGACTGGAAAACAGATCAAACAATCAAAAGAAGGGAAGAGAAAAAAAAAAGAGAAAAAAGAAAGAAAAAAAAAAGAAAAAGAGAGGAATAAAGAGGTTTCCAAATTAAAAAAAAAAAAAAAATGAAGAGTAAGAGAGAAAGATTTAGAAATAACCAAATAGATAGAAATGGTTATAAACAACCGAGAGAACAGAAAATTAAGTAAAGAGGTTTCCAAATTAAAAAAAAAAAAAAAAAGAAAGGAAGGGTGAGAGAGAGATTTAGAAATAACCAAATAGATAGAAATGGTTGTAAACAACAGAGAAAACAGAAAATTAAGTAATTAGACGGTAGAAAAGAGTTAGAATTAGATACGAGAATTCAAAAGAAGGGAAGAGAAAAAAAAAAAAAAAAAAGAATAAAGAGATTTCCAAATTAAAAAAAAAAAAAGGAATAAAGAGGTTTCCAAATTATTCCAGATTAAAAAAAAAAAATGAAGGGTGAGAGAGAAAGATTTAGAAATAACAAAATAGATAGAAATGGTTGTAAACAACATAGATAATAGAAAATTAAGTAATTAGACTGTTGAATTGAGTTAGAATTAGATACGAGAATTCAAAAGAAGGGAAGAGAAAAAAAGAAAAGAAAAAGAGAGGAATAAAGAGATTTCTAAATTAAAAGAAAAAAAAAAAGAAATGAAGGGTGAGAGAGAAAGATTTAGAAATAACAAAATCGATAGAAATGGTTGTAAACAACAGAGAACAGAAAATCAAGTAATTAGACTGTTTAACAGAATTAGAATTAGATATGAGAATAAAATTAGAAAAGAATTAGAATTAAAAGGAAAAAATGGAAGAGAGGAAGATTTTAAGAAAGAAAAAAGATTAGAATAGATTGAAAATGATTCGGTTACCCCCTTCCCGAGCGGTCGACTTCGTCATTGAACTCAAGTTGGGAACTGGGTCTATTTCTAAAGCACCCTATCGCATGGCGCTAGCAGAGTTGAAAGAATTCAAGGCGCAATTACTAGACTTACGGGATAAAGGGTTCATTTGACCTAGCATATTCTCCTGGGGTGCGCCTGTGTTGTTTGTTCAGAAGAAAGATGGATAGATTTGTTTGTGCATCGATTACAGAGAGTTAAATAAGAGAACCATAAAGAACAAATACCCTCTACCTAGAATAGAAGACTTATTCGATCAACTAAGAGAAGCAACGATGTTTTCTAAGATAGACCAGCGGTCAGGTTATCATTAAATAAAGAGTAAAGAAAAAGACGCACCAAAGACAGCATTTAGGACAAGGTATGATTGCTATAAGTTCGTGGTATATCATTTTGCCTCACCAATGCTTTAGCTGTGTTAATGAAGTTAATGAACCGAGTGTTCAAGGACTGTCTAGACACTTTTGTGATCGTGCTCATTGATGACATCCTAGTGTACTAAAAAGCAGACTTGGAACACAGGAACACCTCTAAAAAGTCCTAGCCACCCTAAGAGAGAACAAGTTGTATGCGAAGTTCTCAAAGTGTGAATTTTGGTTTCGATAAGTCTCTTTCCTAGAATACGTGGCGACAAAGGGTGGAGTATCCGTAGATCCTACTAGGGTCAAAGCGGTCACGAAGTAGGAACGCCAAACTTCGGTAACATCAGTACCGAGTTTCTTGGGACTAGCGAGATACTATCGAAGGTTCGTGTAGAACTTCGCTAGAATAGCCTCGCCTTTGACACAGCTAACGAGAAAAGGGGTACCAGTTATATGAAATGATGCTTGTGAGGCAAGCTTCCAAAACCTAAATGAGAGATTGGTAACCGTCCCGGTACTCATGGTACCCGAGATCTCAGAAGAGTACGTAATCTATAGTGATGCCTTTAAAGAATGGACTAGGATGCGTGTTAATGCAACATGGTAAAGTTGTTGCATACACGTCCCGTCAACTAAAAGAATACGAAGATAATTACCCTACCCACGACTTGGAGTTGGCCGTTGTAGTGTTCACGCTAAAATTTGGTAACACTACCTGTATGGAGAGAAAATTCAAAGTTTAACCGACCACAAGATTTTAAAGATTTTTCATTCAGAAAGAGTCAAATATGAGACAGAGAAGGTGGTTAGAATTGGAGAAGGACTATGATGTAGATATCTAGTACCACTCTAGAAAAGCAAATATGGTCGCAGACGCTTTGAGTAGAAAGGCGGCCCACTCTTCGACCCTCATTACGAGGGAAGTAAGGGTACAAAGAAAATTCAAGGGAGCCAACATAGTTGTAGCGACCGAGAGAGTCATGGCATAACTGGCCTGACTTACAGTGCAACCTACACTTAAGGCAAAGAATGGTTACCTCCCAACGAGAGGATCCAAATCTATAGAGAGTCTTAAGCCAGCTAGCTGAGAGTCTAGTAAATGGATTCTCAAAGACCTCAGATGAAGGGCTATTGTATCAGGGACGCCTATATGTCTCGACAATAGAGGAGCTAAGGAAAGAAATACTAACGAAGCTCACAACTCGCCATTTGCCATGCACCTAGGAGGTACTAAGATGTACCAAGATTTAAGACAACACTTCTGGTGGAAGAGCATGAAGAGGGACGTGGCCGAGTTTGTGAGCAAGTGCTTAGTTTGTCAACAAGTGAAAGCTCCTAGACAAAAGGCGGTGGGGTTGTTGCAGCCCCTAAGCATACTAGAGTGGAAGTGGAAAAACATAGCAATGGACTACATAGTAGGATTACCCAAAACGCTTAAAGGCTGTACAATGATTGGGTAGTTGTCGATGGGTTGACCAAGTCGGCACACTTCCTACTTGGGAAAGCTACATATACAGTTGACAATTGGGCACAACTGTATGTGAAAGAAATAGTAAGACTACATGGAGTCCCAGTATCTATAGTGTCAGGTCGAGAACCACGCTTTACGTCAGCGTTCTAGCTCGGACTTCAAAAAGCGCTGGGTACCCGCCTCGACTTTAGTACCACTTTCCACCCCCAAACAGATGGACATACGGAGCGTTTAAACCAACTTCTAGAGGGCATGTTACGCTACTAGATTTTAAGGGAAGTTGGGATTCCAAACTCCACCTCATGGAATTCTCGTATAATAACAGCTTCCAAGCAACGGTTGGAATTGCACCGTTTGAGGCCCTGTATGGGAAACGGTGTATGTCCCCACTATGCTGGGACGAAGTAGGCGAGAGAGAGCTAGTAGGACCCGAGCTGGTTCGACTCACCAATGAGGCTGTCTAGAAAATTCGAACGAGGATGCGTACCACTCAAAGAAGACAGAAAAGCTACGCCGAGGTAAGGTGTAAAAGCCTGGAGTTTGAGATAGGGGATCCCGTATTCCTCAAGGTAGCACCTATGAAAGGTGTGTTAAGATTTGGACGTAAGGAAAAGTTAAGTCCTAGATTCATTGGACCATTCGAGATCCTAAAGCGAGTTGGTCCAGTAGCGTATAAGTTAGCCCTACCTCTAGCCCACTTAGGAGTACACGACGCATTTCATGTGTCGATGCTGAGGAAGTACATTACGGACCCTATCCATGTAATAGACTATGAACCACTCCAACTCAATGAAAATCTGAGTTATGAGGAAAAATCAATAAGAATCTTAGCAAGAGAAGTAAAACTGTTATGCGACAGAAACATTGCGTTCGTTAAGGTGTTGTGGCGAAATCAGCACACCGAAGAGGCCATGCGAGAGTGTAAGGACGAAATAAGATAAAAATTCCTTGAGTTAGTATACGAGTTGGAGACTTTTGGGGACGAAAGTTCTTTTTAGGGGTAGATAATGTAACGCCCCGTTAGGTTATATATAATAATAATAATAATAATAATAATAATAATAATAATAATAATAATAGTAAAAAAAATAATAAAATAAGCAAGAAAAAAAAAATTAACTGTCCACCTCTCATTTAATCTCTCCACCCTATCCTAAAATACCTCATTCTCGTCAGTCGTCAATAATTCTACAAACAAAACAAAATAGAAAAAGAAAAAGAAAGAAAAGATTTTCTGGTGGAGAAAGGCTATTTTCTGGGAGAAGAAAGCATATAGATTTTCTGGGAGAAAAAAAAATAATGGAGAGATGGTTAGACAGATAATTGAAGAGAGATGTCATTGAGAAGGTTAGTAGTGAGATTTACCTTTTCCTTTTTATTGTAGGGAAGGATATTAATATGTCAATTATTTAGATCTGAGTTAGAAATGATGATATCTTACCAGTCCATTAAAATTTGGTAGGAGAAAAGAAATACAAAGAAAGAGGGGAAAACTGGAAAATAGATCAAACAATTAAAAGAAGGGAAGAGAAAAAAAAAGAAAAAGAAAAAAAAGTGAGGAATAAAGAGATTTCCAAATTAAAAAAAAAGAAAGAAAGAAATGAAGGGTGGGAGAGAAAGATTTAGATATAACCAAATCAATAGAAATGGTGGCAACAAGAGAGAACAGAAAATCAAGTAATTAGAAGGTAGAATTAGATATGAGAATAGAATTAAAAAGGAAAAAATGGAAGAGAGGAAGATTTTAAAAAAGAAGATTAGAATAGATTGAAGTACAATCAGGAATTAAAAAAAATGATGATTCTTAATATTTTTAGGAAATAAAAGAAAGGAAAATCAAAATGATATTTTTAGGAAAGAAAAGAAAATCAGATTCCATCAGAGAGGAGATAAACAAATGATAAAGGTAAGTGGAAAATATGAGAAAATTGTTATGATTTGTACCCATTAAATATAATATTATTAGAAACCATATTTAGATTGAATGATCCAAGTAGCATGAAGTTTATTACCCAATACAATTTAGAAACAATGAAAACATGGAATTCGATTTTTTACTGAGGTCGTTTTAGAGCTGTATTTCACATTTATTGAATAAATGGTAAATTAATTGTGCAATACTAACGAAAGATGGCGAACGGTGTGATAGGAAACAAATCCCGGCAATATAGGAAGCTCACAGAACGGGAGCTTACGTTTAGCTAATTAGGGAATACTTCGGCTAAGGCCAACCAAGTAAGTGGTCTTACTATAGGATAGGCAAAAAATTGTATGAGTTATGATGATGTATAAACTATGTCGTACGACGCGGCATATGAGTTATGATGATGTATGAGTTATGATGATGTGTGGGTTACGATACTTGATGATGTGCGCATTATATATATATTTTGATGAATGACGTACTTGATATGTTTGATGCACTTTGTGGCAATATGATGAATATGAAGATTGCGTGATGTTTACCTTAATATGATAATGTTTTCCATATTGAGTATGCTATATAATGATGAGTGCGATAATGTTTTTCAAATTTTGCAAACAGAAAGTCAAGTAGTCGTGTTAAAAAAGTATATGGACCAAAATGAATCAAATTTAAAAATACAAGAACAAAAGACAACGAACATTTAGAACGTAGAGATATTAAAATGATCAAATGTCAAAAGGGATCCATACAGTAGTTAAACCATACATGTCTAATATCAATGTTGAATAAAAAAAAAACTTGCATACAAAAATGGTACTAATTCTATAAAATTGGCTACTCTTTGTA
Source organism: Cucurbita argyrosperma subsp. sororia (assembly GCA_018691285.1). NCBI lineage: Eukaryota > Viridiplantae > Streptophyta > Magnoliopsida > Cucurbitales > Cucurbitaceae > Cucurbita > Cucurbita argyrosperma. Next base: position 4,967,013 of record CM031885.1, on the reverse strand, counting down.
AGGTAGTAACTCACCTTCGTATGGAGTAATGTGCATCTATACATATAAAGAAACCAACTAATTATTTTCGAAGCTTGTTTGAACTGACCTTTGAAACTCTTTAAAATATTTTTAAAGGTAAGAAAATATACTTTAAACTCATGCATTTAGTTAAATATACCTAAATTAATCTCAAAATTTTGTTTGTCTAGTTAATTTTTAGATTCTAAAGAAAAAAAAAAAGTTAAATAGATCTGGATTATAAATATTTGAACTTTCTATTTGTGTTTAATAAATCTTTGACAAAATTAAATTTTTAAAAAATAAATGACCTGTTAAATATAAATTTAATACAATATCGGCCTTACTCGAAGGTTTGATTCACTATTCTTACTATTGACACAAATTATCGGTCGAGGTAGGATTCGTAAGTCTCCAACTCGACTACACAGTCATCTCGATCACATTACTTCACATTTATCTAAAAAGAAAAATTAAAAATAATTTTGATGAATAATTAATTTACCCCTCAACTAGCTAACTTATCATTAACAAATTTTTTTATTTTTTGGAAATATTTTAAGTTTTATTCACAATGGGTTATTCTTAGGTTTTTGGGGTGGATAGAGTCCTCCATCCAACCATTACCTTGGCTCCTAGTCTCATCTACTAGGACCTCCCTATTGATATTAAGGTGTTCTAGCAACCTTAAATTTTATTTGTTGGCTCTATTTATGTTTACTACAAATTTTAGACTCGTACGTATGGCTCACTCTCGGTCAAATACGGTTTGTCCACTAAACTCTCTGGTCATAAATATTTATTGTTCCCAACTTGGCACACATCGCATTGGTTACGGGTTTTGCAGGGATTAGTAGACTAAGAATACTCATTCACATCTCCATATTGTAAATAGTTCATAAGCATAAACTAGAGTCGTACATTATACTTACTAATCATGATTCTCTAATATGCTCACATTTTATGCATGGATTCATGATTATTATTATTATTATTATTATTTAACTCATGCCATTTACATACATTCAACTTTTTTAGCTCTTAATCCCATGGTAACATGCTTGTTTAGGAGCTTCGAGATACTACTTACATGAATCGTCAATTTCTTTGCTTTCATAATTGTTCATAATACGGTAATTTCGTCACAAGTTCTCTTAATTTGACCTATATCTAATGATTTTCAAGGTTAGTATAAGCTAATATTGATAAAACATGTCAAAGGGAGTTGAACAGAACGAGTTGAAACTTGAAATAAGCCTCCACCACCTACATGCCCGACTAACCAATTGGGCATGAACGGGCCTCGACCGGCCAATATTGCTGAAAAATGACTAAAGAAATTTCTTTCCATCACATCGTTTTAATATATTTTTGATACACGTCAATAATAATAAAATAAAGAATATTCATTCTCATTAATATATTTCTCTCCAAAAAACGAGGAAAAATTGTGAGATAGAAATAAAAGTAAGAAAAGTAGAGAGTAATACTATATAGTTTGAAAACTAATATATATTAAAATTTTGATAAACTCTTTCGGGATAATTTTTATCGTGGTTCATTTGTTGAAAATAGTATGGATGTACATTTATCTAATATATAAATTTAATGAAGGAGTTATGTTCAACCAAACCAAGCCAGTCCTCCCTCCTTTAAGGTAAAACTAATTATAGGGCCTGCCTTAAACCACATAATTATCTTTTAGCAAATTTAGCTAGGTTGAATCGGTTATTTTTGTGTTTGTATATAAAGAGGGTTTGAGTTGGTGAATACATTCAAATCCATTCCTATTTCTAAGAAGTTTGGGAATTTGAACCAAAAGAAAATAAGGCAAAGTAGAAGAGACAAGTGAACTAGAAAGGATGGGATTGATATCAAAGTTTATGGCACTAATACCACTGCTGTTGTTGGTGTCTAATGCTACCGCTGATGCTACTAGCGGTGTTTTTGATATTACGAAATTTGGTGCCAAACCTAATGCTGATGTTACTCAAGTACGTGTACATTTGTTTAAGTTGATAAACCAAAATATTATTTTGTACAGAATATTTTTCTCAAATGAAAGGGTTGGATTCACAGGCTTTAGCAGATGCATGGAAGGAAGCATGTGCGTCGGCTACTCCAAGTAAAGTATTGGTTCCAAAAGGAACTTATCAATTAGGTGCATCCAGGCTCAAAGGTCCATGTAAAAGTCCTATTGAGCTTCTAGTTGAAGGAACATTACAAGCTTCTCCTACCGACACGGAAGGAGATGGGTTGCTTGTTATGGAATACGTCGATCATTTGACATTGGCTGGTACTGGAGTTTTCGATGGCCAAGGAAAAGCCGGTTGGGAAAAGAATGATTGCCACCTGAAGAAAGAATGCAAAAAGCTTCCCATGGTAAATGCTCATACTACTTTAATTATAAAAAGAACTCATAATTTGGGTTAGCATTATATGCTTTAACGCGGGAGTGTTTTTTCTTTGTTTGTTTAAAATGGACAGAATTTGAAGTTCAATTTCATCACAAATTCGATAGTGAAGGACATAACTTCGTTGGATAGCAAGAATTTTCATATCAATGTTTTGGCCGGCAAGAATCTTACCTTCGATCACCTGAAAATCACTGCACCACACAATAGTCCAAACACCGATGGAATTCACATGGGCGATTCAGAAGACGTTTACATTCTCAATACCGCAATTGCAACGGGAGATGATTGTATATCTGTAGGATACACTAACAGAAAAATAACCATTAGTGATGTTACTTGCGGACCGGGACATGGCATTAGCATAGGCAGCTTGGGCAAGTATAAAACTGAAAAAGAAGTAGTAGGAGTTACAGTGAAGAAATGCAAATTAATCGGTACTACAAATGGTGTCAGGATCAAATCATGGCCAGATTCTGCCGTCTCATACCCAGCCTCTGACATGCATTTTGAAGATATTGAAATGGAAAATGTTGCCAACCCTATCATCATAGATCAAGAATATTGTCCATGGAATCAATGCAACCGAAAGGTGTGTATTAAAGTCGAACCTCGTTGGTTTCCAACTTATTTTCTTTTGAACAAGTATTAATTAATGTTTATTTTGAACATCCAGGTTCCATCAGCCATTAAGATTAGCAAAGTTAGTTTCAAGAATATCAGGGGTACATCTTCTACTCCGGTTGCAGTCAAACTTGTTTGCAGTAAAAGTAATCCGTGTGAGGGGGTGGAAATTGCTGATATTGACCTCACTTATAGTGGTAAAGAAGGGCCAGCTGTGTCTGAGTGTGCAAATGTGAAACCGACCATTTCTGGAAAGCAAAACCCTCCCATCTGTGCTAAACCAGCGCCACCTGAGACACTCCGTCAACTGATTGAATAATCTTTTGACGCCGACAAATGTTTCAAACCATTCTTCCTATCATTTTTATTTTAGCTTTCAAAATTCGATTTACAACATGCCATGATGTTGGGCATGTTCTCAATAATTGTATTTTTTACATTTAAGAGAAATAATACTTAACGATTCTATTTTTCTACTCCTACATAATTGACATTCCTTTGAATGAGGAGAAGATCATGAGTTTAGTATCAAGCTGTTTGTGGAGGTTCCTTACAATGGAAAAATTACTAATGGAAAGCATTAATAAATAATTTTCATGATTTATGGAATACACCATTAAAATTTCAAAATCTATTATATAAAATATACCGTTTATAAAAAGAAATATTAAGGACAAAGGCTCCCTTTATAATTCAATTCAAAATAAACTATATTGGAATTAACTTACCGAGGACAAGAGTAATAAAGAAAAATAAAATCATAGTTATCCAGAAAAAGCTATCCTTATAAGAAGAGTTTTGCTGAATCCATTGCAATATAGCAAAAACGAATGAAAATAAAACCAGCAATCATTATGATTTGCTTGTTTCAGAAAATATCTTACTATTTGATTTGCTTGTTTCGAAAAAATATCTTATTCCAAAAGGGCGTAGAGAGTTTAGAATTCTAATTTGAATAGAAATGATGTCCATAGAAACACAGGATTTTACAATGCAAATAAAGTAAAAACTAGTTTGAGATAAAAGAAACCAACTTGAGTTTGAGATAAAAGAAACCAACTTGTTGATAGACATAAACACAATTCTAGAAATAGTTGAAATAGTCTGAAACAAACTTAAAGGGGGATTATTTGTTAACATATCTCAATTTTGTTGTAAAAAAATTTCTAAGGAGAAAGGGAGATGTACTTTGGGTCCGATTCAGCCTCCATTGGTCACTAAAATGTCAGCTTATTAGTAGAAAAGCTTTGACGAGGAGGAAGATCGACTCGAGAAGCCTCGACCATGAGAGGCCCCTACTCTCTCTAGTCAAAATGTTAGTGCTAGATGATTTAGAATAAAATGTCGAAGAAGATGAGTGTATGAAACAGTAAAAAGGTGCTTAAAATGAAAATCCTAAGTAAAAAGGTGCTTAAAATGAAAATCCTAATCCAGGACGTTTGAAGCACGTGCTAAAAAAACTGAGTAACGATCGATGTTTTTCGAAAGTTTCCTTAGGAGGAATGATCAAGCTTGAGGATTTAGAATAGAATGTCGAAGAAAAGTTGTTATAAAACAGTAAAAAAGTGCTTAAAATCGAAAACCTAATCCGGAACGTTTTAAGCACGTGCTAAAAAAATTGAGTAACAGTCGATGTTTTTCGTAATTTTCTTGGGGAAGGATCAAGCTTGATGATTTAGAATGGATCGAACAAAAAAGGAGTGTATAAAACAGTAAAAAAAGTGTTTAAAATCGAAACCCTAATTTTCGACATTCTATTCTAAATCATCAAGGTTGATCATTCACCGAGAAAATTTCGAAAAACATCAACGTTACTCAGTATTTTTAGCACGTGCTTCAAAAGTCCCGAATTAAGTTTTTCGAAATTCTCTTGGGAAATGATCAACCTTGATGATTTAGAATAGAATGTCGAATTAAAGGAGTGTATAAAACAGTAAAAAAAAGTGTTTAAAATCGAAACGCCAATTTTATTACCATTTCCAACATTTTCGACCCTTCTAAAGTTGTTTTTGATCTTATTGAGGGCATTTTAAGTCCCTAGGACTCCTATTTGCTCAAATTTAATTTTTTTTTTTTAGCTAAAACTAGGAGAAATCAATATGTTTAGCTAAACTAAATTTAATATTATGTCCTAAGAACACCTATAAAATAGTTAGGGAGGTTAGACGAACACGACTCTCCACAATGGTATGATATTGTCCACTTTGAGCATAAGCTCTCGTGGCTTTGCTTTGGGTTTCCCCAAAAGGCCTCACACCAATGGATAGAGTATTCCTTGGTTATAAACCAACGATCATTCCCTAAATTAGCGAATGTGGAACTTTCATCGTTCAACAAGGGAATCAAGGCTAAACAAGTGAGTGACTCTACATTTGTTGGTTGGAAGGATTGTATGATGAAGCATGCATGCCCTGTGGCCCCCTACATGCACAGAATTGGGAATGTTATGCTATTTTAAGTATGTTATGTGATGACCTATGATGCCATGTTATGAATGTGTGTGATTCCATGCTACGTCATGATATGTAATGCCATGTGAAGCCATGTTATGAATGTGTGTGATATAAGTCGTGATAAGTACTATTCATACATGATTCATATGTGTACTATGACATGAATGAAAGGAAAAACGAAATGCTTCTTATTATATGCTATGATTTTAAGTTATTACGCATTTATCAATGTCATGTGCATTAGGATATTTCCTCGTTATGTTATGTTAGTACAGACGCATACCTTCGATAATTTTGTTCATCATCATATCATGTGAGCCTTTCACTCTGTGGTGTCCAGCGACGCATTAGCGTGTTTAGCTCGATGAAGCCAGACCAAGGGGTACGTATACGAGGTCCATGTGTGCGTGCGTGGGCGGTGTATGGAGAAGTACCACACATCCAACCCAACCTAAACTGGACAGAACTCAAGCTCATGATACGTTGTTTTAAAAGATAGGTTCCATCATGTATGTGTATGTTTGCATTACCTGACTCCAACAATGAGATTACTTACTGAGAATTTACTAAAATACTCGAGCTACATGCTACCCTTATTTTTCATGTAAAGGTAAAGCGTCCATGCACGGATAACGATGAATGCTGGAATGGTCATGGAAGCTGAGATAGGACGGTAGTATGCATTGTTTTCAATTAATAGTTCCATAGGTTGCTTTTTATTTTTGTACTAAAAATCTATGTTAATGTTTTATTTTGACGACGTTATTATTTTTATTTATTGTTTTAAATTAAACATATAAGTTCATGACTTCGTTTAAAATGTTTTATTTAGATTTTCGCATATGCTATTAAAGACATGCATGTAATGACGTGTTTGATCTAGGTAAGAAAATTAGGGGCGTTACACTGTTACTTAGACAAATTAGATTAACCTCATAAACATTAGTTCCTCAAACTACCATTTCATTAGGTTGGTTAAATTGATTTTTTTAAAGTTAATTATCAGGCTTTTAAAATAACTAAAAAACAACTAATCCAACTCTTAGTCTATTTAATGTAACGTCTGACTAAGTCAACTCAACTCCTACTTACGGGTATTTCCTTTCAATCAACTAAAATACCCTAATCTATATAAAACCATCCATAGAGTTTCCTTATAGTCAATTTTTATTTTAAGTTCGTTATTATTAATTATTATATTTATATTAATGAATGAAAGAAATTTTAAGCTAGGTTTTTAATTCTATCACAAACTAATTTACTTTAGGAATAATCTTGATATTTTACTATTTTCAACGGTTTAAAACAAAACATTATCGGTAATGCCCCTAATTTTTTTAGGTTAATTAGTGACGTTACCCTAGCATGCTTTGATCACATAGGCAGAAATTCATAATGAATACTTTTAAAATAAAGGCATTGACTCACATATTCAGTTCGAAACATAAATAAATATAACATGGTTTTTAACGTAAAACAAATTGGCATAAAACACCTACCAACTACTAATTAAATTCAATGGTGCTGTTCTATCATGATCTATCCTAACTTCCATGGTCTTTCCAGTGTTCATCGTCATTGGTGCATGAGAGTTTTGGCTTTACTTAAAAAATATAGGGTAACATGTGACTTGGGTATTTTAAGAAATTCTCGGTAAGTCAACCCACTATTGGAGTTAGTAAAGCAGTCACACACAATACATGATTGAGATCTATCTTTTAAAACCGTAACATGACCTTGGGCTCTTTCTAGTTTCGGATAGGGTTTGATGCATGGTACTTTTTCACTCACGGCCCACGTACACGCTCATGGAACCACTAGGTGGGCTCGTACACGTACCCCTTGGGTCGGACTTGGTTGGGACAAAATATTACACGTCACTGGATGCCTCAGAAAAGGAAAGACCCACATGATATCATGACAAACATAAATATCGAAGGTACGCATCCGTACTAGCATAACATTACGGGGAAGTATCCCGATGTACATGACATACATACATGCATGAGGTCCCATGATTTTCATTCCTAACATAATAGTTGTTTCGTTTCGTTTCTCTTTCCCTCCATAACATATTTCATATATGGATCATGTATACATGCCATATATCACGTAATCCATCACATAACTTATATGGTAAGACATAACATTTCATACATGGAATTTCATTTCATTCATAATATAGTGTAATGGATATCACATGCATACATGGCAATACAAAGATCATATAAGCATCACATAATTAATATGATGCATGCACCATCATACATCAACCAATTAGCTAACTCCAACCGTAAGACCACTTCAAGGTTGGCCTTGGCCGAAGTTACTAATTACTCGACAGCCGCTTCGAAAACTATATTCCAATGCTTAATTCTCACTTATATCAATTCATACAACATGCTTAGGGCATATATACCTCTTAGCTTAACTAAACATGATTGATTATTTCTAACATAAGTCCTACAACTAACTAAATTTGGATAAATAGGAGTCTTACCGATCTCAAATGCCTTAGATAAGGTAAAAATGGTTTTAGGAAGGTCCAAAACTAGGAAATGGTATATAATTTTTAAACGAGCTGTCTAAGCTGAGAAGCCGAGTCCACTGCGCCGCCAAGCCGCGTCAACGCGGGAATGAGGTGGGTCATTATTCAAGTTAAGCGTGGGCTGTATGGGTTGGGTTGAGTCACACTGGGCTGATACGTTCCGGCATGGACTGCATGTATTGGGCCGTGGGGGTTGTAGAAGTGTGATTTTTGTATGGATAGTTGAATATACTTATGGACTTTTCCTAAATCGATTAATACAATGTCGAGAATTGAGGAGTATAAAACTTTCTATGACGGACTTTTCATGATGAAATTTTTATGACATTCTGACTTAAAATGAAAGAAAAAATCTAAAATTTAATGCTTCAAATATACTTAAAACCATCAAGTTTGCAAATCACATATTACAAATATGAAATTAAAATGCTTACCATGTGACAACATTACTTCAACAATAATTATTTTAATGTATTTAAAATACATTAATTATTTTATTAATATATTATAATATAATTTTTTTTTGTGAGTTGATATATACAATGTATTAAATATTACTTTCAACTCTTTAATAAATAAAACTTTTTTTTTATATATTTAATATGTTTATGAACCTACATATTATACGGTCAATTATTTAAATTCTTCTCTTAATCAATTATCATTCACTAATTATACGCCACTCCACCATAAATCTAGAGTTGCACTCCTATACGCTGCACGACAAGTTGTGTCATAGATGAAATTATTACTGGATCCTTTAAGAGCTTATGATAATTATGTTAGGTCAAAAGTTTGTTTTGCCCTTGTAACTATATTTAAGTCGTTAATTACCACAAATTCTTGAAAGAACAATTGTTTATGATCCAACCATGATAAGAGAGTAGGGACCTTTTATTCAATTTCTCATGTCATCACTTAGAAAACTACTCTTCTACTTACTTGATATGAAAATAACTGAATTACATCTCATAAGGCATGTTCTCAACTGATATGAACCACGACCAAGGAATTTCCATACCTCAAGGTCCAATTACAAGGACGAGAGCCAAGAAGCTACAACAAACTTTATACAGTTATATTCAAGCTATGGTGAGCTCATCAAAGGAAATTCTAGAAGACGCTGGAGACCTCCCTTATATGTTGTGCAAAGTTGAGGTTCAAGAAAGAGATGAATTAAATGCACTTTAAGTTGCATTTAATGAACTCCGCTGAATTTATCAAATAGTCCAAGGATGACTAATAAGCACATTTTATTATTTGCATTATTTAATTATAATTTAACTATTTGTTTGTCATATTTAAACTAGTTTTAAATATAGGAGTTAAGGTTATATTGTAACCCACATAGGTTACTATATTCCACCATTAACTAGCCATTTAAATATGGAGGTTATGGGTATTTCTCGTTTACTAGCCCATTTAATTTTGGAGTTATGTATGACATAGGTTAAGGTTGTAAAGGCTATATAAAGCCTTCTTTTCTTTTATTAGACATCAGATTTTGGAATTAAGAATAGAATTTCTATTTTAGCTTTGTTAAGAGCTAAACTTTAGCTTTGTTAAGAGCTAAACTTTCTTTGCAAATTCTTGTGTTTAGAACTTGCATGTAGAGTCATTCAAGTGGTATTGATCAAACCTCTTGTGGAGTGATTCGAATCACGAGTTTAGAAACGAGTTTTCTTTACTCTTGATCTTGATCATCAAGGTAATCCGTTCCATACTTTCCCTTGGGTTGATTTCCATATCATCAACTCTCTGTTTGGTTAGTCTCTAAAATGGAAGACATATTGAATTGGTTATGAAAGTTGTTCTCACCTTACAAATCAAATGATAAACCCTAATAAGTAGAGTTCGTAGCTCACTAAGAATTAAGATCGAGTTGCATAGAATTAATATCGAGTTGCATATGATCATACGGTAAAATATTAATCTTCTCAAGTAAAAAATTTATTAAAAAGAAAAATAGATAAATTATTTTGGTTTAGTCCTACACAAACTCATTCTACAAGGTATCTCTACTCATATTTTCACTTGAAAGACTTGGATCAAATCATTTGTAACAATGGTGGCTCATAACAACAATGTTATCAGAATAAAGCACCCAACTTTATCCATATTTTATAAACCGATCTTTCCCTAGGTCAACGACATAACACTAATAACTTTCAAATTTTCATAGGATGGATAATGTTAAACTGTAAATAAAAAATTTTAAATCAAATTATTAATTACGAGATTTTAAGACATAAATTCTCACGACATTTTTTCAGATTAAACACCAAGTTTATGCACGTTGGAACTAGTTGATCTATAATGTTTATCCGTCATTCCTGTTTTCTTGGAGATACACTATAGATTGAACCAGTTGATATATTAATGAAACTATCCTTTCCCATCTATTTGGATCAAATAGTGCGTCAAAAAATTATTACTAATAAAGTTTTGCTAACTCTACGAAAAATATATTCTTAACGTGTTAGATTCATCTGATTAGACATGAATTTAATAGCACTTGGATAACGTTGGAACGTGGGAATAGTAACACATCGAAATGCTCTAATGCAACGCCTACCATAATAAACTTATTACAAACGTCTAAAAGTTATTTTAAGTGACAAGGATAACTTGGATTATTTTTATTTTTAATAGATTTAAATTACTTTTGTCTATTCCTTTTCAATAGGTCTATTTTGGTCCCAAGGGCTCATCTTAATCTCTTCATTTTCATTTTCATCTCATCCTTCGTAAAATATATTCTACACGTATTAAATGGATTCCATTATGTATAAAACGTAGGTTAAAATTTTGCAAACAGAAAGTCAAGTAGTCGTGTTTAAAAAGTATATAGACCGAAATGAATCAAATTTAAAAATACAAGAACAAGAAAACAACGAACTTTTAGAACGTAGAGATATTAAAATGATCAAATGTCAAAGGGGATCCATATAGTAGTTAAACCATACATGTTATAAAATTGGCTACTCTTTGTAAGGTAGTAACTCACCTTGGTAATGTGCATCTATACAGAAACCAACTAATTATTCTCCAAGCTGGTTTGAACTGACCTTTGAAACTCTTTAAAATATTTTTTTAATCTCAAAATTTTGTTTGTCCAGTTAATTTTTAGATTCTAAAGAAAAAAAAAATTAAATAGATCTGGATTATAAATATTTGAACTTTCTATTTGTGTTTAATAAATCTCTGAGAAAATTAAATTTTTAAAAAATAAATGACATGTTAAATATAAATTTAATACAATATCGGCCTTACTCGAAGGTTTGATTCACTATTCTTACTATTGACACAAATTACCGGTCTAGGTAGGATTCGTAAGTCTCCAACTCGACTACACAGTCATCTCGATCACATTACTTCACATTTATCTAAAAAGAAAAATTAAAAATAATTTTGATGAGTAATTAATTTACCCCTCAACTAGCTAACTTATCATTAACAAATTTTTTTATTTTTTGGAAATATTTTAAGTTTTATTCACAATGGGTTATTCTTAGTTTTTGGGGTGGATAGAGTCCTCCATCCAACCATTACCTTGGCTCCTAGTCTCATCTACTAGGACCTCCCTATTGATATTAAGGTGTTCTAGCAACCTTAAATTTTATTTGTTGGCTCTATTTATGTTTACTACAAATTTTAGACTCGTACGTATGGCTCACTCTCGGTCAAATACGGTTTGTCCACTAAACTCTCTGGTCATAAATATTTATTGTTCCCAACTTGGCACACATCGCATTGGTTACGGGTTTTGCAGGGATTAGTAGACTAAGAATACTCATTCACATTTCCATATCGTAAATAGTTCATAAGCATAAACTAGAGTCGTACATTATACTTACTAATCATGATTCTCTAATATGCTCACATTTTATGCATGGATTCATGATTATTATTATTATTATTATTATTTAACTCATGCCATTTACATACATTCAACGTTTTTAGCTCTTAATCCCATGGTAACATGCTTGTTTAGGAGCTTCGAGATACTACTTACATGAATCGTCAATTTCTTTGCTTTCATAATTGTTCATAATACGGTAATTTCGTCACAAATTCTCTTAATTTGACCGATATCTAATGATTTTCAAGGCTAGTATAAGCTAATATTGATAAAACATGTCAAAAGGAGTTGAACAGAACGAGCTCAAACTTGAAATAAGCCTCCACCACCCACATGCGTACTACACTCGTTGACCCACATGTTCCACTCCTTGGTTACTCGCACCTCAACGTGCGCGTGAAGCCTGTGCACTGATGCGTCGTTCAACCTCGAAATAGCCTGAAATTCTAAATTTTTTTTTCATCATTTCATTCCATACCCCTTACATGATATCCACTAACTTCATAATTCACCGTGGGTTATCATCCCAGAAAGGGAAGTAATATCTTGGAGGATAACAGCATTGGGCTCAATTTTGTTTCACTTCTTGTTTCCTTTAGAAAAGAAACTTTAAAGGAATTCATTGACAAAAGGAACAAGAACAGCCTAAGGAGGTAGAGGGAATCCTGCCCAAACTCTACAACCTAATTTCTGCAAGAGACGCATAAAGATCCCAAAAAACCCAGCTGAAGGGGAGCTTGATCAATCCAAGTGTACTCCGCATGACGTATCACAAGCAACCCTACAACTCCATTCATCCGGAATAATTGAAAAAACAACAGATAAAATTCTATACATTTATATTGATTCTAGAGCGGATTCTTAAAAAATAGATTACAAATTTTCTAGAGCTGATTCTGAAAAATATACGGCAAGTGCGCCCAATAGAATGTATCAATCACGTAACAAGACATGTGAAGAATTGCGAGAAAATTGGATCGAGGGTTTGTCCATTAGGATTGGAAATGGACAAGCCCGACTAACCAATTGGGCATGAACGGGCCTCGACCGACCAATATTGCTGAAAAATGACTAAAGAAATTTCTTTCCATCACATCGTTTTAATATATTTTTGATACAGGCCAATAATAATAAAATAAAGAATATTCATTCTCATTAATATATTTCTCTCCAGAAAACGAGGAAAAATTGTGAGATAGAAATAAAAGTAAGAAAAGTAGAGAGTAATACTATAGAGTTTGAAAACTAATATTATTAAAATTTTGATAAACTCTTTCGGGATAATTTGTATCGTGGTTCATTTGTTGAAAATAGTAGGATGTACATTTATCTAATATATAAATTTAATGAAGGAGTTATGTTCAACCAAACCAAACCAGTCCTCCCTCCTTTAAGGTAAAACTAATTATAGGGCCTGCCTTAAACCACATAATTATCTTTTAGCAAATTTAGCTAGGTTGAATCGGTTATTTTTGTGTTTGTATATATAAGAGGGTTTGAGTTGGTGAATACATTCAAATCCATTCCTATTTCTAAGAAGTTTGGGAATTTGAACCAAAAGAAAATAAGGCAAAGTAGAAGAGACAAGTGAACTAGAAAGGATGGGATTGATATCAAAGTTTATGGCACTAATACCGCTGCTGTTGTTGGTGTCTAATGCTACCGCTGATGCTACTAGCGGTGTTTTTGATATTACGAAATTTGGTGCCAAACCTAATGCTGATGTTACTCAAGTACGTGTACATTTGTTTAAGTTGATAAACCAAAATATTATTTTGTACAGAATATTTTTCTCAAATGAAAGGGTTGGATTCACAGGCTTTAGCAGATGCATGGAAGGAAGCATGTGCGTCGGCTACTCCAAGTAAAGTATTGGTTCCAAAAGGAACTTATCAATTAGGTGCATCCAGGCTCAAAGGTCCATGTAAAAGTCCTATTGAGCTTCTAGTTGAAGGAACATTACAAGCTTCTCCTACCGACACGGAAGGAGATGGGTTGCTTGTTATGGAATACGTCGATCATTTGACATTGGCTGGTACTGGAGTTTTCGATGGCCAAGGAAAAGCCGGTTGGGAAAAGAATGATTGCCACCTGAAGAAAGAATGCAAAAAGCTTCCCATGGTAAATGCTCATACTACTTTAATTATAAAAAGAACTCATAATTTGGGTTAGCATTATATGCTTTAACGCGGGAGTGTTTTTTCTTTGTTTGTTTAAAATGGGCAGAATTTGAAGTTCAATTTCATCACAAAATAATTAACAAATTCGATAGTGAAGGACATAACTTCGTTGGATAGCAAGAATTTTCATATCAATGTTTTGGCCGGCAAGAATCTTACCTTCGATCACCTGAAAATCACTGCACCACACAATAGTCCAAACACCGATGGAATTCACATGGGCGATTCAGAAGACGTTTACATTCTCAATACCGCAATTGCAACGGGAGATGATTGTATATCTGTAGGATACACTAACAGAAAAATAACCATTAGTGATGTTACTTGCGGACCGGGACATGGCATTAGCATAGGCAGCTTGGGCAAGTATAAAACTGAAAAAGAAGTAGTAGGAGTTACAGTGAAGAAATGCAAATTAATCGGTACTACAAATGGTGTCAGGATCAAATCATGGCCAGATTCTGCCGTCTCATACCCAGCCTCTGACATGCATTTTGAAGATATTGAAATGGAAAATGTTGCCAACCCTATCATCATAGATCAAGAATATTGTCCATGGAATCAATGCAACCGAAAGGTGTGTATTAAAGTCGAACCTCGTTGGTTTCCAACTTATTTTCTTTTGAACAAGTATTAATTAATGTTTATTTTGAACATCCAGGTTCCATCAGCCATTAAGATTAGCAAAGTTAGTTTCAAGAATATCAGGGGTACATCTTCTACTCCGGTTGCAGTCAAACTTGTTTGCAGTAAAAGTAATCCGTGTGAGGGGGTGGAAATTGCTGATATTGACCTCACTTATAGTGGTAAAGAAGGGCCAGCTGTGTCTGAGTGTGCAAATGTGAAACCGACCATTTCTGGAAAGCAAAACCCTCCCATCTGTGCTAAACCAGCGCCACCTGAGACCACTCCGTCAACTGATTGAATAATCTTTTGACGCCGACAAATGTTTCAAACCATTCTTCCTATCATTTTTATTTTAGCTTTCAAAATTCGATTTACAACATGCCATGATGTTGGGCATGTTCTCAATAATTGTATTTTTTACATTTAAGAGAAATAATACTTAACGATTCTATTTTTCTACTCCTACATAATTGACATTCCTTTGAATGAGGAGAAGATCATGAGTTTAGTATCAAGCTGTTTGTGGAGGTTCCTTACAATGGAAAAATTACTAATGGAAAGCATTAATAAATAATTTTCATGATTTATGGAATACACCATTAAAATTTCAAAATCTATTATATAAAATATACCGTTTATAAAAAGAAATATTAAGGACAAAGGCTTCCCTTTATAATTCAATTCAAAATAAACTATATTGGAATTAACTTACCGAGGACAAGAGTAATAAAGAAAAATAAAATCATAGTTATCCATAAAAAAAGTACCTAATCCTATACCAGAAGAGGTTTTTGCTTATAAGAAGATCCATTGCAATATAGCAAAAACGAATGAAAATAAAACCAGCAATCATTATGATTTGCTTGTTTCAGAAAATATCTTACTATTTGATTTGCTTGTTTCGAAAAAATATCTTATTCCAAAAGGGCGTAGAGAGTTTAGAATTCTAATTTGAATAGAAATGATGTCCATAGAAACACAGGATTTTACAATGCAAATAAAGTAAAACTAGTTTGAGATAAAAGAAACCAACTTGAGTTTGAGATAAAAGAAACCAACTTGTTGATAGACATAAACACAATTCTAGAAATAGTTGAAATAGTCTGAAACAAACTTAAAGGGGATTATTTGTTAACATATCTCAATTTTGTTGTAAAAAAATTTCTAAGGAGAAAGGGAGATGTACTTTGGGTCCGATTCAGCCTCCATTGGTCACTAAAATGTCAGCTTATTAGTAGAAAAGCTTTGACGAGGAGGAAGATCGACTCGAGAAGCCTCGACCATGAGAGGCCCCTACTCTCTCTAGTCAAAATGTTAGTGCTAGATGATTTAGAATAAAATGTCGAAGAAGATGAGTGTATGAAATAGTAAAAAGGTGCTTAAAATGAAAATCCTAAGTAAAAAGGTGCTTAAAATGAAAATCCTAATCCAGGACGTTTGAAGCACGTGCTAAAAAAACTGAGTAACGATCGATGTTTTTCGAAAGTTTCCTTAGGAGGAATGATCAAGCTTGAGGATTTAGAATAGAATGTCGAAGAAAAGTTGTTATAAAACAGTAAAAAAGTGCTTAAAATCGAAAACCTAATCCGGAACGTTTTAAGCACGTGCTAAAAAAATTGAGTAACAGTCGATGTTTTTCGTAATTTTCTTGGGGAAGGATCAAGCTTGATGATTTAGAATGGATCGAACAAAAAAGGAGTGTATAAAACAGTAAAAAAAGTGTTTAAAATCGAAACCCTAATTTTCGACATTCTATTCTAAATCATCAAGGTTGATCATTCACCGAGAAAATTTCGAAAAACATCAACGTTACTCAGTATTTTTAGCACGTGCTTCAAAAGTCCCGAATTAAGTTTTTCGAAATTCTCTTGGGAAATGATCAACCTTGATGATTTAGAATAGAATGTCGAATTAAAGGAGTGTATAAAACAGTAAAAAAAAGTGTTTAAAATCGAAACGCCAATTTTATTACCATTTCCAACATTTTCGACCCTTCTAAAGTTGTTTTTGATCTTATTGAGGGCATTTTAAGTCCCTAGGACTCCTATTTGCTCAAATTTAATTTTTTTTTTTAGCTAAAACTAGGAGAAATCAATATGTTTAGCTAAACTAAATTTAATATTATGTCCTAAGAACACCTATAAAATAGTTAGGGAGGTTAGACGAACACGACTCTCCACAATGGTATGATATTGTCCACTTTGAGCATAAGCTCTCGTGGCTTTGCTTTGGGTTTCCCCAAAAGGCCTCACACCAATGGATAGAGTATTCCTTGGTTATAAACCAACGATCATTCCCTAAATTAGCGAATGTGGAACTTTCATCGTTCAACAAGGGAATCAAGGCTAAACAAGTGAGTGACTCTACATTTGTTGGTTGGAAGGATTGTATGATGAAGCATGCATGCCCTGTGGCCCCCTACATGCACAGAATTGGGAATGTTATGCTATTTTAAGTATGTTATGTGATGACCTATGATGCCATGTTATGAATGTGTGTGATTCCATGCTACGTCATGATATGTAATGCCATGTGAAGCCATGTTATGAATGTGTGTGATATAAAGTCGTGATAAGTACTATTCATACATGATTCATATGTGTACTATGACATGAATGAAAGGAAAAACGAAATGATTCTTATTATATGCTATGATTTTAAGCTATTACGCATTTATCAATGTCATGTGCATTAGGATATTTCCTCGTTATGTTATGTTAGTACAGACGCATACCTTCGATAATTTTGTTCATCATCATATCATGTGAGCCTTTCACTCTGTGGTGTCCAGCGACGCATTAGCGTGTTTAGCTCGATGAAGCTAGACCCAGGGGTACGTATACGAGGTCCATGTGTGCGTGCGTGGGCGGTGTATGGAGAAGTACCACACATCCAACCCTACCTAAACTGACAGAACTCAAGCTCATGATAAGTTTGTTTTAAAAAGATAGGTTCCATCATTATGTGTATGTTTGCATTACCTGACTCCAACAATGAGATTACTTACTGAGAATTTACTAAAATACTCGAGCTACATGCTACCCTTATTTTTCAT
>CM031885.1:4930538-4946650 GCA_018691285.1 Cucurbita argyrosperma subsp. sororia | reverse complement strand
ATGATTCTCTAATATGCTCACATTTTATGCATGGATTCATGATTATTATTATTATTATTATTATTTAACTCATGCCATTTACATACATTCAACTTTTTTAGCTCTTAATCCCATGGTAACATGCTTGTTTAGGAGCTTCGAGATACTACTTACATGAATCGTCAATTTCTTTGCTTCATAATTGTTTCATAATACGGTAATTTCGTCACAAGTTCTCTTAATTTGACCTATATCTAATGATTTTCAAGGTTAGTATAAGCTAATATTGATAAAACATGTCAAAGGGAGTTGAACAGAACGAGTTGAAACTTGAAATAAGCCTCCACCACCTACATGCCCGACTAACCAATTGGGCATGAACGGGCCTCGACCGGCCAATATTGCTGAAAAATGACTAAAGAAATTTCTTTCCATCACATCGTTTTTAATATATTTTTTGATACACGTCAATAATAATAAAATAAAGAATATTCATTCTCATTAATATATTTCTCTCAGGATGGGAAAAAATTGGAGATAGAAATAAAGTAAGAAAAGTAGAGAGAATACTTATAGTTTGAAAAAAATATATTAAAATTTTGATAAACTCTTTCGGGATAATTTTTATCGTGGTTCTTGTTGAAAATAGTATGGATGTACATTTATCTAATATATAAATTTAATGAAGGAGTTATGTTCAACCAAACCAAGCCAGTCCTCCCTCCTTTAAGGTAAAACTAATTATAGGGCCTGCCTTAAACCACATAATTATCTTTTAGCAAATTTAGCTAGGTTGAATCGGTTATTTTTGTGTTTGTATATAAAGAGGGTTTGAGTTGGTGAATACATTCAAATCCATTCCTATTTCTAAGAAGTTTGGGAATTTGAACCAAAAGAAAATAAGGCAAAGTAGAAGAGACAAGTGAACTAGAAAGGATGGGATTGATATCAAAGTTTATGGCACTAATACCACTGCTGTTGTTGGTGTCTAATGCTACCGCTGATGCTACTAGCGGTGTTTTTGATATTACGAAATTTGGTGCCAAACCTAATGCTGATGTTACTCAAGTACGTGTACATTTGTTTAAGTTGATAAACCAAAATATTATTTTGTACAGAATATTTTTCTCAAATGAAAGGGTTGGATTCACAGGCTTTAGCAGATGCATGGAAGGAAGCATGTGCGTCGGCTACTCCAAGTAAAGTATTGGTTCCAAAAGGAACTTATCAATTAGGTGCATCCAGGCTCAAAGGTCCATGTAAAAGTCCTATTGAGCTTCTAGTTGAAGGAACATTACAAGCTTCTCCTACCGACACGGAAGGAGATGGGTTTGCTTGTTATGGAATACGTCGATCATTTGACATTGGCTGGTACTGGAGTTTTCGATGGCCAAGGAAAAGCCGGTTGGGAAAAGAATGATTGCCACCTGAAGAAAGAATGCAAAAAGCTTCCCATGGTAAATGCTCATACTACTTTAATTATAAAAAGAACTCATAATTTGGGTTAGCATTATATGCTTTAACGCGGGAGTGTTTTTTCTTTGTTTGTTTAAAATGGACAGAATTTGAAGTTCAATTTCATCACAAATTCGATAGTGAAGGACATAACTTCGTTGGATAGCAAGAATTTTCATATCAATGTTTTGGCCGGCAAGAATCTTACCTTCGATCACCTGAAAATCACTGCACCACACAATAGTCCAAACACCGATGGAATTCACATGGGCGATTCAGAAGACGTTTACATTCTCAATACCGCAATTGCAACGGGAGATGATTGTATATCTGTAGGATACACTAACAGAAAAATAACCATTAGTGATGTTACTTGCGGACCGGGACATGGCATTAGCATAGGCAGCTTGGGCAAGTATAAAACTGAAAAAGAAGTAGTAGGAGTTACAGTGAAGAAATGCAAATTAATCGGTACTACAAATGGTGTCAGGATCAAATCATGGCCAGATTCTGCCGTCTCATACCCAGCCTCTGACATGCATTTTGAAGATATTGAAATGGAAAATGTTGCCAACCCTATCATCATAGATCAAGAATATTGTCCATGGAATCAATGCAACCGAAAGGTGTGTATTAAAGTCGAACCTCGTTGGTTTCCAACTTATTTTCTTTTGAACAAGTATTAATTAATGTTTATTTTGAACATCCAGGTTCCATCAGCCATTAAGATTAGCAAAGTTAGTTTCAAGAATATCAGGGGTACATCTTCTACTCCGGTTGCAGTCAAACTTGTTTGCAGTAAAAGTAATCCGTGTGAGGGGGTGGAAATTGCTGATATTGACCTCACTTATAGTGGTAAAGAAGGGCCAGCTGTGTCTGAGTGTGCAAATGTGAAACCGACCATTTCTGGAAAGCAAAACCCTCCCATCTGTGCTAAACCAGCGCCACCTGAGACCACTCCGTCAACTGATTGAATAATCTTTTGACGCCGACAAATGTTTCAAACCATTCTTCCTATCATTTTTATTTTAGCTTTCAAAATTCGATTTACAACATGCCATGATGTTGGGCATGTTCTCAATAATTGTATTTTTTACATTTAAGAGAAATAATACTTAACGATTCTATTTTTTTCTACTCCTACATAATTGACATTCCTTTGAATGAGGAGAAGATCATGAGTTTAGTATCAAGCTGTTTGTGGAGGTTCCTTACAATGGAAAAATTACTAATGGAAAGCATTAATAAATAATTTTCATGATTTATGGAATACACCATTAAAATTTCAAAATCTATTATATAAAATATACCGTTTATAAAAAGAAATATTAAGGACAAAGGCTCCCTTTATAATTCAATTCAAAATAAACTATATTGGAATTAACTTACCGAGGACAAGAGTAATAAAGAAAAATAAAATCATGTAAAATAGTTATTCCAGAAAAAGCTATCCTTATAAGAAGAGTTTTGCTGAATCCATTGCAATATAGCAAAAACGAATGAAAATAAAACCAGCAATCATTATGATTTGCTTGTTTCAGAAAATATCTTACTATTTGATTTGCTTGTTTCGAAAAAATATCTTATTCCAAAAGGGCGTAGAGAGTTTAGAATTCTAATTTGAATAGAAATGATGTTAGAAACACAGGATTTTACAATGCAAATAAAGTAAAAACTAGTTTGAGATAAAAGAAACCAACTTGAGTTTGAGATAAAAGAAACCAACTTGTTGATAGATATAAACACAATTCTAGAAATAGTTGAAATAGTCTGAAACAAACTTAAAGGGGGGGATTATTTGTTAACATATCTCAATTTTGTTGTAAAAAAATTTCTAAGGAGAAAGGGAGATGTACTTTGGGTCCGATTCAGCCTCCATTGGTCACTAAAATGTCAGCTTATTAGTAGAAAAGCTTTGACGAGGAGGAAGATCGACTCGAGAAGCCTCGACCATGAGAGGCCCCTACTCTCTCTAGTCAAAATGTTAGTGCTAGATGATTTAGAATAAAATGTCGAAGAAGATGAGTGTATGAAACAGTAAAAAGGTGCTTAAAAATGAAAATCCTAAGTAAAAAGGTGCTTAAAATGAAAATCCTAATCCAGGACGTTTGAAGCACGTGCTAAAAAAACTGAGTAACGATCGATGTTTTTCGAAAGTTTCCTTAGGAGGAATGATCAAGCTTGAGGATTTAGAATAGAATGTCGAAGAAAAGTTGTTATAAAACAGTAAAAAAGTGCTTAAAATCGAAAAACCTAATCCGGAACGTTTTAAGCACGTGCTAAAAAAATTGAGTAACAGTCGATGTTTTTTCGTAATTTTCTTGGGGAAGGATCAAGCTTGATGATTTAGAATGGATCGAACAAAAAAGGAGTGTATAAAACAGTAAAAAAAGTGTTTAAAAATCGAAACCCTAATTTTCGACATTCTATTCTAAATCATCAAGGTTGATCATTCACCGAGAAAATTTCGAAAAACATCAACGTTACTCAGTATTTTTAGCACGTGCTTCAAAAGTCCCGAATTAAGTTTTTCGAAATTCTCTTGGGAAATGATCAACCTTGATGATTTAGAATAGAATGTCGAATTAAAGGAGTGTATAAAACAGTAAAAAAAAGTGTTTAAAATCGAAACGCCAATTTTATTACCATTTCCAACATTTTCGACCCTTCTAAAGTTGTTTTTGATCTTATTGAGGGCATTTTAAGTCCCTAGGACTCCTATTTGCTCAAATTTAATTTTTTTTTTTTTAGCTAAAACTAGGAGAAATCAATATGTTTAGCTAAACTAAATTTAATATTATGTCCTAAGAACACCTATAAAATAGTTAGGGAGGTTAGACGAACACGACTCTCCACAATGGTATGATATTGTCCACTTTGAGCATAAGCTCTCGTGGCTTTGCTTTGGGTTTCCCCAAAAGGCCTCACACCAATGGATAGAGTATTCCTTGGTTATAAACCAACGATCATTCCCTAAATTAGCGAATGTGGAACTTTCATCGTTCAACAAGGGAATCAAGGCTAAACAAGTGAGTGACTCTACATTTGTTGGTTGGAAGGATTGTATGATGAAGCATGCATGCCCTGTGGCCCCCTACATGCACAGAATTGGGAATGTTATGCTATTTTAAGTATGTTATGTGATGACCTATGATGCCATGTTATGAATGTGTGTGATTCCATGCTACGTCATGATATGTAATGCCATGTGAAGCCATGTTATGAATGTGTGTGATATAAGTCGTGATAAGTACTATTCATACATGATTCATATGTGTACTATGACATGAATGAAAGGAAAAACGAAATGCTTCTTATTATATGCTATGATTTTAAGTTATTACGCATTTATCAATGTCATGTGCATTAGGATATTTCCTCGTTATGTTATGTTAGTACAGACGCATACCTTCGATAATTTTGTTCATCATCATATCATGTGAGCCTTTCACTCTGTGGTGTCCAGCGACGCATTAGCGTGTTTAGCTCGATGAAGCTAGACCCAGGGGTACGTATACGAGGTCCATGTGTGCGTGCGTGGGCGGTGTATGGAGAAGTACCACACATCCAACCCTACCTAAACTGGACAGAACTCAAGCTCATGATACGTTGTTTTAAAAGATAGGTTCCATCATGTATGTGTATGTTTGCATTACCTGACTCCAACAATGAGATTACTTGCTGAGAATTTACTAAAATACTCGAGCTACATGCTACCCTTATTTTTCATGTAAAGGTAAAGCGTCCATGCACGGATAACGATGAATGCTGGAATGGTCATGGAAGCTGAGATAGGACGGTAGTATGCATTGTTTTCAATTAATAGTTCCATAGGTTGCTTTTCATTTTTGTACTAAAAATCTATGTTAATGTTTTATTTTGACGACGTTATTATTTTTATTTATTGTTTTAAATTAAACATATAAGTTCATGGCTTCGTTTAAAATGTTTTATTTAGATTTTCGCATATGCTATTAAAGGCATGCGTGTAATGACGTGTCTGATCTAGGTAAGAAAATTAGGGGCGTTACACTGTTACTTAGACAAATTAGATTAACCTCATAAACATTAGTTCCTCAAACTACCATTTCATTAGGTTGGTTAAATTGATTTTTTTAAAGTTAATTATCAGGCTTTTAAAATAACTAAAAAACAACTAATCCAACTCTTAGTCTATTTAATGTAACGTTCTGACTAAGTCAACTCAACTCCTACTTACGGGTATTTCCTTTCAATCAACTAAAATACCCTAATCTATATAAAACCATCCATAGAGTTTCCTTATAGTCAATTTTTATTTTAAGTTCGTTATTATTAATTTATATTTATATTAATGAATGAAAGAAATTTTAAGCTAGGTTTTTAATTCTATCACAAACTAATTTACTTTAGGAATAATCTTGATATTTTACTATTTTCAACGGTTTAAAACAAAACATTATCGGTAATGCTCCTAATTTTTTTAGGTTAATTAGTGACGTTACCCTAGCATGCTTTGATTACATAGGCAGAAATTCATAATGAATACTTTTAAAATAAAGGCATTGACTCACATATTCAGTTCGAAACATAAATAAATATAACATGGTTTTTAACATAAAACAAATTGGCATAAAACACCTACCAACTACTAATTAAATTCAATGGTGCTGTTCTATCATGATCTATCCTAACTTCCATGGTCTTTCCAGTGTTCATCGTCATTCGTGCATGAGAGTTTTGGCTTTACTTAAAAAATATAGGGTAACATGTGACTTGAGTATTTTAAGAAATTCTCGGTAAGTCAACCCACTATTGGAGTTAGTAAAGCAGTCACACACAATACATGATTGAGATCTATCTTTTAAAACCGTAACATGACCTTGGGCTCTTTCTAGTTTCGGATAGGGTTTGATGCATGGTACTTTTTCACTCACGGCCCACGTACACGCTAGTGGAACCACTAGGCGGGCTCGTACACGTACCCCTTGGGTCGGACTTGGTTGGGACAAAATATTACACGTCACTGGATGCCTCAGAAAAGGAAAGACCCACATGATATCATGACAAACATAAATATCAAAGGTACGCATCCGTACTAGCATAACATTACGGGGAAGTATCCCGATGTACATGACATACATACATGCATGAGGTCCCATGATTTTCATTCCTAACATAATAGTTGTTTCGTTTCGTTTTTCTTTCCCTCCATAACATATTTCATATATGGATCATGTATACATGACATATATCATGTAATCCATCACATAACTTATATGGTAAGACATAACATTTCATACATGGAATTTCATTTCATTCATAATATAGTGTAATGGATATCACATGCATACATGGCAATACAAAGATCATATAAGCATCACATAATTAATATGATGCATGCACCATCATACATCAACCAATTAGCTAACTCCAACCGTAAGACCACTTCAAGGTTGGCCTTGGCCGAAGTTACTAATTACTCGACAGCTGCTTCGAAAACTATATTCCAATGCTTAATTCTCACTTATATCAATTCATACAACATGCTTAGGGCATATATACCTCTTAGCTTAACTAAACATGATTGATTATTTCTAACATAAGTCCTACAACTAACTAAATTTGGATAAATAGGAGTCTTACCGATCTCAAATGCCTTAGATAAGGTAAAAATGGTTTTAGGAAGGTCCAAAACTAGGAAATGGTATATAATTTTTAAACGAGCTGTCTAAGCTGAGAAGCCGAGTCCACTGCGCCGCCAAGCCGCGTCAATGCGGGAATGAGGTGGGTCATTATTCAAGTTAAGCGTGGGCTGTATGGGTTGGGTTGAGTCACACTGGGCTGATACGTTCTGGCTTGAACTGCATGTATTGGGCCGTGGGGGTTGTAGAAGTGTGGTTCACCTATAGTAGAGGCCCGAGAGCGATGCGACAACCTAAAATCCAAGATTTGTCTCCCTTAACTGCACAGGTCCGTAAATGTGTGGATTTGGATGTTTTTTTAAGCCACTTGAAACATGAAAAATGTAAATTTATTAGGAAATTCGAACCGTGAATGTGAATGTGATTTTTGTATGGATAGTTGAATATACTTATGGACTTTTCCTAAATCAATTAATACAATGTCAAGAATTGAGGAGTATAAAACTTTCTATGACGGACTTTTCATGATGAAATTTTTATGACATTCTGACTTAAAATGAAAGAAAAAATCTAAAATTTAATGCTTCAAATATACTTAAAACCATCAAGTTTGCAAATCACATATTACAAATATGAAATTAAAATGCTTACCATGTGACAACATTACTTCAACAATAATTATTTTAATGTATTTAAAATACATTAATTATTTTATTAATATATTATAATATAATTTTTTTTGTGAGTTGATATATACAATGTATTAAATATTACTTTCAACTCTTTAATAAATAGAACTTTTTTTTTTTATATTTAATATGTTTATGAACCTACATATTATACGGTCAATTATTTAAATTCTTCTCTTAATCAATTATCATTCACTAATTATACGCCACTCCACGATAAATCTAGAGTTGCACTCCTATACGTTGCACGACAAGTTGTGTCATAGATGAAATTATTACTGGATCCTTTAAGAGCTTATGATAATTATGTTAGGTCAAAAGTTTGTTTTGCCCTTGTAACTATATTTAAGTCGTTAATTACCACAAATTCTTGAAAGAACAATTGTTTATGATCCAACTATAATAAGAGAGTAGGGACCTTTTATTCAATTTCTCATGTCATCACTTAGAAAACTACTCTTCTACTTACTTGATATGAAAATAACTGAATTACATCTCATAAGGCATGTTCTCAACTGATATGAACCACGACCAAGGAATTTCCATACCTCAAGGTCCAATTACAAGGACGAGAGCCAAGAAGCTACAACAAACTTTATACAGTTATATTCAAGCTATGGTGAGCTCATCAAAGGAAATTCTAGAAGACGCTGGAGACCTCCCTTATATGTTGTGCAAAGTTGAGGTTCAAGAAAGAGATGAATTAAATGCACTTTAAGTTGCATTTAATGAACTCCGCTGAATTTATCAAATAGTCCAAGGATGACTAATAAGCACATTTTATTATTTGCATTATTTAATTATAATTTAACTATTTGTTTGTCATATTTAAACTAGTTTTAAATATAGGAGTTAAGGTTATATTGTAACCCACATAGGTTACTATATTCCACCATTAACTAGCCATTTAAATATGGAGGTTATGGGTATTTCTCGTTTACTAGCCCATTTAATTTTGGAGTTATGTATGACATAGGTTAAGGTTGTAAAGGCTATATAAAGCCTTCTTTTCTTTTATTAGACATCAGATTTTGGAATTAAGAATAGAATTTCTATTTTAGCTTTGTTAAGAGCTAAACTTTAGCTTTGTTAAGAGCTAAACTTTCTTTGCAAATTCTTGTGTTTAGAACTTGCATGTAGAGTCATTCAAGTGGTATTGATCAAACCTCTTGTGGAGTGATTCGAATCACGAGTTTAGAAACGAGTTTTCTTTACTCTTGATCTTGATCATCAAGGTAATCCGTTCCATACTTTCCCTTGGGTTGATTTCCATATCATCAACTCTCTGTTTGGTTAGTCTCTAAAATGGAAGACATATTGAATTGGTTATGAAAGTTGTTCTCACCTTACAAATCAAATGATAAACCCTAATAAGTAGAGTTCGTAGCTCACTAAGAATTAAGATCGAGTTGCATAGAATTAATATCGAGTTGCATATGATCATACGGTAAAATATTAATCTTCTCAAGTAAAAAATTTATTAAAAAGAAAAATAGATAAATTATTTTGGTTTAGTCCTACACAAACTCATTCTACAAGGTATCTCTACTCATATTTTCACTTGAAAGACTTGGATCAAATCATTTGTAACAATGGTGGCTCATAACAACAATGTTATCAGAATAAAGCACCCAACTTTATCCATATTTTATAAACCGATCTTTCCCTAGGTCAACGACATAACACTAATAACTTTCAAATTTTCATAGGATGGATAATGTTAAACTGTAAATAAAAAATTTTAAATCAAATTATTAATTACGAGATTTTAAGACATAAATTCTCACGACATTTTTTCAGATTAAACACCAAGTTTATGCACGTTGGAACTAGTTGATCTATAATGTTTATCCGTCATTCCTGTTTTCTTGGAGATACACTATAGATTGAACCAGTTGATATATTAATGAAACTATCCTTTCCCATCTATTTGGATCAAATAGTGCGTCAAAAATTATTACTAATAAAGTTTTGCTAACTCTACGAAAAATATATTCTTAACGTGTTAGATTCATCTGATTAGACATGAATTTAATAGCACTTGGATAACGTTGGAACGTGGGAATAGTAACACATCGAAATGCTCTAATGCAACGCCTACCATAATAAACTTATTACAAACGTCTAAAAGTTATTTTAAGTGACAAGGATAACTTGGATTATTTTTATTTTTAATAGATTTAAATTACTTTTGTCTATTCCTTTTCAATAGGTCTATTTTGGTCCCAAGGGCTCATCTTAATCTCTTCATTTTCATTTTCATCTCATCCTTCGTAAAATATATTCTACACGTATTAAATGGATTCCATTATGTATAAAACGTAGGTTAAAATTTTGCAAACAGAAAGTCAAGTAGTCGTGTTTAAAAAGTATATAGACCGAAATGAATCAATTTAAAAATACAAGAACAAGAAACAACGAACTTTTAGAACGTAGAGATATTAAAATGATCAAATGTCAAAGGGGATCCATATAGTAGTTAAACCATACATGTTATAAAATTGGCTACTCTTTGTAAGGTAGTAACTCACCTTGGTAATGTGCATCTATACAGAAACCAACTAATTATTCTCCAAGCTGGTTTGAACTGACCTTTGAAACTCTTTAAAATATTTTTAATCTCAAAATTTTGTTTGTCCAGTTAATTTTTAGATTCTAAAGAAAAAAAAAAATTAAATAGATCTGGATTATAAATATTTGAACTTTCTATTTGTGTTTAATAAATCTCTGAGAAAATTAAATTTTTAAAAAATAAATGACATGTTAAATATAAATTTAATACAATATCGGCCTTACTCGAAGGTTTGATTCACTATTCTTACTATTGACACAAATTACCGGTCTAGGTAGGATTCGTAAGTCTCCAACTCGACTACACAGTCATCTCGATCACATTACTTCACATTTATCTAAAAAGAAAAATTAAAAATAATTTTGATGAGTAATTAATTTACCCCTCAACTAGCTAACTTATCATTAACAAATTTTTTTATTTTTTGGAAATATTTTAAGTTTTATTCACAATGGGTTATTCTTAGGTTTTTGGGGTGGATAGAGTCCTCCATCCAACCATTACCTTGGCTCCTAGTCTCATCTACTAGGACCTCCCTATTGATATTAAGGTGTTCTAGCAACCTTAAATTTTATTTGTTGGCTCTATTTATGTTTACTACAAATTTTAGACTCGTACGTATGGCTCACTCTCGGTCAAATACGGTTTGTCCACTAAACTCTCTGGTCATAAATATTTATTGTTCCCAACTTGGCACACATCGCATTGGTTACGGGTTTTGCAGGGATTAGTAGACTAAGAATACTCATTCACATTTCCATATCGTAAATAGTTCATAAGCATAAACTAGAGTCGTACATTATACTTACTAATCATGATTCTCTAATATGCTCACATTTTATGCATGGATTCATGATTATTATTATTATTATTATTATTTAACTCATGCCATTTACATACATTCAACGTTTTTAGCTCTTAATCCCATGGTAACATGCTTGTTTAGGAGCTTCGAGATACTACTTACATGAATCGTCAATTTCTTTGCTTTCATAATTGTTCATAATACGGTAATTTCGTCACAAATTCTCTTAATTTGACCGATATCTAATGATTTTCAAGGCTAGTATAAGCTAATATTGATAAAACATGTCAAAAGGAGTTGAACAGAACGAGCTCAAACTTGAAATAAGCCTCCACCACCCACATGCGTACTACACTCGTTGACCCACATGTTCCACTCCTTGGTTACTCGCACCTCAACGTGCGCGTGAAGCCTGTGCACTGATGCGTCGTTCAACCTCGAAATAGCCTGAAATTCTAAATTTTTTTTTCATCATTTCATTCCATACCCCTTACATGATATCCACTAACTTCATAATTCACCGTGGGTTATCATCCCAGAAAGGGAAGTAATATCTTGGAGGATAACAGCATTGGGCTCAATTTTGTTTCACTTCTTGTTTCCTTTAGAAAAGAAACTTTAAAGGAATTCATTGACAAAAGGAACAAGAACAGCCTAAGGAGGTAGAGGGAATCCTGCCCAAACTCTACAACCTAATTTCTGCAAGAGACTGCATAAAGATCCCAAAAAACCCAGCTGAAGGGGAGCTTGATCAATCCAAGTGTACTCCGCATGACGTATCACAAGCAACCCTACAACTCCATTCATCCGGAATAATTGAAAAAACAACAGATAAAATTCTATACATTTATATTGATTCTAGAGCGGATTCTTAAAAAATAGATTACAAATTTTCTAGAGCTGATTCTGAAAAATATACGGCAAGTGCGCCCAATAGAATGTATCAATCACGTAACAAGACATGTGAAGAATTGCGAGAAAATTGGATCGAGGGTTTGTCCATTAGGATTGGAAATGGACAAGCCCGACTAACCAATTGGGCATGAACGGGCCTCGACCGACCAATATTGCTGAAAAATGACTAAAGAAATTTCTTTCCATCACATCGTTTTAATATATTTTTGATACAGGCCAATAATAATAAAATAAAGAATATTCATTCTCATTAATATATTTCTCTCCAGAAAACGAGGAAAAATTGTGAGATAGAAATAAAAGTAAGAAAAGTAGAGAGTAATACTATAGAGTTTGAAAACTAATATATATTAAAATTTTGATAAACTCTTTCGGGATAATTTTATCGTGGTTCATTTGTTGAAAATAGTAGGATGTACATTTATCTAATATATAAATTTAATGAAGGAGTTATGTTCAACCAAACCAAACCAGTCCTCCCTCCTTTAAGGTAAAACTAATTATAGGGCCTGCCTTAAACCACATAATTATCTTTTAGCAAATTTAGCTAGGTTGAATCGGTTATTTTTGTGTTTGTATATAAAGAGGGTTTGAGTTGGTGAATACATTCAAATCCATTCCTATTTCTAAGAAGTTTGGGAATTTGAACCAAAAGAAAATAAGGCAAAGTAGAAGAGACAAGTGAACTAGAAAGGATGGGATTGATATCAAAGTTTATGGCACTAATACCGCTGCTGTTGTTGGTGTCTAATGCTACCGCTGATGCTACTAGCGGTGTTTTTGATATTACGAAATTTGGTGCCAAACCTAATGCTGATGTTACTCAAGTACGTGTACATTTGTTTAAGTTGATAAACCAAAATATTATTTTGTACAGAATATTTTTCTCAAATGAAAGGGTTGGATTCACAGGCTTTAGCAGATGCATGGAAGGAAGCATGTGCGTCGGCTACTCCAAGTAAAGTATTGGTTCCAAAAGGAACTTATCAATTAGGTGCATCCAGGCTCAAAGGTCCATGTAAAAGTCCTATTGAGCTTCTAGTTGAAGGAACATTACAAGCTTCTCCTACCGACACGGAAGGAGATGGGTTGCTTGTTATGGAATACGTCGATCATTTGACATTGGCTGGTACTGGAGTTTTCGATGGCCAAGGAAAAGCCGGTTGGGAAAAGAATGATTGCCACCTGAAGAAAGAATGCAAAAAGCTTCCCATGGTAAATGCTCATACTACTTTAATTATAAAAAGAACTCATAATTTGGGTTAGCATTATATGCTTTAACGCGGGAGTGTTTTTTCTTTGTTTGTTTAAAATGGCAGAATTTGAAGTTCAATTTCATCACAAATTCGATAGTGAAGGACATAACTTCGTTGGATAGCAAGAATTTTCATATCAATGTTTTGGCCGGCAAGAATCTTACCTTCGATCACCTGAAAATCACTGCACCACACAATAGTCCAAACACCGATGGAATTCACATGGGCGATTCAGAAGACGTTTACATTCTCAATACCGCAATTGCAACGGGAGATGATTGTATATCTGTAGGATACACTAACAGAAAAATAACCATTAGTGATGTTACTTGCGGACCGGGACATGGCATTAGCATAGGCAGCTTGGGCAAGTATAAAACTGAAAAAGAAGTAGTAGGAGTTACAGTGAAGAAATGCAAATTAATCGGTACTACAAATGGTGTCAGGATCAAATCATGGCCAGATTCTGCCGTCTCATACCCAGCCTCTGACATGCATTTTGAAGATATTGAAATGGAAAATGTTGCCAACCCTATCATCATAGATCAAGAATATTGTCCATGGAATCAATGCAACCGAAAGGTGTGTATTAAAGTCGAACCTCGTTGGTTTCCAACTTATTTTCTTTTGAACAAGTATTAATTAATGTTTATTTTGAACATCCAGGTTCCATCAGCCATTAAGATTAGCAAAGTTAGTTTCAAGAATATCAGGGGTACATCTTCTACTCCGGTTGCAGTCAAACTTGTTTGCAGTAAAAGTAATCCGTGTGAGGGGGTGGAAATTGCTGATATTGACCTCACTTATAGTGGTAAAGAAGGGCCAGCTGTGTCTGAGTGTGCAAATGTGAAACCGACCATTTCTGGAAAGCAAAACCCTCCCATCTGTGCTAAACCAGCGCCACCTGAGACCACTCCGTCAACTGATTGAATAATCTTTTGACGCCGACAAATGTTTCAAACCATTCTTCCTATCATTTTTATTTTAGCTTTCAAAATTCGATTTACAACATGCCATGATGTTGGGCATGTTCTCAATAATTGTATTTTTTACATTTAAGAGAAATAATACTTAACGATTCTATTTTTCTACTCCTACATAATTGACATTCCTTTGAATGAGGAGAAGATCATGAGTTTAGTATCAAGCTGTTTGTGGAGGTTCCTTACAATGGAAAAATTACTAATGGAAAGCATTAATAAATAATTTTCATGATTTATGGAATACACCATTAAAATTTCAAAATCTATTATATAAAATATACCGTTTATAAAAAGAAATATTAAGGACAAAGGCTCCCTTTATAATTCAATTCAAAATAAACTATATTGGAATTAACTTACGAGGACAAGAGTAATAAAGAAAAATAAAATCATAAAGAAAAATAAAATCATATTAAAGTTATCCAGAAAAAGCTATCCTTATAAGAAGAGTTTTGCTGAATCCATTGCAATATAGCAAAAACGAATGAAAATAAAACCAGCGAAATAGTCTGAAACAAACTTAAAGGGGGGATTATTTGTTAACATATCTCAATTTTGTTGTAAAAAATTTCTAAGGAGAAAGGGAGATGTACTTTGGGTCCGATTCAGCCTCCATTGGTCACTAAAATGTCAGCTTATTAGTAGAAAAGCTTCGACGAGGACGAAGATCAACTCGAGAAGCCTCGACGATTAGAGACCCCTACTCTCTCTAGTCAAAATGTTAGTGCTAGATGATTTAGAATAAATGTCGAAGAAGATGAGTGTATGAAATAGTAAAAAGGTGCTTAAAATGAAAATCCTAAGTAAAAAGGTGCTTAAAATGAAAATCCTAATCCAGGACGTTTGAAGCACGTGCTAAAAAAACTGAGTAACGATCGATGTTTTTCGAAAGTTTCCTTAGGAGGAATGATCAAGCTTGAGGATTTAGAATAGAATGTCGAAGAAAAGTTGTTATAAAACAGTAAAAAAAGTGCTTTAAAATCGAAAACCTAATCCGGAACGTTTTAAGCACGTGCTAAAAAAATTGAGTAACAGTCGATGTTTTTCGTAATTTTCTTGGGAAGGATCAAGCTTGATGATTTAGAATGGATCGAACAAAAAAGGAGTGTATAAAACAGTAAAAAAAAGTGTTTAAAATCGAAACCCTAATTTTCGACATTCTATTCTAAATCATCAAGGTTGATCATTCACCGAGAAAATTTCGAAAAAAAACATCAACGTTACTCAGTATTTTTAGCACGTGCTTCAAAGTCCCGAATTAAGTTTTTCGAAATTCTCTTGGGAAATGATCAACCTTGATGATTTAGAATAGAATGTCGAATTAAAGGAGTGTATAAAACAGTAAAAAAAAGTGTTTAAAATCGAAACGCCCAATTTTATACCATTTTCAAAACATTTTCGGACCCTTATAAAGTTGTTTTTTGACCTTATTGAGGGCATTTAAGTCCCTAGGACTCCTATTTGCTCAAATGAATTTTTTTTTTTTTTTTTAGCTAAAACTAGGAGACATCAATATGTTTAGCTAAAGGCTAAATTTAATATTATGTCCTAAGACCCTACATGCACAGAATTAGGAATGTTATGCGATTTTAAGTATGTTACGTGATGACCTATGATGCCATGGTATGAATGTGTGTGATGCCATGCTACGTCATGATATGTAATGCCATGTGAAGCCATGTTATGAATGTGTGTGATATAAGTCATGATAAGTACTAGCTGTACTATGACATGAATGAAAGGAAAAACGAAATGATTCTTATTATATTCTATGATTTTAATGCTTATACGCATTTTATCATGTCATGTGGGCATTAGATATATATCGCTCCTC
>CM031885.1:4891744-4927938 GCA_018691285.1 Cucurbita argyrosperma subsp. sororia | reverse complement strand
TACTACGAGGATCGTCCTACAAAAAGAAGTCTAGTCCTTCAACTTCTAAAAATATTTTGATAAAGAAGAAGGGTAAAGGAAAAAATAAGATTCCTACTGACCATAAACACAAGGTTCAAAAATCAGATAAAGGAAAATGTTTCCATTGCAATGAAAATAGGCACTTGATGAGAAACTGCCCAAAATACCTTGTAAAGAAGAAAGCTGAAAAGACACAACAAGGTAAATATGATTTACTAGTTGTAGAAATATGTTTAGTAGAGTATGATAACTCAACTTGGATACTAGATTCAGGAACCACTAATCATATTTGTTCTTTTATCCAGGAAACTAGCTCCTTGAGAATGTTGCAGACGGTGAGATAACACTCAAGGTTGGAACAGGAGAGGTTGTCTCAGCAAGATTAGTAGGAAATTTAAAGTTGTTTTTTGGAGATAGATTCATTATATTAGATAATGTACTTTTTGTTCCTGGAATGAAAAGAAATCTAATATCTATCTCTTGTTTATTAGAACAATTGTATAAAGTATCTTTTGAAATCAATGAAGTGTACATTTGCAAAAGAGGTATTCATATTTGTTCTACAAAACTAGAAAACAACTTAAATATGTTAAAATCGAGCAAAACAAAAGCTATTTTAAATACCGAGATATTAAAAACAGCTGAAACTCAAAATAAACGACAAAAGATTTCTCCTAATACCTATCTATGACACTTAAGACTAAGCCACATTAATCTCTATAGGATTGAGAGATTGGTTAAAAGAGGACTTCTAAATGAGTTAGAAGACAACTCTTTACCTCCATATGAGTCTTGTCTTGAGGGTAAAATTACTAAACGGCCGTTTTTCGAAAAAGGTTATAGAGCCAAAGAAACCTTAGAACTCGTGCATACAGATCTCTGTGGCCCACTGAATGTCAAAGCACGAGGAGGGTATGAATATTTTATCAATTTTATTGATGATTATTCAAGGTATGACTATCTTTACCTAATTCATCACAAGTCCGAAGCTCTTGAAAAGTTCAAAGAGTATAAGACTGAGGTTGAGAATCTATTAGGTAAAACTATTAAAACACTTCGATCAGATCGAGGCAGAGAGTATATGGACTTAAGATTCCATGACTATATGATAGAACATGGAATAACGTCTCAACTCTCAACCCCTGGTATACCTCAATAGAACGGTGTATCAGAAAGGAGAAATAGAATTTTGTTAGATATGGTTCGGCCCATGATGAGTTTCGCTCAATTACCTGATTCGTTTTGGGGATATGCAGTGGAGACTACTACATAAATTTTGAAACATGGTCCTTCTAAGAGTGTTTCAAAAACACCTTATAAGTTATGGAGAGGGCGTAAAGGTAGTTTACGTCACTTCAGGATTTGGGGATGCCCAGCATATGTGTTGTTGCAAAACCTCATAAAACTAGAACATCGTTCAAAATTATGTCTAATCGTAGGATATACCCCAAAGAGACGAGAGGTGGTTTGTTTTATGACCCTTAAGAAAATAGAGTGTTTGTATCAACAAATGCTACATTCTTAGAGGAAAACCACGTAAGAAATCATTAACCTCGTAGCAAACTAGTATTAAGTGAGATTTCTAAAGAAGCTACTGATAAAACAAAAAGAGTTGTTGATCAGGCTGGTCCTTCAACAAGAGTTGTTGATGGAGCTGGCACTTCTGGTCAATCACATCCTTATCAAGAGTTGAGAATACCTCGACGTAGTGGGAGGGTTATAACTCAACCCGATCGTTACTTGGGTTTGGCAGAAACACAGGTCATCATACCTGATATGGCGTTGAGGATCCATTGACCTATAAATAAGCAATGAATGATGTAGATTGAGATCCATGGATCAAAGCCATGAATCTTGAAATGGAGTTGATGTACTTTAATTCAGTTTGGAAACTTGTAGATCAACCAGATGGGATAAAACTTTTTAGTTGCAAGTGATCTATAAGAGGAAACGAGACCAAACCGGTAAGGTACAGACCTTTAAAGCTCGACTTGTAGCAAAGAGTTATACCCAAATAGAGGGGGTGGACTATGAAGAAACCTTCTCTCCTGTTGCTATTCTTAAATCGATTAGAATACTCTTGTCCATTGCCACATTTTATGATTATGAAATTTGGCAAATGGATGTTAAGACAACCTTTCTAAACGGCAATCTTGAAGAGAGTATCTATATGGCTCAACCAGAGGGGTTCATTGAACAGGATCACGAGCAAAGTGTTTGCAAGCTTAAAAGATCCATTTATGGGTTGAAGCAAGCATCTTGATCCTGGAATTTAAAGTTTGATACTTCGATAAAATCTTATGGCCTTAAACAAAATGTTGACGAACCTTGTGTTTACAAAAGAATAGTCAATTGTACAGTAGCTTTCCAGGTGTTGTACGTTGACGACATCCTACTCATTGGGAAGCATAAAGCAAGGTTGCATTACTGATTCCACCATGGAAACTGAGTATATTGCTACTTGTGAAGTAGCGAAAGAATCTGTATGGCTTAGGAAGTTCTTAACTGATTTGGAAGTCGTTTCAAATATGCATTTGCCTGTCACTCTTTATTGTGATAACAGTGGAGCAGTTGCAAATTCAAAAGAACCAAAAATCCATAAGCGACGAAAACATATTGAGCGCAAATGTCATCTCATAAGGGAGATTGTGCAACGAGGAGATGTGATCGTCACATAGATAGCTTCAGAGCACAACATTGCTGATCCATTTACAAAATCCCTCACGACTAAAGTGTTTGAAGGGCACCTAGTGAGTCTAGGACTACGAGTTATGTA
The DNA here is from genome assembly GCA_018691285.1 of Cucurbita argyrosperma subsp. sororia. Lineage (NCBI taxonomy): Eukaryota > Viridiplantae > Streptophyta > Magnoliopsida > Cucurbitales > Cucurbitaceae > Cucurbita > Cucurbita argyrosperma. Next base: position 4,925,141 of record CM031885.1, on the reverse strand, counting down.
ATCTAGGGAAAGTGGGAGAAAAGGCATGAGAAGGTGATCCCCTGGTTTATTTTATTTATGTCTTTTTCTCTACTCAACGTTATAAAACTCCAGAGTTTAAGTCCAAGTGGGAGTTTGTTGGGTTTTATGTCCTAAAACTCATAGTTTGTAAACAAAAACATATTCTATTACAATAAAGTTATTATTCAGTAAAGATTGTTATTGAATAAAGTAAATTTTACGATTATTAATCTAAATCCAATAAACTAAGAACACTCTGACTATAGTATGATTACTTGAATTATATGTAGAGACATAAGAGTGGATCAAGTTCAAGTATATAGTCAAAATGATCTATAGTACAAGGATAAGGTTGAGTACCTTATCCTAGGGACACTATGGATGCGGCCCACTTTTGTATATGATATAAACAATGTGATCACTAAATTGTACATGCGAAGACATGTGAGTGGGGGCGTCCTATGCAATGAGTATTGCATTAGATCGGACTAGGAAGAAAATCACTCTCACTTTATAATGTCGTTTACTGTCGAGACTGATTTTTTTCATTCAATGACCTAGGTAACTCGATCTTAATCTTAAGTTAACCATGAACTCTTGTTTATTCAGAATTATCCTTAGATTTGCATGGATGAGAGCGGCTCAAGTTCGCCGACTCAATAGGCCTCCCATTTCAGGGATAAGACTGGGTAAGATTGGGTGAATGGTTGGGGACGTGGGGTGCAAGATGGAATTCACTCCTACCCACTTTTTGGGATAGTAGAGAGGTTGTTTCCTTAAGTACTGACTTCAAGTCTTGAACAAGGAGCCCTACCTTCTCATTGACCTGAGAGGGATTCAATTTACTGGTTGGACCACAAATTAGTTGTTCATTAGAGGATTAGTGGAACTTAAGGAACAAGAAGTAACTTCAGAGGTAAAACAGTAAATTGTCCCAACTCTAGTTACAAAGAACCTGTGAAGGATCGACTTACTAATCATGGTTATATCAAATGGACAGAAATATATCTATAGTGAGGGGAGTGCAACTACTAGGCTATAGTGGAGTGTCCTAGTAGTTAACGAATGTCGGTTAACAAGGTTAATGAGTTTAGCCAGTTAATTTCGGATTGTTGGAGCCCATGATCTATAGGACCATTAGGCCCCCCTGCTAGCTCATATCGGACTAAACCATAGAACAGCGTGACGAGTGAGTTCGAAGTGTTCGGAATTGAATTAGGGAATATGCGCTGAATATATACGATATATTTAACTGCATTTTTGTTTTATTTACGAATTAAACAAAAAGAGAGAATCAGAGATATTTAAATCAATATGGGTAGGAATTGATTGGGATTGGTATTTGAATTAATTAAGTATGAATTAAATTGTTTAATTAATCATTTAATATTACTTTTATTTAAATTAATTGTTGAATTAAAATAAAGAAAGTCAAAATGTTAACTTCACTTAATGGAAAAATCCATGTTTGAGTTAGCGGAATATTGAGTGTCAATATATGGTTTAACCAAACTTGCATGTTTGCCACATAATCCCACACATTGTAGTGAAATTTTGGGTGTCAAAATTTGGTTTAACCAAACTTACATGTTTGCACAATAAACCCCACAAATTTGAGTGGAATTTTGAGGGTCAAAATTTGGTTAACTCAAACTTGCATGCTTGTACATAATCCCACAAATTTGTGTGGAATTTTGACTGTCAAAATTTTGTAATCTCAAATTTGGAGGAACATGCAAATATTACTCTATAAATAGGGTGATTAAGGTACATGAAAATTGTGCTTGAAAAACTTTGAGAAAATATCTCAAAACTCTCTCTTGAGATACACTAAATTCCTATCAAGTTTAGTCACTCATAAGATTCCACAATTCCATTCTAAGGCCGAAGAATAGTAGGGAAGACACTAGTGGTGGTGCAAAACTGGTTCGTGAGGAAAAAGAAATTTGAACTACAAAAGGTTAGTACTCAAACTCGTTGAGTTTTAACGCTTATGAACATGCTAGCTAATTTACTTTAATTGATGTACTTAGAGTGCCTAAAATCCAAATTGCTTTCGCATGTGTTATAACAATACATCACTTATATCATTCTGACAAGGCTAATATGGTAGCTGATGGTTTGAGCAGTTAGACAGCCCATACTTTTGTGTTGGTCACCCAGCAGAGCAAACTTTAAGATGAGATCGAAGGAGCTGGGATTGATATAGTAGTTAAGGGCATCACTGCACAAATAGCTCAGTTGACAGTACAGTCCACACTTCGTAAACGCATCATTGATGCACAATCTACAAATGCACTACTCCGAAAGGTTTGTGACACCCAAGAGGTTGAGAGAGCTGAGGGGTACTCAATTTCGTTTGAAGGCGGGCTCTTGTGGTAGGGACGTTTGTGTGTACCAAGGGATAAGGAAATCCTTAAGGAGATTATGTCTAAAGCACATGACACATCCTACACCCTCCACCCTAGTAGTACGAAAATGTATCAGGACCTGAAGAATAGTTATTGGTGGCCTGGAAAGAAAAAGAACATTGTAGACTTTGTGGGTGGCACAGTCTACATTGCAAGTTGTGATGTGATTTGGGTCATTATTGATAGACTCATAAAAATAGCTCACTTCATCTCGAGTAAGAGCACATTTTGAGTGGATCGATGGACTCAGTTGTACGTCCGAGAAATAGTCCGTTTGCATGGAGTGCCTACTTCCATTGTGTCTGATTGCGATGCTAGGTTTACCTCTCATTTTTGGAAGGGTTTACAGAAAGCCTTGGGCACCCAACTTCGTTTTAATACGGCCTTCCATCCTCAGACAGATGGACAGACAAAGAGGTTGAATCAAGTATTAGAGGACATGCTCAAGGCGTGTGTAATGGATTTCGCTGGTTGTTGGGATGAACACCTACCCCTCATGAAGTTTGCCTATAACAACAGTTATCAAGCAATAATTCAGATGGCACCATTTGCGGGGTGTTAAGGTTTGGGAAAAGGGGTAAACTTAGCCCCAGGTTCATAGGTCCCTTTGAAATCCTTGAAAGGATTGGTGCTGTGGCGTACAGGTTGACGTTGCCACCCACACTTGCCGCTGTGCCCAACGTTCTTCATGTATCCATATTGAGAAAATACACGCCGAACCCCACACACATCATTGAGCACGAAGCATTTCTGCTTCATGAGGTTTTGTCTTACGGGGAGGCCCAAATCAAAAGTATATCTCGAGATGTCAAGCGATTGCAAAACAGGGTGATTCCCCTTGTCAAAGTCTTGTGGGGTAATCATCTGGATAGCGAGGCTACCTGGGAACGTGAGGATGACATTAGGAAGTCTTACCCTGAACTTTTTAAGGAACAAACAACTTTAGGGGACGAAAGTTTCTAAGGAGGGGAGAATTTGTAAAACCCTGAGCCCAACAAGTAAAATTCACACTATCCTTATGACTAGCATCGTCTTCAATATTGTGAGTTTCTAGATTTTATTGGAGGTCTTAGAGCATGATTTTTAAATCGGTGCAGAAGAAAGAATTGCTCGAGATGCATCAAGGAACTTAGGAAAAAATTAAAAAATATGGCAATTTAATCGAAAAATTTTGATCAGAGTCAACCGGGGGCAAAAAGGTAATTTTGGCCCATAAACCTGCAACAAAAGAAAAGAAAAAATAAAAGAGAGAGAGAGAAAGAGAAAGGAGGTGTTAGGGTTTTTAAGAAGGAGGGAGAAACGCCCAAACTGGAACTGAGGCACTCTCAATCTTAGGTCTCCTACTAGAGCTACTCAGAGTATCAATAGGAGTGGTCAGATCGTTAGATCGTTCGTTTTCGGCAAGAACGCGAGGTATGTTCGAGGCCTCTTTTGTTTCAAGATTTCGCCATAGATCTGGGAGTTTTAGATGACTTAGATCTTAATAATCTAGTTGCAATACCTTAGGTGAGGAGTCTTACAAGTTTTCGGAGGAATCGCGGCAAAAAAAAAAAAAAAAATTGCGTCAGAAAAAAAATCGAGAATCGTCCAACATCAGTAAGAAAGTGATTTTTTTTTTTCGACTTCATTTATTGAGGGCTGTGAGTATCAAAAAAATGCAAGAAAAATATATATGGATAGGTGGACTTGAGATCTTGAATTCTCCGTAGGAATCGACTTAATTCGAGTTACAGATTGGACGATAGAAAAATTCAAAATAAATAGGTTGATATAGAATTCGATCGAAATCTGGAAATTGGATGAACTCGCCACTGGAAAGGGAGGACACGCATCGAGCAACCGGTGGAGAGATGCGTCTGGCACCTCCACTAACACACATCTGACGGCTGACTTGGAAACCCAAGCCGAAACTTGACCCATGCTCCGTGAAACAACCCAAGGACCTATGGTCCATCCCGAAATCCACCGCCAGTCCCTATATGACACGTGTCATGCCCAAAAAATTAGAGGGATAATTCTACATTTGCTGCGGTCAAACACGCCTCTACCGGCGCATTGCCAACGCTGACTGCGCATACGCCCTGCGCGTGAAGCCCACGCGTAGGGGAGTGTGCCGGCGCGTGGGAGTTCCCCTGCAAGCGTGTGCAAGCGCATGAGTGCCCTGTTTTCACTCGTTTTTCGTCTCGATTCCAGTGCTAATCCTATTTTACTGTGAACTAGGTCACTGCATAGGAAATTCGACATTTTCGGACTCTGTACGACTGTAAATCAAGCTTGGGATGGCACGCGATATACTTGTAAGTAACCACATTGAATTAGGAACTAATACTTGTAGGGTGCTCTTGGTTTTGCATGTATGCTAGAGCAAATTACTCCTAGGTGGCTAGATTTGATAATCCTCGGTACTTAGGAAATTAAATATATATTTGTTAGACTTGCTGCCCTCATGAGATTTCATACTCGATGTTTGTATGCTTGTTGAATTACCTTATTACTAATTTCATCTATTCATAATATGTTGGCGGATGGGGGAAATTGTGTATCTACACTCCGGGTGTTGCTGGATGTTATCGCCTCGTTGAGCTTGTATGACTGTATGCATTATTAATCATACATAAACTTCTGTTGAATGATTGTGTGAACATATGATATGAATGATAAGCTGTAGTGTTGTGTTATGCCTAGGTTGTACTCCTGCAGGGATTGAGAAGGGTTTAAATAGGGGACCCTCTTGATGTTATGGTCAGTGGTGTCGTGAGGGACGCATAGAGGGAGAGACCCTTTAACTCTGGACTGTTATAGACTTAGAAGTGTGGAATGAGTGAATTTGGAAGTTAGGCCTCTAACTCAATAGTCTTAACTACCCTTGAGACATAGAGAACCACGTTAGGACCTTGAGGTGTAGAGAGATGGCCTCTTAGCCGATAGTAGCTGGTATGGCATTCGAGCATACTCCACTTCCCTTCCTACTCTGGTGTTGTACTGTTGAGCTCGGTGAGACACCAGTTAGGGAGGTGTTACTCTTCCCTTCCTACTCTGGTGTGGTACTGTTGAGCTTGGCGAGATGGCTGTTAGAGAAGTGTTACTCAGTGGTAGATCAACTACTCTGCATGGGGATCCGTCTTATGGTAAGATGTTGATCACGCGGGTGAGTCAAGGTTGTCTGCATGATGAGCCCATCTTGTGGAAGGACATTAACCATGCAGTGACTAATTCTAGCTGGGTTGTACAAGGGATACATGTAGTTATGAGGGAGCACCTCATCCTCAAACGCTGAATATCGCTTCAAAGGTTGAGTCCTTCCACCATGAACTGTGTACTGAGAGTAGTGAGTCTCTAGAGTCTAGAGCATAGTTGATGGTTCTCTCCTAAACTTGGATGTGATTAAAAGCCTACAAGTAGGTTGCCTATTGAATATATTTTTATACTCACCCCGTTTCTCTCTTTTTTTTTTTTTTTCCAGGTCCGTGAATTTACACTTCATGTCGTTGGGGTGTTCGGGAGCTTGAAAGTCACAGAGGAAATGTCGACCCAAGGCGTCTGTCTTGTTTACTTTTGTGTAGTTGACATTTATTACATCATGCACCCTGATCCCTTCCCATTATATACATCGTTTTTCCTTTTCCTACTTGAACGTTTTGAAACTCGCGACGTAATTTTATACTTAAACTTTTTAGTATTTTCTTTTCTTCTACTTTCATGCATTGCGTTGTCTATTTAGTCACTCCTGGTAATTTTGATGCGTCGAAATTCTGGGGTGTGACAAAAAGCTTCGACGATGTGGAGTAATAAAGATGAGAGGCCCCCAATATACTCTCTCCGGTCAAAATCTTATTCACATTCTTCTTCTATGATTTCATGCTTTAGGTTTGGAGTCAAACGATCTAATGCGAGACCCTTGAGCGAAGAATTATGTACCAATGTGTCAATTTTTATTACGGTGTTAAATGATTTCGACGTATTCGTGCAATTTATTGGGGATGGAATTGATGATCATAATTATTGTTCTAATTGTATTTTATGCTTGTTGTCATGAAATCAAGTCCATTTTATATTCTTCAATTGGTATTGGATATAAAGAAAGTAGAATCAACGGCATTGTTTTGGGCATTTAAACTGAAAATAGATTGAACATGGTGCCATGGGTGCAAGGTAGTCTCTTTGTTGGTCTTGATAAGCTCTCTAAATCTCAAATCCTTTTCCGTTCATTTAACTTTTGCTGACAAAACAACAAAGGTCTTTATGGGTATTATATGTGTAAACCTTATACCTTGAGGCCTTGGTCACTGTAACTTGCGGAACTTGTAGAAGATGTTGATCTTTTGATCACAAGGGCAGAGAGATTCCTAGAAGTCGGGGCAGACATGGTAGTGATCAAAGCAGATGTCAGTAAACACGCCGATTCTCTTCGAGCAGATATTATAGCCAAGATCATTGGTCGTCTTGGTTTAGAGAAAACAATGTTTGAAGCATCGATCCTAGAATTTCGGAGTGGTTTATCAACACTATGGCCCGAAGGTACGAAAATACTATCTTCTTATGGTTGCCTTTCCAGTCGTTTACTCACGACTTTAACACGTTCTTGTATGTCCTGAATTTAGGTGAATCTTCTTGTGGATCACTCGCCAGTCATGGTTATGGAGTGCCTCCGGGGTCGAAATCTCAATAAATATCATTCATCTATTCTTGCTTCCTCCTACTTTTTTTTATTTCAAATCGATCAGTAAACTCGAGAGATTTATGCCAGATTTCATATATGAACTTCAATATTTGAACTTCAATATATGAACTTCAATATATGAACTTCAACATTGTGTTTTGATTTTCTTAATATGCACCCTTTTCTATTCCTAGTGGATGAGAACTCAAAAGTGTATTTCTTTAATCTTCTTTAGTAAATGAAAGGGTGCGGAGGATTGAATTAAATAACACATTTCTATGAATAAATAAATTAAAAAAAAAAAAAAGAAAAAACCTTCAAAAGTTAGCTGTTTTTTTTTTTTTTTTTTTTTTTTTTTTTTTTTTTCCCTTTTATTTTTAACCTTTCCATCAAAATAATGTTTTAAAAAATCAAGCATAGTTTGGAGACGGCAGAATTATGTTTTTGTTTTAGAATTTGATTATAAATTAATAAAATATAAAAAAGGTTGGTAAAGAAATTGTGAGGAAATGAATACAATTTTTAAAAACTAAGGTCTAACATACTTCCTAATAAAAACAATGTATTATTTATATGTGTTATAAATAGAATATTGAATAATTAAGTCACCCCATGAAGCTTTAAAAAAAAATCAATCAGATACCAACCTATACCTTAATCTGTCACAAATCACTGGTGATTCTAAAAAATAGATTACAAATTCTCTAGATTCTGAAAAATATACGGCAAGTGCGCCTAATAGAATGTATCAATCACGTAACAAGACATGTGAAGAATTGAGAGAAAATTGGATCAAGGGTTTGTCCCGTAGGATTGGAAATGGACAAGCCCGACTAACCAATTGGGCATGAACGGTCCTCGACCGACCAATATTGCTGAAAAATGACTAAAGAAATTTTTTTCCATCACATCGTTTTAATATATTTTTAATACACGCTAATAATAATAAAATAAAAAATATTCATTCTCATTAATATATTTCTCTATAAAAAGGAAAAATTGTGAGATAGAAATAAAAGTAAGAAAAGTAGGAGTAATACTGTAGAGTTTGAAAACTAATATATATATATATATATTTAATTTTGATAAACTCTTTGAAGATAATTTTTGTTGTGGTTCATTTGCCGAAAATAGTGGGATGTACATTTATCTACCATATAAATTTAATGAAGGGGTTATGTTCAACCAAACCAGTCCTCCATCCTTTCATCCTTTAAGGTAAAACTAATTATAGGGTTTGCCTTAAACCACGTACTTACCTTTTAACAAATTTAGTTAGTTTGAATCGGATATTTTTGTGTTCGTAGAGTTTGAATTGGTGAATGCATTCAAATCAATTCTTATTTTTAAGAAGTTTGGAAATTTGAACGAAAAGAAAATAAAGGCAAGGTAGAAGAGACAAGTGAACTAGAAAGAATGGGATTGATATCAAAGTTTATGACATTAATACCACTGCTGTTATTATTGGTGTCTAATGTTACCGCTAGTGCTACTAGCGGTGTTTTTGATGTTACGACATTCGGTGCCAAACCTAATGCTGATATTACTCAAGTGCGTATATATTTGTTTAAGTTGATAAACCAAATTTTCATTTTGTACAAAATATTTTTCTCAAATGAAAGGGTTGAATTCATAGACTTTAGTAGGTGCATGGAAGGAAGCATGTGCGTCGGCTACTCCAAGTAAAGTATTGGTTTCAAAAGGAACTTATCAATTAAGTGCATCCAGGCTCAAAGGTCCATGTAAAAGTCCTATTGAGCTTCTAGTTGAAGGAACATTACAAGCTTCTCCTACCGACACGGAAGGAGATGGGTTGCTTATTATGGAATACGTCAATCATTTGATATTATCTGGTATTGGAGTTTTCGATGGGGAAGGAAAAGCTAGTTGGGAAAAGAATGATTGCCACCTGAAGAAAGAATGCAAAAAGCTTCCCATGGTAAAGGATCATACCACTTTAATTATAAAAAGAACTTATAAATTGGGTTAGCATTATAGCTTCCCAGGGTAAATGCTAATACTACTTTAATTATAAAAAGAACTCATAATTTGGGTTAGCATTATATGCTTTTAACACGGGCCGAGTGTTCTTTCTTTGTTTGTTTAAAATGAACAGAATTTGAAGTTCAATTTCATCACAAATTCGATAGTGAAGGACATAACTTCATCGGATAGCAAGAATTTTCATATCAATATTTTGGCCTGCAAGAATCTTACCTTCGATAACCTGAAAACTACTGCACCAGACCATAATCCCAACACCGATGAAATTCACTTGGTGATTCAGAAGACGTTTACATTGTCAATACCGTAATCGCAACGGGAGATGATTGTATATCTGTAGGATACACTAACAGAAAAATAACCATTAGTGATGTTACTTGCGGATCGGGACATGGCATTAGCATAGGCAGATTGGGTAGCAAGAATTTTCATATCAATGTTTTGGCGGACAAGAATCTTACCTTCGATCACCTGAAAATTACTGCACCAGACCATAGTCCCAACACCGATGGAATTCAATTGGGTGATTCAGAAGACGTTTACATTCTCAATACCGTAATCGCAACGGTAGATGATTGTATATCTGTAAGGTACACTAACAGAAAAATAATCATTAGTGATGTTACTTCGGACCAGGACATGGCATTAGAATAGACAGCTTGGGCAAGTATAAAACTGAAAAAGAAGTGGTAGAAGTTACAGTGAAGAAATGCAAATTAATCAGTACTACAAATGGTGTCAAGATCAAATCATGGCCAGATTCTGCCATCTCATACCCAGCCTCTGACATGCATGTTGAAGATATTGAAATGAATAATGTTGCTAACCCTATCATTATAGATCAAGAATATTGTCCATGGAATCAATGCAACCGAAAGGTATGTATTAAAATCGAACCTCCTTTGTTTCCAACTTATTATCTTTGAACAAGTATTAATTAATGTTTATTTTGAACATTCAGGTTCCATCAACAATTAAGATTAGCAAAGTTAGTTTCAAGAATATCCCGGCACATCTTCTACTCAGGTTGCAGTCAAACTTGTTTGCGGTAAAAGTAATCCATGTGAGGACGTGGAAATTGTTGATATTGACCTCACTTATAGTGGTACAGAAGGGCCAATTGTGTCCGAGTGTGCAAATGTGAAACCGACCATTTCTGGAAAGCAAAACCCTCTCATCTGTGCTAAACCAGCGCCACCTGAGACCACTCCGTCAACTGATTGAATAATCTTTTAAGGTCGACAAATGTTTCAAGTTTCAAACCATTCTTCCTATCATTATTATTTTAGCTTTCAAAATTCGGTTTACAACATGCCATGGTGTTAGGCATGTTTTCAATAATTGTATTTTTTACATTTAAGAAAAATAATACTTAACGATTCTATTTTTATACTATAATAAAGTCAACCACACATATATGACATAATTGTTTAAAACTGAATTAAATAACGTATAGGTTGGTAATACTCGAGAGACTTACATTGCTTTTTGAAGGAGGAGAAGATCCTGAGTGAAGCATCATACTATTTGATACTATCTGTGGAGGTTGGTTTCAATGGAAATAGTATCAATACTTTTTCAAATTATATTAATTTAAGGTAATAATAAAGAAGAGTTGGGATTATTGATTACAAATTAAAAGTAATTAAAATTTATATCCAGTAAATAATTTTAAAACATCACATTATAGATTTATCATCGTATTTCTAAATTGTCATACGGTCTCTCTCTATGCTTGTTGAATAAGAATAATTTGTGCGGTCTCTTTCTAAACTTATTGAATAAGAATAATTTTTATGGATTCTATTGTCAAGTCTAACTATTTTTTTTTTCCCTACTAAACTTCTCAATCAAATTGTTCATAACTATTTTTTTTTTTTAATTTTGACTTTTTTTTTTTTTTTTTTTTTGATAAATTCTTTGAGGATTATTTGTTAATTTTTTGTTGTTGTCCCTTTTTAAATCTTGGTCAATTCTTTGAGGGTTTTTTTTTTTTTTTTTTTTTTTTATTTGTTAAAAATGGTGGGATGTATATTTATATAGTATATAAATTTAAGAAAGGAATTATGTTCAACAAAATTAGTCCTCCATCTCCGTCAAGGTAAAACTAATTATAGGCCCTACCTTAAACCACATATTTATTTTTGCCCTAAAGAAGAGGCGCGCGTCCATTAGCGCCTTTTGAAACTCGCCTTCTATAACTCTGATCACGCCATTTCTCCTCTCGATTTTTTCATGAAACTTAAAGATGATGTCACAAAGAAGAGCTAGGGATTGATTTCCTATCTTCTCGTGGATCGTAGCCTAAGATATTAGCCTCCCAAGTCCGTCCAAGATTAGTTTTCTCGCCGGAGCTAAAACAAAGGATTTCTTATTGGGTAGCTGATTATAGGGGGTTTCAAGGCTCGATTTCTTCATGAAACCTCTTTCTTATTCTTCCCTCAAGCTAAAGGAACTGGTTTTGAGGAACGACTTTGAGTGTGGGACCTTAATTTTGAGAAATCACTCTCCGTATGCAAGTAACCCAACACCTCCGATCTTCGATCTCTTGGGTAGCTTGTTCTACAACGTTTCAACTCTCGATTCCTTCATCAAAGTTACTCAATTCCTTCCTCTAAAGATAAAGGAATCCTTAATTTGAAGGAAAAGGGACCGTAGATAGGAATTCAAAATTGACCCAAAGTTTGTGCCTGAAACTGATTTTCTTCAATTTGGCACATTTATGAGGTTATTTCTCTGTAACGACCCAAAATTTTCTACTTAATTTAAGGTCGCTACTGTATACGTACCATAAACATTGAATGCGGAAGACTTCGTTTAAATTCCATAAAACATAACTTTTATCTTAAAACACAGCCATGGACTTACGTGTTTCGAAAACATCTTTAAAACAATACAACAAAAGACCAAACAAAATGAATAAGAGTTTAAGTTAAAAACATCCTAGTCTAGCCTAAGTCTAAGAAAATAAATACCACTACCCTATGCATGTGTCATGGTCTCGAGTTGCAATGCCGTCGTCAGCCGTACAGGAATGCCTTGTCTTAACCTGAAAAATATAGTAGCACATGGCTTGAGTATTTAGGAAATACTCAGTAAGTGACCCCACTATTGGGGTTAAATGCAACAATCACATGCAATGAAATGATGGGACCTATCTTTCGTTTCGTTTCGTTTTTCCTACGGTGCTGTCCTAACAAGTAATCATGGACGTGTACCATATACTCTACACACAACCCATACGTGCGAGTATGGGCTCACCAGCTAGTTCGCACACCGCTGGGCCACTGTCCTTATCCAGTGGGCATACTCTGGGAGCCCCTTATGCAGGGACCCGTTAATACTAGAACCGTCACGGTAGCGCTATGCAATGCAGAACAATCGTTGTCTTGCCATTGGATGTACGTGTATGTACCCTCGTGATGGGATGGGGGTATCCCCTCAGATGCATGAACACACATAATGCATGAGGTCCCCCTATTTCTACATTTATCTTTAATGACCATAACCCCCCCTGTCACGTTCCAGGCTTCATGTCATTCTCATTTTCATTTCACATTTCATACAAATTTCTATCGGAGTTATGGTTCCAGACGGTTTACTGTATTTCATGTCATACAATTCATGCTGTTCACATTCACATATTCCATACAAACATGCCATAATCATTCAAGGACCTCATATCGTTACATGCATTACACATCACATCAGACTAAAAGCATACATAGCATACATTCACGTTCACATAACTACCTACTTAAGCACAATAATCTAGCATACAATGTATCATATCATAAACAAGTCATAATGTAAACACTTCATACCCCCCTGTCACGTTCCAGGCTTCATGTCATTCTCATTTTCATTTCACATTTCATACAAATTTCTATCGGGGTTATGGTTCCAGACGGTTTACTGTATTTCATGTCATACAATTCATGCTGTTCACATTCACATATTCCATACAAACATGCCATAATCATTCAAGGACCTCATATCGTTACATGCATTACACATCACATCAGACTAAAAGCATACATAGCATACATTCACGTTCACATAACTACCTACTTAAGCACAATAATCTAGCATAGAATGTATCATATCATAAACAAGTCATAATGTAAACACTTCATAGTCATATCGTTCTCTAATTTACCATAGCCTTAACGTTCTTATACCTATCACAGACATATCATTACGTAACGTACCTTAGTCATATCATCACAAGAACGTATCCTAACGCTATCGTTCTATCAATCTATCACAAACCTATCCCTTTCTACCCATAACTTGACCGTATTCTTTCATCAATCTCTCCTATCCATAGCACTCCAGTATATAACCTAACCTTAACGTTTCATGAACGTATCTTACTCCTATCGTTATATTTCATTTTGTGCATCCTTCTCGTATCCTATCTCAAACATATCCTTCAGCACATCGTACCATAATTATTCTCCTACAATCCACATATTATAACATAACATAACATATAGGAAGCATATTGATCCACAAACAATTCACACATATCAATATATATGACACGTGCAGAACCACAGGGCACATGTCAACGTCAAAATATAACCATGCCGATAGTAAGGTCACTTACCTGGCTAGCTTAAGTCGTTGTCACAAATATATCTTTAATGAAAGTTCGATTCTGTCCTTTGAAATCCGAGTCAACCTATATGAGCTCATGACATCAGTGTCAAGTTTGAACTCTATAAAATTATTTTTCTAATTTACATTGGTCATCGTAAAATTCTGATATTTCGTGTCAGACAAAATTTAAAGAGCTCACTGCCCTCTGATATTTACTGTTTTATTGTTAAATCGTGTTCAACAAATCTTTCCTCAATCTCCCTCCCTCTCTCCCTCTCATTATTTTCATTCTTTAAATAGGTTTTTCAATTGTGTAAACAGATATTACTGGCCAATTGTAAGTTATTGTTTGGCTAGGATCTTCTAGTTTATAGATCTTCCAACTAAAATTTTATTGAATCTAGCCTTATAACCTTATTTCGTATAACTTAAAATGCTAACAAAAATCTAATCAATCCCATATGAGATGTGATTATTACGGGACGTTAAAATATGAAAGAAGATTTGATCCTAAATTAATTTCACAAAAATCTAATTAATATGGGATCTTATTACTACAGGACCTGTTAAAATATGAGAGAAGATTTGATCCTAAATTAATTTCTTATAACCATAACTATAAAAGAAAAGGAAATCTGAGATAGGATTTTACCACCGACAAAAATCTCTAAATCTTGCTATATATTGAAAGCCCATTTTACTTCTCCTCAAATCTAACCTTTTTTTTTTTTCTCTTCAGTTGGAGTAAGGATGGGTTGAGGAGAGATAATTGTGGGAAAGGATGAAATGTTACGGGAGAGAAGTGGGGAAATATTTTTTTTTTTTTTGAAATTTAATTTTAAATTTAAATTTAATTAATTAATTTATTTATTTATTTATTATTATTATTATTTAAACTATTTTTATTTGTTTATTTCTTTATTTATTTTTGGGCTATTACATTCTCTGTGTGGTCTTCTGTGGAAACATTTCTTGGAGGTGCAGAAACTTATTGGGATCGTTCTTCCTCAAAGAATTATCGTGTATCATCGGATTGGATTTTTGAGTTTTTCTTCAGCTCTTTAATAGCATATTGGATTGGGGGAATGGTTTCTAGGCACTTTCAGCACTCGATTTCTTCATAGAACTTGTGGGTAATCTTGTTTAGAAACTATAGAAACAAGTTTGAAGATAAATGGTGGAGAAGTGCTCTCGAATTTGGAAGAAATCCGAGAGTAGGAGACCCAAAATCTAAATGCTTATTGCCGACGATTGAGAGCTCGACCTTGCTTGATTCTTGTTCCAAACTATTGCCCCAACTTCAGACTTTATAGGGGAAGCTTAAACATACATTGAGAGCCCTAAAATCGTCATGATTTGGAGATTGAACTTTCTAGATAATCTGTCGAAAATATGTACTTCGATCAAAGTCTTACCAACCTTGGTTATGAATCATAACCGTTGGATGTGATGATCTGTGAGGTTTTTAGACGGTGTCCAATTTTGGGGGAGATCCAATGGCTAGATTTCGAGGTTCGAAGGATTTTATTCAGGAGGTCACTGTGGGAGTTCTTTTCACTCTTTCATATACTAGGGGATTTCACTTGGAAAAGAAAATGTTCCATACTAATGGATTCGGTTCCATAACCATGGGTTCCAATGTACGAGATCTTGTAGCACTTACCAATGAGGCCCTATCGATTAGTATTAAGCAGAAGAAATCAATTATAGACACTAATATAATTAGATATGCTCTTCATAGACAAACTTGGGATTTGCGATCCCAGGTAAGATCGGTTCAGGATCATGGGATCCTTTTCTATCAGATAGGAAGGACTGTTGCACAAAATGTACTTCTAAGTAATTGCTCCATAGATCCTATATCTATCTATATGAAGAAGAAATCATGTAATAAAAGGGGTTCTTATTTGTACTGATTTTGAGCAGAATGGCATATCTGTAATTATTCATAACTTCAGGGGTATTTGGTAATTTGCCACTTTCTAAATATTAATTTTTTCCTTCTTGAGAAAAATTAGTTCTAGATAAGGAATTAACTAAAAGAAACATGATAATTAGAAAAATGACCTTTTTGTCCTTTTCACTTACTTTTTTCCTTTCCCATCGTTTTCCAAAGGCCTGCCTTCAAATTACTTGTTTGAAGGTATAGAAATGACTTGGTTAAGACCCTTGTCCTTGATTACTCCTCTTAATTTCTTTCATTGAGTCTTACATGTGTGGCTTATTCTCATTGAAGCTAATTTCTTATATTGTTAGGGTGTTATTATACTCAAATTTATCATATACTTTAGATCATTTTTTCTTGAATATGATCTTACTATATATTTTTCAACATTGCAACAATAACATTAAATCTTTCGAATAATATTAATGGATAATGTTTTATTACAAATAAAATAAACCCTTTTGACTTCCAAATACCACAATTCAATAGCTTGGAACAGACCAAATGGTCCAACACAAACAAATGGAGTGGAGGTTTTCAAAATCTAGCATCCCCACGTGATGTGTTCTTGGTGGAGCTTTACGTGAATGTAGCATCATTGAATAAGGACTCTCACACAAGTTGGAGTTGGTATTAACTTGCATTTCCAAAAGAGGGAGGTTGAAAATGCATCGTCAAGTATTGTACGTTCGACGTTATAGGTAATCATCAACAAAAGTGAAGAAGGAATGAGCATCATGGTATTCATTAGTCAGAAAACACGTAGGGGTCATTGGAGTAATCACATAAGGAAGAGTTCATGTTGGTGTGGATTGTATTTCAAGTTGTTGTTCGTTGAGGAGAGATTCTCAATGGAAAAAAAGATTGAAAGAAATAGAGATGTCTATCTAACCCACAAGGCCGAGGACCACAAAGGAATTTAGGAAAGATTTCTTCCCGTAAGTAGCTAAATAAGGTCAATATGTTAGGAATCATGAACCTCCACACTGGTATGATATTGTCTACTCCGACCATAAGCTCTCATGGCTTTGCTTTAGGCTTCCCCAAAAATCCTCGTACCAACGGAGATATATTCCTTACTTATAAACCCATGATCCTCCTCTAAATAAGCTAATGTGGGACTCCCTCCTGTGAATGTTTGCTGAATTCACCACACCTGAATGGTGGTGAGAGTTCTCTTATTTATAATCATTTACAGAAAACAGAAATATGGTAAATTACAAATAATATGGAAATAGCAATAAAATGAAAGAATATTAAATGAATACAATATATTTACCTTTGCCATAATGTAAGATAAATATTTTATAATGAACAGTCAACTATCCTTAACACTCCCCCACAAGCTGAGCGTCGGATTTGAACGAACGTGAAGCTTGGATCTGAAAAAGTCAAATAGAGGTCGAGAAATACTTTTTGTGAAGATGTCAGCAACTTGGAGATGAGAGGGTACATATTGTGTGCGAAGTTTGCTAGCGATAACAAGTTCTCGAAGGAAATGATAATCTAGTTCAACATGTTTCGCCCGCTTGTGAGAAACGGGATTAGAGCTAAAAAAAATAGCATTTTTGTTGTCATATAAGAGTAAGGGCTGCTATGAAATAGAGACCTTGAGGTCATGTAAAAGATGCGTAACCCAAAGAAGTTCAGCAGCAGTTGTGGCAAGAGCACGATACTCAGATTCACAGTTGGAGCGTGAGACAATAGGTTGCTTTTTGGCACTCCAAGAAACGAGATTGTTACCAAGATAAATAGAATAGCCGGATGTAGAACGACGAGTATCGAGACAACCAGCCCAGTCAGTATCCGAATAAGCGACGAGCGTACTAGGAACAGTGGATGGACGAAAGGTAAGACCAAAGTGGAGTGTTCTTTTGACATAGCGAAGAATACGTTTGACAGCAAGAAAGTGATCTGCAGTAGGGGCATGCAAGAATTGACTGACAGAATTGACAGCATAGGCAATATCTGGACGCGTAATAGCCAAGTACTGAAGGGCACCAACAAGAGATCTATAGAGAGTAGGATCAGAGAAAGGAGAACCATCAGCAGTCAGGTGTTGAGAAACAACCATGGGGGTGTGGACTGGTTTGCTATCGAGCAACTGAGCACGAGTAAGAATATCTCGAGCATATTTTAACTGACTAATAAAGAGACCATTAGGAGTGGGTGAAGCTTCAAGACCAAGAAAGTAACTGAGAGAACCCAAATCTTTGGTAGCAAACTCATAATGAAGCTTGCGAGTAAAGCTGTCAATAAGAGATGAGTTGTTGCCGGTAACAATAATGTCATCAACATAAAGAAGCAAATAGATAAGGTTAGATTGATGATAAAAGACAAAAAGGGACGTATCAGCGCGACTGCAAAAAAACCCAAGTGTGAGAAGAAATGAGCTAAAACGCTGAAACCAGGCACAAGGAGCTTGCTTTAAGCCATAGAGGGCTTTTTTAATAGACAAACATGAGTGGAAAATCGAGGATCAATATACCCAAGAGGTTGTTCCATATGAACACGTTCAATGAGAGTTCCATTGAGAAAAGCATTCTTGACATCAAGTTGTCGAAGAGGCCATTTATTTGTGACTGCAATAGAAAGCACAACATGAACAGTGGTAGCTTTGACAACCGGACTAAAAGTGTCAGTGTAGTCAAGACCAGGAACCTAAGTATAACCTTCGGCAACAAGACGAGCCTTGAAACGCTCGACGGATCCATCAGGCAAATTTTTAATACGAAACACCCATTTAGAGCCCACGATGTTGGTGTTGGTAGAGCAAGGAACCAAAGTTCAAGTATCATTTTGTTGTAACGCTCGAATTTCTTCATCCATGGCAGCCACCCAAGCAGGATTCTTAGCCGTAGATTTGAATTCTTTTGGCTCAGTGGATGCAAGAAGAGCAAAAGGAAGTTCAGATGAGCCCAAAATACCAAGATTTGCCGGATGACGAATCTTGAATATACCAGCTTTGGCTCGTGTGATCATAGGATGAGTGCTCAAAGAAGAGGAATCAACAGTAGGTTCAATAGAGGTCGAATTAGAAGTCGAGGGTGGCAAAGTGGAACCTACAAGAGAAGTATCAACCTACACAGACTCATCCACAAGGTCAGAACAAATATCACACGGGGATGAACTGGGTCGAGGAATGTGCAGTGATGAAGTGGTAGGGGGGATAAATCAATATGATAAAGATGTGGTTTCAAGAAATTTGAAATAGGAATAGAGGAAAGAGGTTGAGCCTGGGAGCTAGGGATATCAGAAAAGTGAGTTTCATCAAATTGAGCATGGCGGGTGATATATAGCTTAGTGGTGGTGGGATCAAGACAACGAAACCCTTTATGAGCAGGACTATAACCCAAAAAAATACAAGGAATGCTGCTGGGAGAAAGCTTATTAGCCATATAATCGCGCAAATAAGGATAAACACGACAACCAAAGGGATGAAAATTGTCATAATGTGGAGTGTAGCCATAAAGGAGTTCAAAGGGTGACTTACCTCTAAGAAGTGGAGTAGGCAACCGGTTGATGATATAAGCTGCAGTGCTGAAGGCATCAACCCAAAAACGAGGAGAAAGATGAGAGTGAAAGAGAAGGGTCAAGCCAGTCTCAGTCACATGACGATGTTTTCTCTCAGCACGACCATTTTGAGCAGGTGTATATGGACAAGAGAGTTGATGGTGGATGCCAGAATTACGTAAATGAGTTTTGAAACAAGTACTAGTAAATTCGGTACCACCATTGCTTTGAAATACCTTGATACGACCACAAATTTTTGAAATTGAAGAAAAATATCAAAAGAATCAAATTTAAATTTTAAAGGGTAAAGCCAAGTGAATCGAGAATAATCATCAATAAAAATAACATAATAAAGAAAACCCGAATTTGATTTGACGGGAGAAGGACCTCAAAGATCACAATGAATAAGATCTAACACATGAGACGACCTACTTTCATTGCGAGAATAAGGCAATCGATGACTTTTCGCAAGCTGACAAGTATTACATAATGATGGAGAAGGCAATAAAGACATAAGAGAAAGATGACCTTTTCTATTTAAAAAAGAAATAACAGAATAATTCACATGACCCAGACGAGCATGCCATAAATCATATGAAGCACGTAAAGGTTTGTTTCTAAGGACTGAAATAAAAGCAGAGTTGCCGCGCTCCAGCACATATAGTCCTCCACCCTTCTTGTTTGGCGATTCTGGATAGTAATAAGATTATTAGTAAATGTAACGGAGAGAGGAAAATCAGATGTTAATTTACTTATGGAAAGAAGATTTTTAATGAGGTGAGGGACAACCAAGACATCTAATAAGTGAATATTTGGAACAGGAGAAAGAGTATCGGTGTGGGTAATGGGTAGGGATGCACTGTTTCCTATGATCACAGAGTCCTTGCCCGTGTAATTTTTAGACTGATCCAGAATAGATGGGTCGGCAGTCATATGGGCCGAAGCCCCAGTGTCCAGAAACCAATCAGCAGCATCGGGTCCAGCAATAGAACATGACGTGTTAAAGGCTTCAGCAAGGTGAGCATGAGAAGAATTAGGTCGAACATACCGTTGGTGGCAGCGGTCAGCATAATGGCCCTCTTTGCGGCATATTTGGCAGTGAGGTGGTCGACGACCCTGACCTGAGTGGGTTCGTCCTCGGTTAGAAGAGTTGTTTCTGTGAGAATAAGAATGACCTCGCTGGTTGCTAAAGGAAGCAGGGTGGCTTCCATGGGTGCGACCACGATTAGTGGCTGTGAATGTTGTAGGAGTGGAGTCAAAGGACTCAAAGGAGCGCTGGAACAACTCAAAACTTTCCGCTTTAGAGACTAAATCTGCAAAACAGGGGATAGGGATGAGAGCCATCTGAGCAGTAGAAAAAGCTGAAAATTCGGTGCCGAGTCCACGAAGGAACCAGTGCACTTTATCAATGTCCTCGACGGGTCTGCCAATGGCATGAAGTTGGTCACAAATTTTTTTGAAGTCATGGGCATACTCAGCAACAGGTTTGGTGCCACGTTTCATCAACTGCAAGTCATTCTTGAGTCTCAGTTCATGAGCTTTCGATTGATGGCTGAACGTAGTGTCCAACGCAAGCCAAACATCGCGTGTAGTAGAGAGACCAACGTCAACAACCATGACTTTCTCAATGAGAGAGGAGAGCAGAAGACAGAGAAGCCGTTGATCGGCTGCTCTCCATGCCAAATATTTGAGGTTGAGTGTTGAGGAGGTTTCTGGTTCAAAGCGAGGTGGTGGAACCATAGTTCCATCAACATAGCCCAGCATGTCTTGACTCTCAAGGAGAGGGATAAGTTGGCTTTTCCAAAGAAGATAATTGGAGGAAGAAAGTTTGATGGTGATCATATGGATTAGAGTATTGAAAGGAAGAAGATGATAAGAAGATTCGAAAGTCATAGAGAAGAAAGGATCAGGGTTGTTAAACCGAAAGGGCTCTGATACTATGTGAATGTTTGCTGAATTCATCACACCTGAATGGTGGTGAGAGTTCTCTTATTTATAATCATTTACAGAATACAGAAATATGGTAAATTACAAATAATATGGAAATAGCAATAAAAGGAAAGAATAATAAATGAATACAATATATTTGCCTTGAATAAAAGGGCAAATATGGTAAGCCGTAATGTAAAGCAAATATCTAATATTTGCCTTATAATGAACGGTCAACTATTCTTAACACCTCCCCTAAGGCATAATCGAACTGTTAGGATCGATACCAGTTGTTAGCTCTAATACCAATTGTTAGGATTGCTCAACAACGCACACACTCAATCAAAATGAACACAAAGAACAAGAGCGAGAAAATACAATGAGGAATATTGGCTAAAGGTTTTATTATTGATGACTTCGGGGATGTACAACAAGATAGAATAAAGAAAAATACATTTTGATAGCATGGCCTAATGGGTATATATATGGTTTTAATTTACTAAATATAGCCTCCAAATATTTAAACTTAATATAATCTACCAAATTTAGCTCTCTCAAATCTTTACCAAATATCTACCATATATATCTCTATCAAATATTTACGAAATATCTTTCAAATATATCTCAGATCTTTACGAAATATCTCCCAAATATATCTTTACCAGACTTGTACGAAATATCTTCCAAATATATCTCTCCTAAATCCCAACAATCTCCCACTTGGAGACTGATCAGTCAACCGCAACAATCTCCCAACTAGAGGCTGATCCAGTCAATCCTAACAGTCTCCCACTTGGAGATTGATCCAGTAAACCAAGAATTTCATTCTCAATCTATATCATACCACTTGAGGCTTTGCAGAACCTCAATGTTCCAACATCAACACAAAATGTTTGTTGGATTACTTGCACCCTCTATCTTCTTTAAACACATCACCATCTTCCACTAACCTTCGAGTGAAATGGTATCGCCTTCTGTGTTTTGTCTTTGAATAATAGACCGGGTTCCTCACCAACTGCATGACACTCTAACTATCTACTTAAAGAATCTTCTCGTGCTGCTTCTTGCCTAATTCTTCTAGATAGTCTGTCATCCATATCATCTCATTTCTAGCTTTAGCTATTGCCACGTACTCAACCTCAACAGAGGAAAGAATAATGCATTTCTGAAGCCTAGACATCCCATCATCTATGACTTGCTCCCACTTAGTTGTATCCTCCAACTGTAGGGCCTCATCAAGGGGCTCTCGTTCCCCTTCATCAGTCACCAACCGATAGTGTAAAGAAGATACGTACCTATCTCGTACTCTGATGGCTCTGGATGATCTTTTCAACATCTGCTCAAGTGTCACTTGATCTACTTCTGATTTCTCTACAACAGTCTCATGAACTTCTTAAGTATCTGCTACAACATCACTAGGTGAATCTTTTAGCAACTCAACCTCAACTCCCACTTGCTTCGTTGTCCCGATACTTTTCTTCAATTCTCTAGCAGTCTTTGTGAAGCTAACTCGTTTCTGTTTGCTCATAACGCAGTTCTCACAAGGACTCATATCAATAGATTTCAGACCTTCCAAAACTCCTTCCGCAGCCGACATCTTCATTCCTTTAACGCTCATATGTCCAAGTCTATTGTGTCATATACTTGAATTTGAAGCACTCTGAGCAACAACAGCTCTGTTCATACACCCTACAGTGGTGTACAATGTTCCAGATTTTGTGCCACGTGCTACCACCATAGCACCCTTCACAATCTTCCACGAACTCTTACTAAACTTTGTTGCATAACCTGTGCTATCCAACTGACCAATAGAGATCAGGTTCTTCTTGAGACTAGGAATATATCTGACATTCTTTAATGTCCACTGATTTCTTGTTGGAGTTTTTATACATACATCCCTATTTCCTTCGATCTTCAAATCTTTGTTGTCGGCAAGATACACCTTCTTGAAACTTCTAGACTTAAAATTTCGAAACAACTCTTTATTTGGAGATCAATGAAAAGATGCACCTAAATCCAAAATCCAAGATTCAATCAGACTATCCACACTGAGGATTAAAACATCTCCAATGTCTTCTACTGAATTTACCAAATCATCATCTTTTGATTTGAGTGTCTGCTTCCTCTTTCTACAATTTGCCCGAAAGTGACCTTTTTCTCCACAACTCTAACACTTAATGTTTGGTTTGTTTGGAGATTCTCCTCGGTTTCTAGATTTTGATCGCCCATTATTTGGGCCCTTTGATTTACTTCTTCCTCTTCAAACACTGAGATAATTGCCTGATGAATCTCTGATTTCCCGTTTGCGAATACTTTCGCTAAGAACTACATCTCGAATTTATCGAACTTCAGTTTATCAGATTCTCGTGAACTACTGATCGCGGCAACAACAGTATCCACAACTCGGAAAGATGACATCAAAATCAATATTTTAATTTCATCCTCGAAATTAATTTCTACCAAACCCAGTTGACTTGTAATCATATTGAATTCGTTTATATGACCAGCAACAGATCTACCTTCAGACATTTGTAGATTAAACAGTCTCCTCATCAAATACACCTTGTTCATAGTCGACGGTTTCTCATCCATATTCGACAATGCCTTCAACAAATCTGACGTTGTCTTCTCCTTGATGATGTTGAACGCCACATTTCTAGACAGCGTCAATCGGATCAACCCTAAGGCCTGACGATCCTTGAGATTCCACTGCTCCATGGTCATACTATCCAACTTCACCCCCAATAGGGGTTCGTGAAGATCTTTTTGGTTACAGATAATCTTCAATTTGCATCTTCCAGAAACTGAAATCAGATCCATCAAACTTTTCAATTCCAATCTTTGAAATTTCCATCTTTACAGATCGTGGCGAATTTCGCCTCGCTCTGATACCAGTTGTTAGGATTGATACCAGTTGTTAGCTCTGATACCAATTGTTAGGATCGCTCAACAATGCACACACTTGATCAAGATGAACACAAAAAACATTACCAATTGTTAGCTCTGATACCAATTGTTAGGATCGCTCAACAACGCACACACTCAATCAAGATGAACACAAAAAACATGAGAGGAAATACAAGGAGGAATATTGGCTAAAGATTTTATTATTCATGACTTCAAGTATGTACAACAAGATAGAATACAGAAGATGAAGAAAAGTACAGTTTGAGAGCACGACCAAATGCGATATATATATATATATATATATAGTTTCAATTTACTAAATATAGCTTCCAAAGATTTAAACCTACCCATATAATCTAACAAATATATCTCTATGAAATATTTACCAAATATCTCTCATATATATCTCTATCATATCTCTACGAAATATCTTCCAAATATATCTCTACCACATCTTTACAAAATATCTCCCAAATATATCTCTACCAGATCTTTACAAAATATATTTCAAATATATTTCAAATATATCTCTACCAGATCTAGACATCAGGCTCCATATCCCAACACGAACAACCTCCCCTTAATTGAGGCTCGACCCCTTTCTCTGGACCCTTTTTTCGACACTTGGGGTCACTTTTTTACTACACCTTTGAGACTCACAACTTTTTCGTTCGACATTTGAGGATTTTGTTGACATGACTAAGTTAAGGAATGGCTCTGATACCAGTTGTTAGGATCGCACAACAACACATATACTCGATCTAAATGAACACAAAGAACAGAAAATGCAAGGAAGAATATTGACTAAAAGTTTTGTACTTTCTTCCTTCTCTGTATTCTTTCTTGGTGTGATCCTAACAAGTAATGAAGATTATATACTCAATTTTTTCATCCATGTGTGAACTAAGTAAAATTTATAACGAAAATAATTGAGCACCAAATGAAACTCGACCCATCAACCTTTCCAATACCCATTAAAAACAACTTCAAAAGAATCTCAAATTACATGAATTCTTAATTATATATAAAAATTCTTCTCAAACTCTTCCATTTTTGGACTCATCAACCCACTAACGGCTAAATAACTCTTCCATTTTTGATCCAGCGAAAAGTTCTTCAACGAATTTGAATGAAAATCGAGACAAATCAAGAACCCCTCTTAGTTCTTGAATCTTTAAGAACTTTGTTGCAGCCCTTCAAATATTAAAATCTCATATTTGACTTCTTTTAACGCATATGTGTGTCATGACTTAATTTTCGAGACTTTAAATTTTAGATGGTGTTTTGGTAAAAAAATTTAGGCTTCAAAATATTGGTAAAATTTGCAAAAACTGAATTAAACAAAATAAAATCCATCAAATCCATCGGAAGAACAATATATCAAAATTTCAGAACCAAATACTAAGAAAATCTCTCCAAGTAAAATCGAGACTAAAAATTGAAATTCTTACCCCTCGATCTTTCTATTTTGATAATTCAAATGTCCATAATCATTTTTTTTTTTTTTTTTCATTTATCTCCTTTTGTAAATCTTCTCATCCAGGGTCTAAAACCACTAACAAAAGTATTCTAATTTTTTTTCCATAATTATATTTGTTCTCATGCATTTGAGGTATTCTCCATGGGCGCTTTCAATCTTTTTTCTACAAAATTCTCTATTTTTACAAGAATGTGATTTTTTTTTTCTTCTGTTGTCGGAATGGAGTTTTCAGCATTTTTTTAAAAAAGAATTTATATACATTTAAAAAATCATATTTGTTTCAACCAGAATTTTAATACATAATTTCTACACTATCATTTCTATAAATATATATATATATATATAACATTCTACTAAATTTAATAATATAATGTTGAATATAATGTTAATGGACTCAAATTTTAATATTATAACATAGTTTAATTAACGTGCAAACTTTCTTAAATCAAAATTGTAACGTCTCGTTAGAGAAAAAAAAAAATCGATCGATTGCTGAAAATCCGAGAATTCCGGTGAGGTGTCGAAGTTCTCGGGCAATGCCTAGAACACGACCCCACGGCCTTGACGAATCACCAAACCCAATTCCCAACTTCAGCCAATGCTCTACGATCGAACACCTACAAAGAAGAGAAGAGAAAGGAAAATACATAGAGAAAACCGAGAGAGAGAGAGAGAGAGAGAAATCCAAATTCTGGCGAGATTGAACCGACAGCTCCGACGCCTAAACCGACCAAACTTGTCGGCCTTAGTATGTCCACCCAAAAGCAAACTCACGCTGCGCGGTCGCTTGCTGCCGTCGAAAAAAGGAATCCGAAATAATAATTTTTTAGAAAACTGCAGATCTACCCCTACAATCCGTCTACCAACCATGAAACTTCGATGAAAAGAGAGAAAAAGGAAGAGAAAATAGGTCGAAATCGTCGCGGGAAGGAGAGAGAAAAGTTGATGGAAAATCGCGCTGCGAGTCTTGTGCAGAAGAAAGGATCTGATGGATCCGGATTCGGGTCGAACCCAGACTCGCGACCCAATCGGCCTCAGTCCAGCCCACACACCTGTAGCCAATGCGGGCTTCGACCCAGACCAGTGGCAGCGACTCGTACCCACGACCCACGATCGCGACCCACATCTGGAACCCGCCTCTGCAACCTGCAACTCGAGGCCCAAAACTATCTTGGCCCAGTAGCTCACTCTGCAGCGCCTCAACCCGACGCGACCTGCGAGCTGACCCGAAACGCACCTCGACCCCCGCCTGCACACAACGTGGCCCACTCCTGGCATGCCATGTGTCCACCTGGGCACAAATAGCCCTTCGGCTTGGTATGCTTACCCGGCGCGGCTCCTTGACTTATTCGGCTCGGGTACCCCTATTTTAGCTCAATTTCCAATCCAACCCTCTCATACCTATTTTTGGCTCCAATTAAGGTAATTGAGGCTGTTTTAGTGCGGTATTTCCCATATATTAGTTTGATTACTATTAATTTTTAAAATACTAACAAAGTTAACGAACGATGTAATAGAAAATGAACCCCGACGATATTTGGAGAAGCTCAATGAACAAGAGCTAACGTATACTAATTAGGAAAAATGCTGGCTAAGGTCAACCAAATAAGTGGTCTTACTACTGGATAGGGTACAAAAATTATATGATGTATGACGATGTATGATGGCTTATGATGACGTATGATGATGTATGTTGTTAAGGATAGCTGACCGTTCATTATAAGGCAAATATCTAGATATTTGCCTTACATTACCGGTTATCATATTTGCCTTTTTATTAAAGGCAAATATATTGCATTCATTTATTATTCTCAAATATATTGCATTCATTTATTATTGTTTCCTTTTATTACTATTTCCATATTATTTGTAATTTACATATTTCTGTATCCTGTAAATGATTATAAATAAGAGAACTCTCACCCTCATTTAGGTGTGGTGGATTCAGCAAACATAACATGGTATCAGAGCCCTTTCGGTTTAACAACCCTGATCCTTTCTTCTCTATGACTTCCGAATCTTCTTATCATCTTCTTCCTTTCAATACTCTAATCCATATGATCATTATCAAACTTTCTTCCTCCAATTATCTTCTTTGGAAAAGCTAACTTCTTCCTCTCCTTGAGAGTCAAGATATGTTGGGCTATGTCGATGGAACTATGGTTCCACCACCTCGCTTTGAACCAGAAACCTCTTCAACACTCAACCCCAAATATTTGGCATGGAGAGCAGCCGATCAACGACTTCTTTGTCTTCTGCTCTCCTCTCTCACTGAAGAAATTATGGCTGTTGATGTTGGTCTCTCTACCACACGCGATGTTTGGCTTGCGTTGGAAACCACCTTCAGCCATCAGTCGAAAGCTCATGAACTGAGACTCAAGGATGACTTGCAGTTGATGAAATGTGGCACCAAACCTGTTGCTGAGTATGCCCGTGCCTTCAAAAAAATTTGTGACCAACTTCATGCCATTGGCAAACCGGTCGAGGACATTGATAAAGTGCACTGGTTCCTTCGTGGACTCGGCACCGAATTTTCAGCTTTTTCTACTGCTCAGATGGCTCTCATCCCTATCCCCTGTTTTGCAGATTTAGTCTCTAAAGCTGAAAGTTTTGAGTTGTTCCAGCGCTCCCTTGAGTCCTCTGACTCCACTTCTACAGTATTTACAGTCACTAATCGTGGTCGCACCCATGGAAGCCACCCTACTTCCTTTACCAACCAGTGAGGTCGTTCTTATTCTCACAAAAACAACTCTTCTAATCGAGGACGAACCCACTCAAGTCAGGGTCGTCGACCACCTCACTGCCAAATATGCCGCAAAGAGGGCCATTATGCTGACCGCTGCAACCAACGATATGTTCGACCTGATTCTTCTCATGCTCACCTTGCTGAAGCCTTTAACACGTCATGTTCTATTGCTGGACCCGATGCTGCTGATTGGTTTCTGGACACTCGAGCTTCGGCCCATATGACGGCCGACCCATCTGCTGGATCTGTCTAAAAATTACACGGGTAAGGACTCTGTGATCGTAGGAAACGGTGCATCCCTACCCATTATGGGACAAAAACATTGCGTTCGTTAAGGTGTTGTGGCGAAATCACCACACCGAAGAGGCCACGCAAGAGTGTAAGGAAGAAATAAGATAAAAATTCATTGAGTTAGTATACGAGTTGGAGACTTTTGGGGACGAAAGTTCTTTTTAGGGGTAGATAATGTAACGCCCCCGTTAGGTTATATATAATAATAATAATAATAATAATAATAATAATAATAATAATAAAATAAGCAAGAAAAAAAAATTAACTGTCCACCTCTCATTTAATCTCTCCACCCTACCCTAAAATATCTCATTCTCCTCCGTCATCAATAATTCTACAAACAAAACAGAAAAAGAAAGAAAAGATTTTCTGGTGGAGAAAGGCTATTTTCTGGGAGGAGAAAGCAGATAGATTTTCTGGGAGAAAAAAAAATAATGGAGAGATGGTTAGACAGATAATTGAAGAGAGATGTCATTGAGAAGGTTAGTAGTGAGATTTACCTTTTCCTTTTTATTGTAGGGAAGGATACTAATATGTCAATTATTTAGATCTGAGTTAGAAATGATGATATCTTACCGTCCATAAAAATTTGGTAGGAGAAAAGAAATACAAAGAAAGAGGGGGAAGACTGGAAAATAGACCAAACAATCAAAAGAAGGGAAGAGAAAAAAAAAAGAAAAAGAAAAAAAAGTGAGGAATAAAGAGATTTCCAAATTAAAAAAAAAAAAGAAAGAAATGAAGGGAGAGAGATTTAGAAATAACCAAATCAATAGAAATGGTGGTAACAAGAGAGAACAGAAAATCAAGTAATTAGACTGTAGAGGTAGAATTAGATATGAGAATAGTATTAAAAAGGAAAAAATGGAAGAGAGGAAGATTTTAAAAAAAAAAAAGAAGATTAGAATAGATTGAAGTACCATAAGGAATTAAAAAAAAAAAATGATGATTCTTAATATTTTTAGGAAATAAAAGAAAGGAAAATCAAAATGATATTTTTAGGAAAGAAAAGAAAATCAGATTCCATCAAAGAGTAGATAAACCAATGATAAAGGTAAGTGGAAAATATGAGAAAATTGTTATGATTTGTACCCATTAAATATAATATTATTAGAAACCATATTTAGATTGAATGATCCAAGTAGCATGAAGTTTATTACCCAATACAATTTAGAAACAATGAAAACATGGAATTCGATTTTTTACTGAGGTCGTTTTAGAGCTGTATTTCACATTTATTGAATAAATGGTAAATTAATTGTGCAATACTAATGAAAGATGGCGAACAGTGTGATAGGAAACAAATCCCGGCAATATAGGAAGCTCACAAAACGGGAGCTTACGTTTAGCTAATTAGGGAATACTTCGGCTAAGGCCAACCAAGTAAGTGGTCTTACTATAGGATAGGCAAAAAATTGTATGAGTTATGATGATGTATAAACTATGTCGTACGATGCGCCATATGAGTTATGATGATGTATGAGTTATGATGATGTGTGGGTTACGATACTTGATGATGTGCGCATTATATATATATTTTGATGAATGGCGTACTTGATATGTTTGATGCACTTTGTGGCAATATGATGAATATGAAGATTGCGTGATGTTTACCTTAATATGATAATGTTTTCCATATTGAGTATGCTATATAATGATGAGTGTCATAATCTTTTTCAAATTTTGCAAACAGAAAGTCAAGTAGTCGTGTTAAAAAAGTATATAGACCAAAATGAATCAAATTTAAAAATACAAGAACAAAAAACAACGAACATTTAGAACGTAGAGATATTAAAATGATCAAATGTCAAAAGGGATCCATATAGTAGTTAAACCATACATGTCTAATATCAATGTTGAATAATAAAAAACTTGCATACAAAAATGGTACTAATTCTATAAAATTGGCTACTCTTTGTAAGGTCGTAATTCACCTTCGTATGGAGTAATGTGCATCTAACATATAAAGAAACCAACTAATTATTCTCCAAGCTGGTTTGAACTGACCTTTGAAATTCTTTAAAATATTTTTAAATGTAAGAAAATATACTTTAAACTCATGCATTTAGTTAAATATACCCAAATTAATCTCAAAATTTTGTTTGTCTAGTTAATTTTTAGATTCTAAAGAAAAAAAAAATTAAATAGATCTGGATTATAAATATTTGAACTTTCTATTTGTGTTTAATAAATCTCTGACAAAATTAAATTTTTAAAAAATAAATGACATGTTAAATATAAATTTAATACAATATCGGCCTTACTCGACGATTTGATTCACTATTCTTGCTATTGACACAAATTATCGGTCTAGGTAGGATTCGTAAGTCTCCAACTCGACTACACAGTCATCTCGATCACATTACATCACATTTATCTAAAAAGAAAAATTAAAAATAATTTTGATGAGTAATTAATTTACTCCTCAACGCTAACTTATCATTAACAATTTTTTTTTTTATTTTTTGGAAATATTTTAAGTTTTATTCACAATGAGTTATTCTTAGGTTTTTGGGGTGGATAGAGTCCTCCATCCAACCATTACCTTGGCTCCTAGTCTCATCTACTAGGACCTCTCTATTGATATTAAGGTGTTCTAGCAACCTTAAATTTTATTTGTTGGCTCTATTTATGTTTACTACAAATTTTAGACTCGTACGTATGGCTCACTCTCGGTCAAATACGGTTTGTTCACTAAACTCTCTGGTCATAAATATTTATTGTTCCCAACTTGGCACACATCGCATTGGTTACGGGTTTTGCAGGGATTAGTAGACTAAGAATACTAGACTAAGAATACTCATTCACATCTCCATATCATAAATAGTTCATAAGCATAAACTAGAGTCGTACATTATACTTACTAATCATGATTCTCTAATATGCTCACATTTTATGCATGGATTCATGATTATTATTATTATTATTATTATTTAACTCATGCCATTTACCTACCTTCAACTTTTTTAGCTCTTAATCCCATGGTAACATGCTTGTTTAGGAGCTTCGAGATACTACTTACATGAATCGTCAATTTCTTTGCTTTCATAATTGTTCATAATACGGTAATTTCGTCACAAGTTCTCTTAATTTGACCTATATCTAATGATTTTCAAGGTTAGTATAAGCTAATATTGATAAAACATGTCAAAGGGAGTTGAACAGAACGAGTTGAAACTTGAAATAAGCCTCCACCACCCACATGCCTGACTAACCAATTGGGCATGAACGAGCCTCGACCGACCAATATTGCTGAAAAATGACTAAAGAAATTTCTTTCCATCACATCGTTTTAATATATTTTTGATACACGCCAATAATAATAAAATAAAGAATATTCATTCTCATTAATATATTTCTCTCCAGA
This sequence comes from Cucurbita argyrosperma subsp. sororia, assembly GCA_018691285.1. Taxonomy (NCBI): domain Eukaryota; kingdom Viridiplantae; phylum Streptophyta; class Magnoliopsida; order Cucurbitales; family Cucurbitaceae; genus Cucurbita; species Cucurbita argyrosperma. Next base: position 4,893,286 of record CM031885.1, on the reverse strand, counting down.
AAACGAGGAAAAATTGTGAGATAGAAATAAAAGTAAGAAAAGTAGAGAGTAATACTATAGAGTTTGAAAACTAATATATATTAAAATTTTGATAAACTCTTTCGGGATAATTTTTATCGTGGTTCATTTGTTGAAAATAGTATGGATGTACATTTATCTAATATATAAATTTAATGAAGGAGTTATGTTCAACCAAACCAAACCAGTCCTCCCTCCTTTTAAGTAAAACTAATTATAGGGCCTGCCTTAAACCACATAATTATCTTTTAGCAAATTTAGCTAGGTTGAATCGGTTATTTTTGTGTTTGTATATAAAGAGGGTTTGAGTTGGTGAATACATTCAAATCCATTCCTATTTCTAAGAAGTTTGGGAATTTGAACCAAAAGAAAATAAGGCAAAGTAGAAGAGACAAGTGAACTAGAAAGGATGGGATTGATATCAAAGTTTATGGCACTAATACTAATACCACTGCTGTTGTTGGTGCCTAATGCTACCGCTGATGCTACTAGCGGTGTTTTTGATATTACGAAATTTGGTGCCAAACCTAATGCTGATGTTACTCAAGTACGTGTACATTTGTTTAAGTTGATAAACCAAAATATTATTTTGTACAGAATATTTTTCTCAAATGAAAGGGTTGGATTCACAGGCTTTAGCAGATGCATGGAAGGAAGCATGTGCGTCGGCTACTCCAAGTAAAGTATTGGTTCCGAAAGGAACTTATCAATTAGGTGCATCCAGGCTCAAAGGTCCATGTAAAAGTCCTATTGAGCTTCTAGTTGAAGGAACATTACAAGCTTCTCCTACCGACACGGAAGGAGATGGGTTGCTTGTTATGGAATACGTCGATCATTTGACATTGGCTGGTACTGGAGTTTTCGATGGCCAAGGAAAAGCTGGTTGGGAAAAGAATGATTGCCACCTGAAGAAAGAATGCAAAAAGCTTCCCATGGTAAATGCTCATACTACTTTAATTATAAAAAGAACTCATAATTTGGGTTAGCATTATATGCTTTAACGCGGGAGTGTTTTTTTCTTTGTTTGTTTAAAATGGGCAGAATTTGAAGTTCAATTTCATCACAAATTCGATAGTGAAGGACATAACTTCGTTGGATAGCAAGAATTTTCATATCAATGTTTTGGCCGGCAAGAATCTTACCTTCGATCACCTGAAAATCACTGCACCACACAATAGTCCCAACACCGATGGAATTCACATGGGCGATTCAGAAGACGTTTACATTCTCAATACCGCAATTGCAACGGGAGATGATTGTATATCTGTAGGATACACTAACAGAAAAATAACCATTAGTGATGTTACTTGCGGACCGGGACATGGCATTAGCATAGGCAGCTTGGGCAAGTATAAAACTGAAAAAGAAGTAGTAGGAGTTACAGTGAAGAAATGCAAATTAATCGGTACTACAAATGGTGTCAGGATCAAATCATGGCCAGATTCTGCCGTCTCATACCCAGCCTCTGACATGCATTTTGAAGATATTGAAATGGAAAATGTTGCCAACCCTATCATCATAGAT
>CM031885.1:4876744-4886744 GCA_018691285.1 Cucurbita argyrosperma subsp. sororia | reverse complement strand
TAACATAATAGTTGTTTCATTTCCTTTCTCTTTTCCTCCATAACATCCATAACATATTTCATATATGCATCATGTATACATGGCAAATATCACCTAATTCATCACACAACTTAGATGGTAAGACATAACATTTCATACATGACATTTCATTTCATTCATAATATAGTGTAGTGGATATCACATGTATACATGGCATACATTACATGATAATACAAAGAGCATCGAAGCATCACGTAATGAATATGATACACGCACCATCATACATCAACCAATTAGCTAACTCCAATAGTAAGATCACTTACATGGTTGGCCTTGGCCGAAGTTACTAATTGCTCGATAGCCGCTTCGAAAACTATATTCTAATGCTTAATTCTCACCTATATCAATTCATATAACATGCTTAGGGCATATAAATGTAATGCCCCGTTAGGTTATATATAATAATATAATAATAATAATAATAATAATAATAATAATAATAATAATAATAATAATAATAATAATAATAATAATAATAATAATAATAATAATAATAATAATAATAATAATAATAATAATAATAATAGTAATAGTAAAAAAATAATAATAAAATAAGCCAGAAAAAAAATTATTCACCTCTCCTTTAATCTCTCCACCCTACCCTAAAATACCTCCTCCTCAGTCATCAATAATTCTGGGAACAAACCAAAACAGAAAAAGAAAGAAAAGATTTTCTGGGGACTTCTGGTGGAGAAAGGCTATTTTTTGGGAGAAGAGAGCAGATAGATTTTCTGGGAGAAAAAAAAAAGATAATGGAGAGATGGTTAGACAGATAATTTAAGAGAGATATAATTTGAGATGGTTAGTAGTCAGATTTACCTTTTCATTTTTCTAGTATGGAAGGATATTAATATGTCAATTATTTAGATCTGAGTTAGAAATGAGATATCTTACCAGTCAATTAAAATTTGGTAGGAGAAAATATTAATATGTCAAAATATTAATATGTCAAAATATTAATATGTCAATTATTTAGATCTGAGTTAGAAATGACAATATCTTACCGGTCAATTAAAATCTGGTAGGAGGAAAGAAATACAAAGAAAGAGGGGGAAGACTGGAAAACAGATCAAACAATCAAAAGAAGGGAAGAGAAAAAAAAAAAAGAGAAAAAAGAAAGAAAAAAAAAAAGAAAAAGAGAGGAATAAAGAGGTTTCCAAATTAAAAAAAAAAAAAAAATGAAGAGTAAGAGGAGAAAGATTTAGAAATAACCACAATAGATAGAAATGGTTATAAAACAACCGAGAGAACAGAAAATTAAGTAAAGAGGTTTCCAAATTAAAAAAAAAAAAAAAGAAAAGGAAGGGTGAGAGAGAGATTTTTAGAAATAACCAATAGATAGAAATGGTTGTAAACAACAAAAGAGGAGAAACAGAAAAATTAAGTAATTAGACGGTTTAGAAAAGAGTTAGAATTAGATACGAGAATTCAAAAGAAGGGAAACGAGAAAAAAAAAAAAAAAAAAGAATAAAGAGATTTCCAAACTTAAAAAAAAAAAAAAAGGAATAATAGAGAGGTTTCCATGAATTATTCCAGATTAAAAAAAAAAAAACGGAGGAAAGAAGAAGTGAAGGGTGAGAGAGAAAGATATTAGAAATAAACAAAATAGATAGAAAATGGTTGTAAACAACATAGATAATAGAAAATTAAGTAATTAGACTGTTGAATTGAGTTAGAATTAGATACGAGAATTCAAAAGAAGGAAGAGAAAAAAAGAAAAGAAAAAGAGAGGAATAAAGGAGATTTCTAAATTAAAAGAAAAAAAAAAAGAAATGAAGGGTGAGAGAGAAAAGATTTAGAAATAACAAAATCGATAGAAATGGTTGTAAACAACAGAGAACAGAAAATCAAGTAATTAGACTGTTTAACAGAATTAGAATTAGATATGAGAATAAAATTAGAAAAGAAATGTAGAATTAAAGGGAAAAGAGCGAAAGTATCTCGAGGAGACAGAAGAGAAGCGAGTTAACTTGATATAGAAAGAAAAAAAAGATTAGAATAGAGTTGAAAGAGTGATGTCGTATCGGGTGTGATCCCCCTTACCCCAGGGCGAGCGTTGATGACTTCGTCAATTGAACTCAAAGTGTTGGGAACTGGGGTCTATTTCTAAAAAGCACCCTATCGCATGGCGCTTAGCACAGAGTTTGAAATAATTCAAAGGCGCAATTACTAGACGTACGGGATAAAAGGGAGTTAAATTGGACCTAGCATATTCTCCTGGGGTGCGCCCTGTGTGTGTTTGTTAAAGAAGAAAGTGGATAGATGGTTTGTGCCATCGCTTACAAGAGAGTATAAATAAGAGAACCTAAAGAACCAAAATACCCACTATCTCTACCTAGAATAGAAGATTATCTCGATCATAATAAGAGAAGCAACGATGTTTTCTAAGATAGGTACCAGCGGTCAGGTTATCATGTAATAAAGAGTAAGAAAAAGACGCACCAAAGAGGAGCATTTAGGAACCAAGGTGATGATTGCTATAAGTTCGTGGTATCATCATTTGCCTCACCAATGCTTAGCTGTGTTAACGAGTTAATGAACCGAGTGTTCAAGGACTGTCTAGACACTTTTGTGATCGTGCTCATTGATGACATCCTAGTGTACTAAAAAGCAAGACTTGGAAACACCAGGAACACCTCTAAAACGTCCTAGCCACCCTAAGAGAGAACAAGTTGGTATGCGAAGTTCTTCAAACGTGTGAACTTTGGTTTCGATAAGTCTCTTTCAAGAATACGTGGCGACCAAAGGGTGGAGTATCCGTAGATCCTACTAGGGTCAAATCGGGTCACGGAAAGTAGGAAAAGCCAAACTCCCCGGTAACATCAGTACCGAAGTTTCTTGGGGAATAGCGAGATACTATCGAAGGTTTCGTGTAGAACCTTCGCTTAGAATAGCATCGCCTTTGACACAGCTCTAACGAGAAAAGAAAGGGGTACCAGTTATAGAAATGATGATTGTGAGGCAAGCTATCCAATAACCTAAAGAGAGTTGGTAACCGTTACCGGTACTCATGGTACCGAGATTCAGAAGAGTACGTAATCTATAGTGAGCCTTTTAAAGAGATGGGACTAGGATGCGTGTAAGGCAACATGGTAAAGTGTTGCATACACGTCACGTCAACTAAAAGAATACGAAGATATTACCTACCCACGCTTGAGTTGGCCGTTGTAGTGTCACGCACATGGGTACCACTACTGTAGGAGAGAAAATTCAAGTTTAAGACACAAGATTTTAAAGAATTTTCATAGAACGAGTCACATATGAGACAGAGAAGGTGGTTAGAATTGGAGGAAGGATATGGGAGGTAGATATCTAGCCCCCCATACCACTCTAGAAAAGCAAATATGGTCGCAGACGCTTTGAGTAGAAAGGCGGCCCACTCTTCGACCCTCATACGCGGGGAAATAAAGGGTACAAAGGAAAATTCAAGGGAGCCACACACTCGACTGACCAGTCATCTCGATCACATACCTTCACATTTATTAAAAAGAAAAATTAAAAATAATTTTGATTGAGTAATTTAATTTACCCATCAACTAGCTTAAAGATCATTAAACATTAAATTTTATTTATTTTTTGGAAATATTTTAAGTTTTTTATTCACAATGGGTTATTCCTTAGGTGTTTGGGGTGGATAGAGTCTCTCCAATCAAAACCATTTACTCTATTTATGTTTACTACAAATTTTAGACTCGTACGTATGGCTCACTCTCGGTCAAATACGGTTTGTCCACTAAAAAAACTCTCTGGTCATAAATATTTATTGTTCCCAACTTGGCACACATCGCATTGGTTACGGGTTTTGCAGGGATTAGTAGACTAAGAATACTCATTCACATTTCCATATCGTAAATAGTTCATAAGCATAAACTAGAGTCGTACATTATACTTACTAATCATGATTCTCTAATATGCTCACATTTTATGCATGGATTCATGATTATTATTATTATTATTATTATTTAACTCATGCCATTTACATACATTCAACGTTTTTTAGCTCTTTAATCCCATGGTAACATGCTTGTTTAGGAGCTTCGAGATACTACTTACATGAATCGTCAATTTCTTTGCTTTCATAATTGTTCATAATACGGTAATTTCGTCACAAATTCTCTTAATTTGACCGATATCTAATGATTTTCAAGGCTAGTATAAGCTAATATTGATAAAACATGTCAAAAGGAGTTGAACAGAACGAGCTCAAACTTGAAATAAGCCTCCACCACCCACATGCGTACTACACTCGTTGACCCACATGTTCCACTCCTTGGTTACTCGCACCTCAACGTGCGCGTGAAGCCTGTGCACTGATGCGTCGTTTCAACCTCGAAATAGCCTGAAATTCTAAATTTTTTTTTCATCATTTCATTCCATACCCCTTACATGATATCCACTAACTTCATAATTCACCGTGGGTTATCATCCCAGAAAGGGAAGTAATATCTTGGAGGATAACAGCATTGGGCTCAATTTTGTTTCACTTCTTGTTTCCTTTAGAAAAGAAACTTTAAAGGAATTCATTGACAAAAGGAACAAGAACAGCCTAAGGAGGTAGAGGGAATCCTGCCCAAACTCTACAACCTAATTTCTGCAAGAGACTACATAAAGATCCCAAAAAACCCAGCTGAAGGGGAGCTTGATCAATCCAAGTGTACTCCGCATGACGTATCACAAGCAACCCTACAACTCCATTCATCCGGAATAATTGAAAAAACAACAGATAAAATTCTATACATTTATATTGATTCTAGAGCGGATTCTTAAAAAATAGATTACAAATTTTCTAGAGCTGATTCTGAAAAATATACGGCAAGTGCGCCCAATAGAATGTATCAATCACGTAACAAGACATGTGAAGAATTGCGAGAAAATTGGATCGAGGGTTTGTCCATTAGGATTGGAAATGGACAAGCCCGACTAACCAATTGGGCATGAACGGGCCTCGACCGACCAATATTGCTGAAAAATGACTAAAGAAATTTCTTTCCATCACATCGTTTTAATATATTTTTGATACAGGCCAATAATAATAAAATAAAGAATATTCATTCTCATTAATATATTTCTCTCCAGAAAACGAGGAAAAATTGTGAGATAGAAATAAAAGTAAGAAAAGTAGAGAGTAATACTATAGAGTTTGAAAACTAATATATATTAAAATTTTGATAAACTCTTTCGGGATAATTTTTATCGTGGTTCATTTGTTGAAAATAGTAGGATGTACATTTATCTAATATATAAATTTAATGAAGGAGTTATGTTCAACCAAACCAAACCAGTCCTCCCTCCTTTAAGGTAAAACTAATTATAGGGCCTGCCTTAAACCACATAATTATCTTTTAGCAAATTTAGCTAGGTTGAATCGGTTATTTTTGTGTTTGTATATAAAGAGGGTTTGAGTTGGTGAATACATTCAAATCCATTCCTATTTCTAAGAAGTTTGGGAATTTGAACCAAAAGAAAATAAGGCAAAGTAAAAGAGACAGAACTAGAAAGGATGGGATTGATATCAAAGTTTATGGCATTAATATCATTGTTGCTAATATTACGACATTTGGTGCCAAACCTAATGATGATGTTACTCTAAGTTGATAAACCAAAATTTTATTTTGTACAAAATATTTTTCTCAAATGAAATGGTTGAAATCACATCACAGGCTTTAGCAGATGCATGGAAGGAAGCATGTATTTCGACTACTCCAAGTAAAGTATTGGTTCCAAAAGGAACTTATCAATTAGGAGCATCCATGCTCAAAGGTCCATGTAAAAGTCCTATTGAGCTTCTAGTTGAAGGAACATTACAAGCTTCTCCTACCGGAAGGAGATGGGTTGCTTGTTATGGAATACGTCGATCATTTGACATTGTCTGGTACTGGAGTTTTCGATGGCCAGGGAAAAAGCTTGTTGGGAAAAGAATGATTGTCACCTGAAGAAAGTATGCAAAAAGCTTCCCATGGTAAATGCTCGTACTACTTTAATTATAAAAAGAACTCGTAATTTGGGTTAGCATTATATGCTTTAACATGGGAGTGTTTTTTCTTTGTTTGTTTAAAATGGACAGAATTTGAAGTTCAATTTCATCACAAATTCCATAGTGAAGGACATAACTTCATTGGATAGCAAGAATTTTCATATCAATGTTTTGGCCGGCAAGAATCTTACCTTTCATCACCTGAAAATTACTGCACCACACAATAGTCCCAACACCGATGGAATTCACTTGGGCGATTCAGAAGACGTTTACATTCTCAATACCGTAATTGCAATGGGAGATGATTGTGTATCTGTAGGATACACTAACAGAAAAATAACCATTAGCGATGTTACTTGTGGACCGGGACATGGCATTAGCATAGGCAGCTTGGGCAAGTATAAAACTGAAAAAGAAGTAGTAGGAGTTACAGTGAAGAAATGCAAATTAATCGGTACTACAAATGGTGTCAGGATCAAATCATGGCCAGATTCTGCCGTCTCATACCCAGCCTCTGACATGCATTTTGAAGATATTGAAATGGAAAATGTTGCCAACCCTATCATCATAGATCAAGAATATTGTCCATGGAATCAATGCAACCGAAAGGTGTGTATTAAAGTCGAACCTCGTTGGTTTCCAACTTATTTTCTTTTGAACAAGTATTAATTAATGTTTATTTTGAACATCCAGGTTCCATCAGCCATTAAGATTAGCAAAGTTAGTTTCAAGAATATCAGGGGTACATCTTCTACTCCGGTTGCAGTCAAACTTGTTTGCAGTAAAAGTAATCCGTGTGAGGGGGTGGAAATTGCTGATATTGACCTCACTTATAGTGGTAAAGAAGGGCCAGCTGTGTCTGAGTGTGCAAATGTGAAACCGACCATTTCTGGAAAGCAAAACCCTCCCATCTGTGCTAAACCAGCGCCACCTGAGACCACTCCGTCAACTGATTGAATAATCTTTTGACGCCGACAAATGTTTCAAACCATTCTTCCTATCATTTTTATTTTAGCTTTCAAAATTCGATTTACAACATGCCATGATGTTGGGCATGTTCTCAATAATTGTATTTTTTACATTTAAGAGAAATAATACTTAACGATTCTATTTTTCTACTCCTACATAATTGACATTCCTTTGAATGAGGAGAAGATCATGAGTTTAGTATCAAGCTGTTTGTGGAGGTTCCTTACAATGGAAAAATTACTAATGGAAAGCATTAATAAATAATTTTCATGATTTATGGAATACACCATTAAAATTTCAAAATCTATTATATAAAATATACCGTTTATAAAAAGAAATATTAAGGACAAAGGCTCCCTTTATAATTCAATTCAAAATAAACTATATTGGAATTAACTTACCGAGGAGCAAACCTGATATAGCAAAAAACGAATCGAAAATACACCAGCAATCATTATGATTTGCTTGGTCTTCAGAAAATATCTTACTATTTGATTTGCTTGTTTCGAAAAAAATATCTTATTCCAAAAGGGCGTAGAGAATTTGTTGCAGAATTCAATTTGAATAGAAATGATGTGCCATAGAAACAGCAAGGATTTTTACAATGCAAATAAATGTAACTAAGAAATACTTAGTTGTGAAGAGATTAAAAGAGAAACACTTTGAGTTTGAGATAAAAGATAAAACCAACTTCCACCTGATAGAGGGCATAAAAAACTACAATTCTTAGAAATTAGTTTGAAAATAGCAAATAGTCTGACAACAAATCTTGACTAAAAAGGGGTGATATTATAGTGTAACATATCTCAATTTTGTTTAGTAAAAAAATTTGCTAAGGAGTGAAAGAGAAGAGATAGATATCTGAAATTAGTGGGTGTCGAGTCGGAAGCATTCCTAATTCGGTCACTTATAAATGTCCGTTCTTAATTAGTAGTATCTACATTCGCTTTTTGCCACGACACGCTAGCGGGTCCCAGGAAAACACGACATCACGTATGAACAAGACCTGTCCAGACATGATGCAGTGGCTCGACCACAATACAATATGCTTAATCTCAATTTAAAATGTTAGTCGCTAGATGGAATTAGCATGAGGGATAAAAGGCGAAGATAGATGAGTGGGATAAACAAGATGAATGAGAGCTTACATGGTAAAAGTGTGCTTAAAGATGAAAACCGCTAATCCAGGACGTTTGAATGCATGACGTGCTCAAAAACTGATTGGAGTAACCCGATCGATAGTTTTTCGAAAAGTTTTCCTTTAGGAGGAATGATCACGCAAGCTTGTATAGATTTGTAAAGAATAGAATAGTCGAAGAAGACAAGTTTTAGTATGAAGACAGCACTACAGAAACGTGCTTATTACATCTGAATAGAGCAGGAAGTCCCCAGAACGTTTTAAGCAACGTGCGCCTAAAATAATTGAGGTAAAGATTAACAGTCAGCGATGTAGCATGGTTGATCGTTAATTTTCTTGGGTGAATGCAGTCAAGACTTGATGATTTTAGCAATAGGACAGACAAACAAAAAAGGAGTGTATAAAGCACATAAAAAAAGTGTTTAGACAATCGCAAACCCTAATTTTGACGAGTAGCATATCTGAAGATCACAAGTGATGAGAGTTCCGGAGAAAATTCGAAAAACATCAAAGTTACTCAGTATTCTTTCTTATTGCCGTGCTTCAAAAAGTCCCGAAGAAGTTTTTCGAAAGTTCTCTTGGGGAATGAGCAACCTTGATGATTAGAATAGAAGTCGAGAGAAAGAGTGTATAAAACAGGTTTAAAAAAAAGTGCGCGCTGTGTCTAAGATGCAGAAGACGCCAATTTATCATAGCAAGATACCGAGGCTGGCCACATGTGACCCTTCTACAAGTTGTTTTTGAACTATATTGAGTAGGGCATTTTAAGTCCGTAGGACTCCTATTTGCTCAAATTTAATTTTTTTTTTTTTAGCTAAAACTAGGAGAAATCAATATGTTTAGCTAAACTAAATTTAATATTATGTCCTAAGAACACCTATAAAATAGTTAGGGAGGTTAGACGAACACGACTCTCCACAATGGTACTGATATTGTCCAGGGCTATTGAGCACCTAAGCTCTCGTCGGCTCTCCGCTTTGGGTCTTCCCCCCCACGGCTCACACCAAGGCATGGAGTAGGGTTATCTCCTTGTATAAACCAGACGATAGTATCGCCGAAATTAGCGAGATGTGTGGGAGTACTTTCATCGTTGTCAACAGAGGGAATCAAGGGCTTCTATATTACACGAAGTGAGTGATCTAGACTTTGTCGGTGGAGAGGATAGCTAGACGAAGCAGCGGGCGGCCCGTGGCCCACTACATGCACAGAATCTGGAAGGTCGTTACGGGCTATGTTAAGTGCATTTATGTGATGACGCTATTGATGCCACATGTGGTAATGAATGTGTGTAGCGATTACAGGCGACGCATGATATGGTAATGCCGAGTGAAAGCCCATGTTATGAATCTGTGTGAGGCTAAGGAATCGTGACTAAGTGACTATTCATACATGCTTGCATATGTGTAGCTATGAAAGAATGAAAGGAAAAACCAATGATGTGCTTATTATATGCTATGATTTTAACAGTTATTACGCATTTATCGATGTCATGTGCACTAGGATATTTCCTCGTTATGTTATGTTGTGTTAGTACAGACGTGTACCTGCGATATTTTTGTTCATCATAATATCATGTGAGCCTTTTACTCTGTGGTGTCCGGCGACGCATTAGCGTGTTTTACTCGATGAGGCCAGACCCAGGGGTACGTATACGAGGCCGCTTGTTAGTTCCATGTGTGCGTGCGTGGGCCGTGTGTGGGGAAGTACCAACATCCAACCCTACCTAAAACTGGACAGCACTCAAGCTCTGTAAGTTTTTTTAAAAAGATAGGTTCCATCATGTTGTGTATGTGTTGCATTACCTGAACTCAACAAATGCGAGAAAAAGTGGGCTTTGCCCTTGGCCCTACTGTTCTCGTGTGTTGCCTCGCGCTTGATCT
>CM031885.1:4850890-4874144 GCA_018691285.1 Cucurbita argyrosperma subsp. sororia | reverse complement strand
TGTCTTACGAGAATACTTAGGTAAGTTTGTGGTTGTTTATTTTGATGACATCCTTGTTTACTCTAAATCTTTAGATGATCATATTACCCATGTCGCAATGTTTTGACTACTTTAAAAAACGAATGTTTGTACGTAAATTTAAAGAAATGTAGCTTTTGCATGGAAAAAGTTAACTTTCTTGGGTTTGTAGTTTCATCTAATGGTGTTGAGGTTGATGAGGAGAAAGTGAAGGCTATAAAAGATTGGCCTACACCGAAAAATGTAAGTGAGGTAAGAAGTTTTCATGGTCTTGCAAGTTTCTATCGTAGGTTCATTAAAAATTTTAGTACAATTGCTTCACCCTTGAATGAACTTGTTAAGAAAAATGTATCCTCTATATGGGAAAAAGATCAAGAACTTGCTTTTAATACTTTGAAAGAAAAATTGAGTTCTGCTCCCTTGCTTGCATTACCTAATTTTGAGTCTACTTTTGAAATTGAATGTGATGCTAGTGGAGTAGGGATAGGTGCTGTATTAATGCAAAATCAAAGACCTTTAATGTTCTTTAGTGAGAAGTTGACTGGTGCATCTTTGAGGTATCCAACTTATGACAAAGAGCTTTATGCTTTGGTTCGTGCATTGCAAACCTGGCAACATTATCTTTGGCCTAAGGAGTTCATTATTCATACGGATCATGAAAGTTTAAAGCATTTGAGAGTACAAAATAAACTCAACAGACGACATGCTAAGTGGTTAGAATTTATTGAAACATTCCCGTATGTCATAAAATATAAACAAGGAAAGGAGAACATTGTAGCAGATGCTTTATCACGAAGGTATGTCCTCCTCAATACTTTGAATGCTAGGTTGTTGGGTTTTGAACACATAAAGGATTTGTATCAACATGACATGTTCTTTGCTCCTTTTGTTGAATCTTGTGAAAAAGGACTCATTGTGGATAATTACTTGTTGTTAGATGGATTTTTGTTCCGAAAAGGCAAACTTTGCATACCATCTTGTTCCATCCGTGAGCTACTTGTGAGGGAAGCTCATGGAGGTGGTTTAATGGCACACCATGGAGTTTCTAAAACTTATGATATGCTCTCTGAACATTTTTTTTGGCCTAAAATGAGACATGATGTTCATAAAGTTTGTGGTCGTTGCATAGCATGTAAACAAGCTAAGTCTAGGCTTCAACCACATGGTTTATACTCCCCATTACCAGTTCCTAATGGTCCATGGATTGATATATCAATGGATTTTGTTTTAGGTTTACCTAGGACTAGGAAAGGTTATGATAGCATTTTTGTTGTGGTTGATCGATTTAGTAAAATGGCTCATTTTATTCCTTGTCACAAAACTGATGATGCAAAACATATTGCAGACCTGTTCTTTAGGGAAGTTGTACGATTGCATGGCATTCCTAAAAGCATCGTTAGTGATCGTGATGTAAAATTTTTAAGCCACTTTTGGCGTGTTTTATGGGGTAAGTTAGGAACTAAGCTAGTATATTCAACTACTTGTCATCCTCAAACGGATGGACAAACTGAAGTTGTTAACAGAACCATGACTGCTATGCTTAGGGCTATTATTGATAAGAATCTTAAGACTTGGGAGGATTGTTTGCCATTTATAGAATTTGCATATAATAGGGTTGTTCATCGCACTACTAAATGCACACCTTCTGAAATTGTTTATGGCTTTAATTCTTTAACCCCTATTGACTTGTTACCCATACCGTCAAAAGAGTTTGTGAATTTTGATGCAAATGCCAAGGTTGAGTTTGTTCATAAACTGCACAAGCAAGTGAAAGAACAAATTGAGAAACAAAATTCCAAGGTTGCCACCCGAATTAATAAAGGACGTAAGATTGTCATCTTCAAGCCAGGAGATTGGGTTTGGGTGCATTTCCGAAAAGAAAGATTTCCTACTCAAAGAAAATCTAAGCTTTTACCACGAGGAGATGGACCTTTTCAAGTTCTTGAGCGCATCAACGACAATGCTTATAAAATTGATTTACCAGGTAAGTACGGTGTTAGTGCAACTTTTAATGTTGTTGATTTGAGCCCTTTTGATGTAGGTGATGGCTTGGATTCGAGGACGAATCCTTCTCAAGAGGGGGAGAATGATATGAACCACGACCAAGGAATTTCCATACCTCAAGGTCCAATTACAAGGACGAGAGCCAAGAAGCTACAACAAACTTATACAGTTATATTCAAGCTATGGTGAGCTCATCAAAGGAAATTCTAGAAGACGCTGGAGACCTCCCTTATATGTTGTGCAAAGTTGAGGTTCAAGAAAGAGATGAATTAAATGCACTTTAAGTTGCATTTAATGAACTCCGCTGAATTTATCAAATAGTCCAAGGATGACTAATAAGCACATTTTATTATTTGCATTATTTAATTATAATTTAACTATTTGTTTGTCATATTTAAACTAGTTTTAAATATAGGAGTTAAGGTTATATTGTAACCCACATAGGTTACTATATTCCACCATTAACTAGCCATTTAAATATGGAGGTTATGGGTATTTCTCGTTTACTAGCCCATTTAATTTTGGAGTTATGTATGACATAGGTTAAGGTTGTAAAGGCTATATAAAGCCTTCTTTTCTTTGATTAGACATCAGATTTTGGAATTAAGAATAGAATTTCTATTTTAGCTTTGTTAAGAGCTAAACTTTCTTTGCAAATTCTTGTGTTTAGAACTTGCATGTAGAGTCATTCAAGTGGTATTGATCAAACCTCTTGTGGAGTGATTCGAATCACGAGTTTAGAAACGAGTTTTCTTTACTCTTGATCTTGATCATCAAGGTAATCCGTTCCATACTTTCCCTTGGGTTGATTTCCATATCATCAACTCTCTGTTTGGTTAGTCTCTAAAATGGAAGACATATTGAATTGGTTATGAAAGTTGTTCTCACCTTACAAATCAAATGATAAACCCTAATAAGTAGAGTTCGTAGCTCACTAAGAATTAAGATCGAGTTGCATAGAATTAATATCGAGTTGCATATGATCATACGGTAAAATATTAATCTTCTCAAGTAAAAAATTTATTAAAAAGAAAAATAGATAAATTATTTTGATTTAGTCCTACAGAAACTCATTCTACAAGGTATCTCTACTCATATTTTCACTTGAAAGACTTGGATCAAATCATTTGTAACAATGGTGGCTCATAACAACAATGTTATCAGAATAAAGCACCCAACTTTATCCAGATTTTATAAACCGATCTTTCCCTAGGTCAACGACATAACACTAATAACTTTCAATTTTTCATAGGATGGATAATGTTAAACTGTAAATAAAAAATTTTAAATCAAATTATTAATTACGAGATTTTAAGACATAAATTCTCACGACATTTTTTCAGATTAAACACCAAGTTTATGCACGTTGGAACTAGTTGATCTATAATGTTTATCCGTCATTCCTGTTTTCTTGGAGATACACTATAGATTGAACCAGTTGATATATTAATGAAACTATCCTTTCCCATCTATTTGGATCAAATAGTGCGTCAAAAATTATTACTAATAAAGTTTTGCTAACTCTACGAAAAATATATTCTTAACGTGTTAGATTCATCTGATTAGACATGAATTTAATAGCACTTGGATAACGTTGGAACGTGGGAATAGTAACACATCGAAATGCTCTAATGCAACGCCTACCATAATAAACTTATTACAAACGTCTAAAAGTTATTTTAAGTGACAAGGATAACTTGGATTATTTTTATTTTTAATAGATTTAAATTACTTTTGTCTATTCCTTTTCAATAGGTCTATTTTGGTCCCAAGGGCTCATCTTAATCTCTTCATTTTCATTTTCATCTCATCCTTCGTAAAATATATTCTACACGTATTAAATGGATTCCATTATGTATAAAACGTAGGTTAAAATTTTGCAAACAGAAAGTCAAGTAGTCGTGTTTAAAAAGTATATAGACCGAAATGAAACAAATTTAAAAATACAAGAACAAGAAACAACGAACTTTTAGAACGTAGAGATATTAAAATGATCAAATGTCAAAGGGGATCCATATAGTAGTTAAACCATACATGTTATAAAATTGGCTACTCTTTGTAAGGTAGTAACTCACCTTGGTAATGTGCATCTATACAGAAACCAACTAATTATTCTCCAAGCTGGTTTGAACTGACCTTTGAAACTCTTTAAAATATTTTTAATCTCAAAATTTTGTTTGTCCAGTTAATTTTTAGATTCTAAAGAAAAAAAAAAAAAAAATTAAATAGATCTGGATTATAAATATTTGAACTTTCTATTTGTGTTTAATAAATCTCTGAGAAAATTAAATTTTTAAAAAATAAATGACATGTTAAATATAAATTTAATACAATATCGGCCTTACTCGAAGGTTTGATTCACTATTCTTACTATTGACACAAATTACCGGTCTAGGTAGGATTCGTAAGTCTCCAACTCGACTACACAGTCATCTCGATCACATTACTTCACATTTATCTAAAAAGAAAAATTAAAAATAATTTTGATGAGTAATTAATTTACCCCTCAACTAGCTAACTTATCATTAACAAATTTTTTTATTTTTTGGAAATATTTTAAGTTTTATTCACAATGGGTTATTCTTAGGTTTTTGGGGTGGATAGAGTCCTCCATCCAACCATTACCTTGGCTCCTAGTCTCATCTACTAGGACCTCCCTATTGATATTAAGGTGTTCTAGCAACCTTAAATTTTATTTGTTGGCTCTATTTATGTTTACTACAAATTTTAGACTCGTACGTATGGCTCACTCTCGGTCAAATACGGTTTGTCCACTAAACTCTCTGGTCATAAATATTTATTGTTCCCAACTTGGCACACATCGCATTGGTTACGGGTTTTGCAGGGATTAGTAGACTAAGAATACTCATTCACATTTCCATATCGTAAATAGTTCATAAGCATAAACTAGAGTCGTACATTATACTTACTAATCATGATTCTCTAATATGCTCACATTTTATGCATGGATTCATGATTATTATTATTATTATTATTATTTAACTCATGCCATTTACATACATTCAACGTTTTTAGCTCTTAATCCCATGGTAACATGCTTGTTTAGGAGCTTCGAGATACTACTTACATGAATCGTCAATTTCTTTGCTTTCATAATTGTTCATAATACGGTAATTTCGTCACAAATTCTCTTAATTTGACCGATATCTAATGATTTTCAAGGCTAGTATAAGCTAATATTGATAAAACATGTCAAAAGGAGTTGAACAGAACGAGCTCAAACTTGAAATAAGCCTCCACCACCCACATGCGTACTACACTCGTTGACCCACATGTTCCACTCCTTGGTTACTCGCACCTCAACGTGCGCGTGAAGCCTGTGCACTGATGCGTCGTTCAACCTCGAAATAGCCTGAAATTCTAAATTTTTTTTTCATCATTTCATTCCATACCCCTTACATGATATCCACTAACTTCATAATTCACCGTGGGTTATCATCCCAGAAAGGGAAGTAATATCTTGGAGGATAACAGCATTGGGCTCAATTTTGTTTCACTTCTTGTTTCCTTTAGAAAAGAAACTTTAAAGGAATTCATTGACAAAAGGAACAAGAACAGCCTAAGGAGGTAGAGGGAATCTGCCCAAACTCTACAACCTAATTTCTGCAAGAGACTGCATAAAGATCCCAAAAAACCCAGCTGAAGGGGAGCTTGATCAATCCAAGTGTACTCCGCATGACGTATCACAAGCAACCCTACAACTCCATTCATCCGGAATAATTGAAAAAACAACAGATAAAATTCTATACATTTATATTGATTCTAGAGCGGATTCTTAAAAAATAGATTACAAATTTTCTAGAGCTGATTCTGAAAAATATACGGCAAGTGCGCCCAATAGAATGTATCAATCACGTAACAAGACATGTGAAGAATTGCGAGAAAATTGGATCGAGGGTTTGTCCATTAGGATTGGAAATGGACAAGTCCGACTAACCAATTGGGCATGAACGGGCCTCGACCGACCAATATTGCTGGAAAATGACTAAAGAAATTTCTTTCCATCACATCGTTTTAATATATTTTTGATACAGGCCAATAATAATAAAATAAAGAATATTCATTCTCATTAATATATTTCTCTCCAGAAAACGAGGAAAAATTGTGAGATAGAAATAAAAGTAAGAAAAGTAGAGAGTAATACTATAGAGTTTGAAAACTAATATATATTAAAATTTTGATAAACTCTTTCGGGATAATTTTTATCGTGGTTCATTTGTTGAAAATAGTAGGATGTACATTTATCTAATATATAAATTTAATGAAGGAGTTATGTTCAACCAAACCAAACCAGTCCTCCCTCCTTTAAGGTAAAACTAATTATAGGGCCTGCCTTAAACCACATAATTATCTTTTAGCAAATTTAGCTAGGTTGAATCGGTTATTTTTGTGTTTGTATATAAGGAGGGTTTGAGTTGGTGAATACATTCAAATCCATTCCTATTTCTAAGAAGTTTGGGAATTTGAACCAAAAGAAAATAAGGCAAAGTAGAAGAGACAAGTGAACTAGAAAGGATGGGATTGATATCAAAGTTTATGGCACTAATACCACTGCTGCTGTTGTTGGTGTCTAATGCTACCGCTGATGCTACTAGCGGTGTTTTTGATATTACGAAATTTGGTGCCAAACCTAATGCTGATGTTACTCAAGTACGTGTACATTTGTTTAAGTTGATAAACCAAAATATTATTTTGTACAGAATATTTTTCTCAAATGAAAGGGTTGGATTCACAGGCTTTAGCAGATGCATGGAAGGAAGCATGTGCGTCGGCTACTCCAAGTAAAGTATTGGTTCCAAAAGGAACTTATCAATTAGGTGCATCCAGGCTCAAAGGTCCATGTAAAAGTCCTATTGAGCTTCTAGTTGAAGGAACATTACAAGCTTCTCCTACCGACACGGAAGGAGATGGGTTGCTTGTTATGGAATACGTCGATCATTTGACATTGGCTGGTACTGGAGTTTTCGATGGCCAAGGAAAAGCCGGTTGGGAAAAGAATGATTGCCACCTGAAGAAAGAATGCAAAAAGCTTCCCATGGTAAATGCTCATACTACTTTAATTATAAAAAGAACTCATAATTTGGGTTAGCATTATATGCTTTAACGCGGGAGTGTTTTTTTTTTTGTTTGTTTTAAATGGGCAGAATTTGAAGTTCAATTTCATCACAAATTCGATAGTGAAGGACATAACTTCGTTGGATAGCAAGAATTTTCATATCAATGTTTTGGCCGGCAAGAATCTTACCTTCGATCACCTGAAAATCACTGCACCACACAATAGTCCAAACACCGATGGAATTCACATGGGCGATTCAGAAGACGTTTACATTCTCAATACCGCAATTGCAACGGGAGATGATTGTATATCTGTAGGATACACTAACAGAAAAATAACCATTAGTGATGTTACTTGCGGACCGGGACATGGCATTAGCATAGGCAGCTTGGGCAAGTATAAAACTGAAAAAGAAGTAGTAGGAGTTACAGTGAAGAAATGCAAATTAATCGGTACTACAAATGGTGTCAGGATCAAATCATGGCCAGATTCTGCCGTCTCATACCCAGCCTCTGACATGCATTTTGAAGATATTGAAATGGAAAATGTTGCCAACCCTATCATCATAGATCAAGAATATTGTCCATGGAATCAATGCAACCGAAAGGTGTGTATTAAAGTCGAACCTCGTTGGTTTCCAACTTATTTTCTTTTGAACAAGTATTAATTAATGTTTATTTTGAACATCCAGGTTCCATCAGCCATTAAGATTAGCAAAGTTAGTTTCAAGAATATCAGGGGTACATCTTCTACTCCGGTTGCAGTCAAACTTGTTTGCAGTAAAAGTAATCCGTGTGAGGGGGTGGAAATTGCTGATATTGACCTCACTTATAGTGGTAAAGAAGGGCCAGCTGTGTCTGAGTGTGCAAATGTGAAACCGACCATTTCTGGAAAGCAAAACCCTCCCATCTGTGCTAAACCAGCGCCACCTGAGACCACTCCGTCAACTGATTGAATAATCTTTTGACGCCGACAAATGTTTCAAACCATTCTTCCTATCATTTTTATTTTAGCTTTCAAAATTCGATTTACAACATGCCATGATGTTGGGCATGTTCTCAATAATTGTATTTTTTACATTTAAGAGAAATAATACTTAACGATTCTATTTTTCTACTCCTACATAATTGACATTCCTTTGAATGAGGAGAAGATCATGAGTTTAGTATCAAGCTGTTTGTGGAGGTTCCTTACAATGGAAAAATTACTAATGGAAAGCATTAATAAATAATTTTCATGATTTATGGAATACACCATTAAAATTTCAAAATCTATTATATAAAATATACCGTTTATAAAAAGAAATATTAAGGACAAAGGCTCCCTTTATAATTCAATTCAAAATAAACTATATTGGAATTAACTTACCGAGGACAAGAGTAATAAAGAAAAATAAAATCATAGTTATTTCATTAGTTCATAAAAATAAGTACCAAATTAATTAAAGCTATCCAGAAAAGGCTATCCTTATAAGAAGAGTTTTGCTGAATCCATTGCAATATAGCAAAAACGAATGAAAATAAAACCAGCAATCATTATGATTTGCTTGTTTCAGAAAATATCTTACTATTTGATTTGCTTGTTTCGAAAAAATATCTTATTCCAAAAGGGCGTAGAGAGTTTAGAATTCTAATTTGAATAGAAATGATGTCCATAGAAACACAGGATTTTACAATGCAAATAAAGTAAAAACTAGTTTGAGATAAAAGAAACCAACTTGAGTTTGAGATAAAAGAAACCAACTTGTTGATAGATATAAACACAATTCTAGAAATAGTTGAAATAGTCTGAAACAAACTTAAAGGGGGGGATTATTTGTTAACATATCTCAATTTTGTTGTAAAAAAATTTCTAAGGAGAAAGGGAGATGTACTTTGGGTCCGATTCAGCATCCATTGGTCACTAAAATGTCAGCTTATTAGTAGAAAAGCTTTGACGAGGAGGAAGATCGACTCGAGAAGCCTCGACCATGAGAGGCCCCTACTCTCTCTAGTCAAAATGTTAGTGCTAGATGATTTAGAATAAAATGTCGAAGAAGATGAGTGTATGAAACAGTAAAATGGTGCTTAAAATGAAAATCCTAAGTAAAAAGGTGCTTAAAAAAATCCTAATCCAGGACGTTTGAAGCACGTGCTAAAAAAAACTGAGTAACGATCGATGTTTTTCGAAAGTTTCCTTAGGAGGAATGATCAAGCTTGAGGATTTAGAATAGAATGTCGAAGAAAAGTTGTTATAAAACAGTAAAAAAAAGTGCTTAAAATCGAAAACCTAATCCGGAACGTTTTAAGCACGTGCTAAAAAAATTGAGTAACAGTCGATGTTTTTCGTAATTTTCTTGGGGAAGGATCAAGCTTGATGATTTAGAATGGATCGAACAAAAAAAAGGAGTGTATAAAACAGTAAAAAAAGTGTTTAAAATCGAAACCCTAATTTTCGACATTCTATTCTAAATCATCAAGGTTGATCATTCACCGAGAAAATTTCGAAAAACATCAACGTTACTCAGTATTTTTAGCACGTGCTTCAAAAGTCCCGAATTAAGTTTTTCGAAATTCTCTTGGGAAATGATCAACCTTGATGATTTAGAATAGAATGTCGAATAAAGGAGTGTATAAAACAGTAAAAAAAAAAAGTGTTTAAAATCGAAACGCCAATTTTATTACCATTTCCAACATTTTTGACCCTTCTAAAGTTGTTTTTGATCTTATTGAGGGCATTTTAAGTCCCTAGGACTCCTATTTGCTCAAATTTAATTTTTTTTTTTTTTAGCTAAAACTAGGAGAAATCAATATGTTTAGCTAAACTAAATTTAATATTATGTCCTAAGAACACCTATAAAATAGTTAGGGAGGTTAGACGAACACGACTCTCCACAATGGTATGATATTGTCCACTTTGAGCATAAGCTCTCGTGGCTTTGCTTTGGGTTTCCCCAAAAGGCCTCACACCAATGGATAGAGTATTCCTTGGTTATAAACCAACGATCATTCCCTAAATTAGCGAATGTGGAACTTTCATCGTTCAACAAGGGAATCAAGGCTAAACAAGTGAGTGACTCTACATTTGTTGGTTGGAAGGATTGTATGATGAAGCATGCATGCCCTGTGGCCCCTACATGCACAGAATTGGGAATGTTATGCTATTTTAAGTATGTTATGTGATGACCTATGATGCCATGTTATGAATGTGTGTGATTCCATGCTACGTCATGATATGTAATGCCATGTGAAGCCATGTTATGAATGTGTGTGATATAAGTCGTGATAAGTACTATTCATACATGATTCATATGTGTACTATGACATGAATGAAAGGAAAAACGAAATGATTCTTATTATATGCTATGATTTTAAGCTATTACGCATTTATCAATGTCATGTGCATTAGGATATTTCCTCGTTATGTTATGTTAGTACAGACGCATACCTTCGATAATTTTGTTCATCATCATATCATGTGAGCCTTTCACTCTGTGGTGTCCAGCGACGCATTAGCGTGTTTAGCTCGATGAAGCTAGACCCAGGGGTACGTATACGAGGTCCATGTGTGCGTGCGTGGGCGGTGTATGGAGAAGTACCACACATCCAACCCTACCTAAACTGGACAGAACTCAAGCTCATGATACGTTGTTTTAAAAGATAGGTTCCATCATGTATGTGTATGTTTGCATTACCTGACTCCAACAATGAGATTACTTGCTGAGAATTTACTAAAATACTCGAGCTACATGCTACCCTTATTTTTCATGTAAAGGTAAAGCGTCCATGCACGGATAACGATGAATGCTGGAATGGTCATGGAAGCTGAGATAGGACGGTAGTATGCATTGTTTTCAATTAATAGTTCCATAGGTTGCTTTTCATTTTTGTACTAAAAATCTATGTTAATGTTTTATTTTGACGACGTTATTATTTTTATTTATTGTTTTAAATTAAACATATAAGTTCATGGCTTCGTTTAAAATGTTTTATTTAGATTTTCGCATATGCTATTAAAGGCATGCGTGTAATGACGTGTCTGATCTAGGTAAGAAAATTAGGGGCGTTACACTGTTACTTAGACAAATTAGATTAACCTCATAAACATTAGTTCCTCAAACTACCATTTCATTAGGTTGGTTAAATTGATTTTTTTAAAGTTAATTATCAGGCTTTTAAAATAACTAAAAAACAACTAATCCAACTCTTAGTCTATTTAATGTAACGTTCTGACTAAGTCAACTCAACTCCTACTTACGGGTATTTCCTTTCAATCAACTAAAATACCCTAATCTATATAAAACCATCCATAGAGTTTCCTTATAGTCAATTTTTATTTTAAGTTCGTTATTATTAATTTATATTTATATTAATGAATGAAAGAAATTTTAAGCTAGGTTTTTAATTCTATCACAAACTAATTTACTTTAGGAATAATCTTGATATTTTACTATTTTCAACGGTTTAAAACAAAACATTATCGGTAATGCTCCTAATTTTTTTAGGTTAATTAGTGACGTTACCCTAGCATGCTTTGATTACATAGGCAGAAATTCATAATGAATACTTTTAAAATAAAGGCATTGACTCACATATTCAGTTCGAAACATAAATAAATATAACATGGTTTTTAACATAAAACAAATTGGCATAAAACACCTACCAACTACTAATTAAATTCAATGGTGCTGTTCTATCATGATCTATCCTAACTTTCATGGTCTTTCCAGTGTTCATCGTCATTCGTGCATGAGAGTTTTGGCTTTACTTAAAAAAATATAGGGTAACATGTGACTTGGGTATTTTAAGAAATTCTCGGTAAGTCAACCCACTATTGGAGTTAGTAAAGCAGTCACACACAATACATGATTGAGATCTATCTTTTAAAACCGTAACATGACCTTGGGCTCTTTCTAGTTTCGGATAGGGTTTGATGCATGGTACTTTTTCACTCACGGCCCACGTACACGCTCATGGAACCACTAGGTGGGCTCGTACACGTACCCCTTGGGTCGGACTTGGTTGGGACAAAATATTACACGTCACTGGATGCCTCAGAAAAGGAAAGACCCACATGATATCATGACAAACATAAATATCGAAGGTACGCATCCGTACTAGCATAACATTACGGGGAAGTATCCCGATGTACATGACATACATACATGCATGAGGTCCCATGATTTTCATTCATAACATAATAGTTGTTTCATTTCCTTTCTCTTTTCCTCCATAACATATTTCATATATGCATCATGTATACATGACATATATCACCTAATTCATCACATAACTTATATGGTAAGACATAACATTTCATACATGGAATTTCATTTCATTCATAATATAGTGTAATGGATATCATGTACATGCATTACATCACATGGCAATACAAAGATCATATAAGCATCACATAATTAATATGATGCATGCACCATCATACATCAACCAATTAGCTAACTCCAACCGTAAGACCACTTCAAGGTTGGCCTTGGCCGAAGTTACTAATTACTCGACAGCTGCTTCGAAAACTATATTCCAATGCTTAATTCTCACTTATATCAATTCATACAACATGCTTAGGGCATATATACCTCTTAACCTAGCTAAACATGATCGATTATTTCTAACAAGTCCTAAAACTAACTAAATTTGGGTAAATAGGAGTCTTATTGACCTCAAATGCCTGAGATAAGGTAAAAATGATTTTAGGAATGTCGAAAACTTAGGAAATGGTATATAATTTTTAAACGAGCTGTCTAAGCTGAGAAGCCGAGTCCACTGCGCCGCCAAGCCGCGTCAATGCGGGAATGAGGTGGGTCATTATTCAAGTTAAGCGTGGGCTGTATGGGTTGGGTTGAGTCACACTGGGCTGATACGTTCCGGCTTGAACTGCATGTATTGGGCTGGGGGTTGTAGAAGTGTGGTTCATTATAGGGGCCGTGGGGGATTGTAGAAGTGTGTGTGGATTTGGATTTTTTTTAAGTTGATGGATAGTTGAACCGTGAATACTTGATTTTTGTATGGGACTTTTCCTAAATCATTAATACAATGTCGAGAATTGAGGAGTATAAAACTTTCTATGACGGACTTTTCATGATGAAATTTTTATGACATTCTGACTTAAAATGAAAGAAAAAATCTAAAATTTAATGCTTCAAATATACTTAAAACCATCAAGTTTGCAAATCACATATTACAAATATGAAATTAAAATGCTTACCATGTGACAACATTACTTCAACAATAATTATTTTAATGTATTTAAAATACATTAATTATTTTATTAATATATTATAATATAATTTTTTTTGTGAGTTGATATATACAATGTATTAAATATTACTTTCAACTCTTTAATAAATAGAACTTTTTTTTTTTATATTTAATATGTTTATGAACCTACATATTATACGGTCAATTATTTAAATTCTTCTCTTAATCAATTATCATTCACTAATTATACGCCACTCCACGATAAATCTAGAGTTGCACTCCTATACGTGCACGACAAGTTGTGTCATAGATGAAATTATTACTGGATCCTTTAAGAGCTTATGATAATTATGTTAGGTCAAAAGTTTGTTTTGCCCTTGTAACTATATTTAAGTCGTTAATTACCACAAATTCTTGAAAGAACAATTGTTTATGATCCAACCATGATAAGAGAGTAGGGACCTTTTATTCAATTTCTCATGTCATCACTTAGAAAACTACTCTTCTACTTACTTGATATGAAAATAACTGAATTACATCTCATAAGGCATGTTCTCAACTGATATGAACCACGACCAAGGAATTTCCATACCTCAAGGTCCAATTACAAGGACGAGAGCCAAGAAGCTACAACAAACTTTATACAGTTATATTCAAGCTATGGTGAGCTCATCAAAGGAAATTCTAGAAGACGCTGGAGACCTCCCTTATATGTTGTGCAAAGTTGAGGTTCAAGAAAGAGATGAATTAAATGCACTTTAAGTTGCATTTAATGAACTCCGCTGAATTTATCAAATAGTCCAAGGATGACTAATAAGCACATTTTATTATTTGCATTATTTAATTATAATTTAACTATTTGTTTGTCATATTTAAACTAGTTTTAAATATAGGAGTTAAGGTTATATTGTAACCCACATAGGTTACTATATTCCACCATTAACTAGCCATTTAAATATGGAGGTTATGGGTATTTCTCGTTTACTAGCCCATTTAATTTTGGAGTTATGTATGACATAGGTTAAGGTTGTAAAGGCTATATAAAGCCTTCTTTTCTTTTATTAGACATCAGATTTTGGAATTAAGAATAGAATTTCTATTTTAGCTTTGTTAAGAGCTAAACTTTAGCTTTGTTAAGAGCTAAACTTTCTTTGCAAATTCTTGTGTTTAGAACTTGCATGTAGAGTCATTCAAGTGGTATTGATCAAACCTCTTGTGGAGTGATTCGAATCACGAGTTTAGAAACGAGTTTTCTTTACTCTTGATCTTGATCATCAAGGTAATCCGTTCCATACTTTCCCTTGGGTTGATTTCCATATCATCAACTCTCTGTTTGGTTAGTCTCTAAAATGGAAGACATATTGAATTGGTTATGAAAGTTGTTCTCACCTTACAAATCAAATGATAAACCCTAATAAGTAGAGTTCGTAGCTCACTAAGAATTAAGATCGAGTTGCATAGAATTAATATCGAGTTGCATATGATCATACGGTAAAATATTAATCTTCTCAAGTAAAAAATTTATTAAAAAGAAAAATAGATAAATTATTTTGGTTTAGTCCTACACAAACTCATTCTACAAGGTATCTCTACTCATATTTTCACTTGAAAGACTTGGATCAAATCATTTGTAACAATGGTGGCTCATAACAACAATGTTATCAGAATAAAGCACCCAACTTTATCCATATTTTATAAACCGATCTTTCCCTAGGTCAACGACATAACACTAATAACTTTCAAATTTTCATAGGATGGATAATGTTAAACTGTAAATAAAAAATTTTAAATCAAATTATTAATTACGAGATTTTAAGACATAAATTCTCACGACATTTTTTCAGATTAAACACCAAGTTTATGCACGTTGGAACTAGTTGATCTATAATGTTTATCCGTCATTCCTGTTTTCTTGGAGATACACTATAGATTGAACCAGTTGATATATTAATGAAACTATCCTTTCCCATCTATTTGGATCAAATAGTGCGTCAAAAAATTATTACTAATAAAGTTTTGCTAACTCTACGAAAAATATATTCTTAACGTGTTAGATTCATCTGATTAGACATGAATTTAATAGCACTTGGATAACGTTGGAACGTGGGAATAGTAACACATCGAAATGCTCTAATGCAACGCCTACCATAATAAACTTATTACAAACGTCTAAAAGTTATTTTAAGTGACAAGGATAACTTGGATTATTTTTATTTTTAATAGATTTAAATTACTTTTGTCTATTCCTTTTCAATAGGTCTATTTTGGTCCCAAGGGCTCATCTTAATCTCTTCATTTTCATTTTCATCTCATCCTTCGTAAAATATATTCTACACGTATTAAATGGATTCCATTATGTATAAAACGTAGGTTAAAATTTTGCAAACAGAAAGTCAAGTAGTCGTGTTTAAAAAGTATATAGACCGAAATGAATCAAATTTAAAAATACAAGAACAAGAAACAACGAACTTTTAGAACGTAGAGATATTAAAATGATCAAATGTCAAAGGGGATCCATATAGTAGTTAAACCATACATGTTATAAAATTGGCTACTCTTTGTAAGGTAGTAACTCACCTTGGTAATGTGCATCTATACAGAAACCAACTAATTATTCTCCAAGCTGGTTTGAACTGACCTTTGAAACTCTTTAAAATATTTTTAATCTCAAAATTTTGTTTGTCCAGTTAATTTTTAGATTCTAAAGAAAAAAAAAATTAAATAGATCTGGATTATAAATATTTGAACTTTCTATTTGTGTTTAATAAATCTCTGAGAAAATTAAATTTTTAAAAAATAAATGACATGTTAAATATAAATTTAATACAATATCGGCCTTACTCGAAGGTTTGATTCACTATTCTTACTATTGACACAAATTACCGGTCTAGGTAGGATTCGTAAGTCTCCAACTCGACTACACAGTCATCTCGATCACATTACTTCACATTTATCTAAAAAGAAAAATTAAAAATAATTTTGATGAGTAATTAATTTACCCCTCAACTAGCTAACTTATCATTAACAAATTTTTTTATTTTTTGGAAATATTTTAAGTTTTATTCACAATGGGTTATTCTTAGGTTTTTGGGGTGGATAGAGTCCTCCATCCAACCATTACCTTGGCTCCTAGTCTCATCTACTAGGACCTCCCTATTGATATTAAGGTGTTCTAGCAACCTTAAATTTTATTTGTTGGCTCTATTTATGTTTACTACAAATTTTAGACTCGTACGTATGGCTCACTCTCGGTCAAATACGGTTTGTCCACTAAACTCTCTGGTCATAAATATTTATTGTTCCCAACTTGGCACACATCGCATTGGTTACGGGTTTTGCAGGGATTAGTAGACTAAGAATACTCATTCACATTTCCATATCGTAAATAGTTCATAAGCATAAACTAGAGTCGTACATTATACTTACTAATCATGATTCTCTAATATGCTCACATTTTATGCATGGATTCATGATTATTATTATTATTATTATTATTTAACTCATGCCATTTACATACATTCAACGTTTTTAGCTCTTAATCCCATGGTAACATGCTTGTTTAGGAGCTTCGAGATACTACTTACATGAATCGTCAATTTCTTTGCTTTCATAATTGTTCATAATACGGTAATTTCGTCACAAATTCTCTTAATTTGACCGATATCTAATGATTTTCAAGGCTAGTATAAGCTAATATTGATAAAACATGTCAAAAGGAGTTGAACAGAACGAGCTCAAACTTGAAATAAGCCTCCACCACCCACATGCGTACTACACTCGTTGACCCACATGTTCCACTCCTTGGTTACTCGCACCTCAACGTGCGCGTGAAGCCTGTGCACTGATGCGTCGTTCAACCTCGAAATAGCCTGAAATTCTAAATTTTTTTTTCATCATTTCATTCCATACCCCTTACATGATATCCACTAACTTCATAATTCACCGTGGGTTATCATCCCAGAAAGGGAAGTAATATCTTGGAGGATAACAGCATTGGGCTCAATTTTGTTTCACTTCTTGTTTCCTTTAGAAAAGAAACTTTAAAGGAATTCATTGACAAAAAGGAACAAGAACAGCCTAAGGAGGTAGAGGGAATCCTGCCCAAACTCTACAACCTAATTTCTGCAAGAGACTACATAAAGATCCCAAAAAACCCAGCTGAAGGGGAGCTTGATCAATCCAAGTGTACTCCGCATGACGTATCACAAGCAACCCTACAACTCCATTCATCCGGAATAATTGAAAAAACAACAGATAAAATTCTATACATTTATATTGATTCTAGAGCGGATTCTTAAAAAATAGATTACAAATTTTCTAGAGCTGATTCTGAAAAATATACGGCAAGTGCGCCCAATAGAATGTATCAATCACGTAACAAGACATGTGAAGAATTGCGAGAAAATTGGATCGAGGGTTTGTCCATTAGGATTGGAAATGGACAAGCCCGACTAACCAATTGGGCATGAACGGGCCTCGACCGACCAATATTGCTGAAAAATGACTAAAGAAATTTCTTTCCATCACATCGTTTTAATATATTTTTGATACAGGCCAATAATAATAAAATAAAGAATATTCATTCTCATTAATATATTTCTCTCCAGAAAACGAGGAAAAATTGTGAGATAGAAATAAAAGTAAGAAAAGTAGAGAGTAATACTATAGAGTTTGAAAACTAATATATATTAAAATTTTGATAAACTCTTTCGGGATAATTTTTATCGTGGTTCATTTGTTGAAAATAGTAGGATGTACATTTATCTAATATATAAATTTAATGAAGGAGTTATGTTCAACCAAACCAAACCAGTCCTCCCTCCTTTAAGGTAAAACTAATTATAGGGCCTGCCTTAAACCACATAATTATCTTTTAGCAAATTTAGCTAGGTTGAATCGGTTATTTTTGTGTTTGTATATAAAGGAGGGTTTGAGTTGGTGAATACATTCAAATCCATTCCTATTTCTAAGAAGTTTGGGAATTTGAACCAAAAGAAAATAAGGCAAAGTAGAAGAGACAAGTGAACTAGAAAGGATGGGATTGATATCAAAGTTTATGGCACTAATACCGCTGCTGTGTGTTGGTGTCTAATGCTACCGCTGATGCTACTAGCGGTGTTTTTGATATTACGAAATTTGGTGCCAAACCTAATGCTGATGTTACTCAAGTACGTGTACATTTGTTTAAGTTGATAAACCAAAATATTATTTTGTACAGAATATTTTTCTCAAATGAAAGGGTTGGATTCACAGGCTTTAGCAGATGCATGGAAGGAAGCATGTGCGTCGGCTACTCCAAGTAAAGTATTGGTTCCAAAAGGAACTTATCAATTAGGTGCATCCAGGCTCAAAGGTCCATGTAAAAGTCCTATTGAGCTTCTAGTTGAAGGAACATTACAAGCTTCTCCTACCGACACGGAAGGAGATGGGTTGCTTGTTATGGAATACGTCGATCATTTGACATTGGCTGGTACTGGAGTTTTCGATGGCCAAGGAAAAGCCGGTTGGGAAAAGAATGATTGCCACCTGAAGAAAGAATGCAAAAAGCTTCCCATGGTAAATGCTCATACTACTTTAATTATAAAAAGAACTCATAATTTGGGTTAGCATTATATGCTTTAACGCGGGAGTGTTTTTTCTTTGTTTGTTTAAAATGGGCAGAATTTGAAGTTCAATTTCATCACAAATTCGATAGTGAAGGACATAACTTCGTTGGATAGCAAGAATTTTCATATCAATGTTTTGGCCGGCAAGAATCTTACCTTCGATCACCTGAAAATCACTGCACCACACAATAGTCCAAACACCGATGGAATTCACATGGGCGATTCAGAAGACGTTTACATTCTCAATACCGCAATTGCAACGGGAGATGATTGTATATCTGTAGGATACACTAACAGAAAAATAACCATTAGTGATGTTACTTGCGGACCGGGACATGGCATTAGCATAGGCAGCTTGGGCAAGTATAAACTGAAAAAGAAGTAGTAGGAGTTACAGTGAAGAAATGCAAATTAATCGGTACTACAAATGGTGTCAGGATCAAATCATGGCCAGATTCTGCCGTCTCATACCCAGCCTCTGACATGCATTTTGAAGATATTGAAATGGAAAATGTTGCCAACCCTATCATCATAGATCAAGAATATTGTCCATGGAATCAATGCAACCGAAAGGTGTGTATTAAAGTCGAACCTCGTTGGTTTCCAACTTATTTTCTTTTGAACAAGTATTAATTAATGTTTATTTTGAACATCCAGGTTCCATCAGCCATTAAGATTAGCAAAGTTAGTTTCAAGAATATCAGGGGTACATCTTCTACTCCGGTTGCAGTCAAACTTGTTTGCAGTAAAAGTAATCCGTGTGAGGGGGTGGAAATTGCTGATATTGACCTCACTTATAGTGGTAAAGAAGGGCCAGCTGTGTCTGAGTGTGCAAATGTGAAACCGACCATTTCTGGAAAGCAAAACCCTCCCCATCTGTGCTAAACCAGCGCCACCTGAGACCACTCCGTCAACTGATTGAATAATCTTTTGACGCCGACAAATGTTTCAAACCATTCTTCCTATCATTTTTATTTTAGCTTTCAAAATTCGATTTACAACATGCCATGATGTTGGGCATGTTCTCAATAATTGTATTTTTTACATTTAAGAGAAATAATACTTAACGATTCTATTTTTCTACTCCTACATAATTGACATTCCTTTGAATGAGGAGAAGATCATGAGTTTAGTATCAAGCTGTTTGTGGAGGTTCCTTACAATGGAAAAATTACTAATGGAAAGCATTAATAAATAATTTTCATGATTTATGGAATACACCATTAAAATTTCAAAATCTATTATATAAAATATACCGTTTATAAAAAGAAATATTAAGGACAAAGGCTCCCTTTATAATTCAATTCAAAATAAACTATATTGGAATTAACTTACCGAGGACAAGAGTAATAAAGAAAAATAAAATCATAGTTATTTCCAGAAAAAATTAAAGCTATCCAGAAAAGGCTATCCTTATAAGAAGAGTTTTGCTGAATCCATTGCAATATAGCAAAAACGAATGAAAATAAAACCAGCAATCATTATGATTTGCTTGTTTCAGAAAATATCTTACTATTTGATTTGCTTGTTTCGAAAAAATATCTTATTCCAAAAGGGCGTAGAGAGTTTAGAATTCTAATTTGAATAGAAATGATGTCCATAGAAACACAGGATTTTACAATGCAAATAAAGTAAAAACTAGTTTGAGATAAAAGAAACCAACTTGAGTTTGAGATAAAAGAAACCAACTTGTTGATAGATATAAACACAATTCTAGAAATAGTTGAAATAGTCTGAAACAAACTTAAAGGGGGGGATTATTTGTTAACATATCTCAATTTTGTTGTAAAAAAATTTCTAAGGAGAAAGGGAGATGTACTTTGGGTCCGATTCAGCATCCATTGGTCACTAAAATGTCAGCTTATTAGTAGAAAAGCTTTGACGAGGAGGAAGATCGACTCGAGAAGCCTCGACCATGAGAGGCCCCTACTCTCTCTAGTCAAAATGTTAGTGCTAGATGATTTAGAATAAAATGTCGAAGAAGATGAGTGTATGAAACAGTAAAATGGTGCTTAAAATGAAAACCCTAATCCAGGACGTTTGAAGCACGTGCTAAAAAAACTGAGTAACGATCGATGTTTTTCGAAAGTTTCCTTAGGAATGATCAAGCTTGATGATTTAGAATAGAATGTCGAAGAAAAGTTGTTATAAAACAGTAAAAAAGTGCTTAAAATCGAAAACCTAATCCAGAACGTTTTAAGCACGTGCTAAAAAAATTGAGTAACAGTCGATGTTTTTCGTAATTTTCTTGGGGAATGATCAAGCTTGATGATTTAGAATGGATCGAACAAAAAAGGAGTGTATAAAACAGTAAAAAAAGTGTTTAAAATCGAAACCCTAATTTTCGACATTCTATTCTAAATCATCAAGGTTGATCATTCACCGAGAAAATTTCGAAAAACATCAACGTTACTCAGTATTTTTAGCACGTGCTTCAAAAGTCCCGAATTAAGTTTTTCGAAATTCTCTTGGGGAATGATCAACCTTGATGATTTAGAATAGAATGTCGAAGAAAACGAGTGTATAAAACAGTAAAAAAAAGTGTTTAAAATCGAAACGCCAATTTTATTACCATTTCCAACATTTTTGACCCTTCTAAAGTTGTTTTTGACCTTATTGAGGGCATTTTAAGTCCGTAGGACTCCTATTTGCTCAAATTTAATTTTTTTTTTTTTAGCTAAAACTAGGAGAAATCAATATGTTTAGCTAAACTAAATTTAATATTATGTCCTAAGAACACCTATAAAATAGTTAGGGAGCTTAGACGAACACGACTCTCCACAATGGTATGATATTGTCCACTTTGAGCATAAGCTCTCGTGGCTTTGCTTTGGGTTTCCCCAAAAGGCCTCACACCAATGGATAGAGTATTCCTTGGTTATAAACCAACGATCATTCCCTAAATTAGCGAATGTGGAACTTTCATCGTTCAACAAGGGAATCAAGGCTAAACAAGTGAGTGACTCTACATTTGTTGGTTGGAAGGATTGTATGATGAAGCATGCGTGCCCTGTGGCCCCTACATGCACAGAATTGGGAATGTTATGCTATTTTAAGTATGTTATGTGATGACCTATGATGCCATGTTATGAATGTGTGTGATTCCATGCTACGTCATGATATGTAATGCCATGTGAAGCCATGTTATGAATGTGTGTGATATAAGTCGTGATAAGTACTATTCATACATGATTCATATGTGTACTATGACATGAATGAAAGGAAAAACGAAATGATTCTTATTATATGCTATGATTTTAAGTTATTACGCATTTATCAATGTCATGTGCATTAGGATATTTCCTCGTTATGTTATGTTAGTACAGACGCATACCTTCGATAATTTTGTTCATCATCATATCATGTGAGCCTTTCACTCTGTGGTGTCCAGCGACGCATTAGCGTGTTTAGCTCGATGAAGCTAGACCCAGGGGTACGTATACGAGGTCCATGTGTGCGTGCGTGGGCGGTGTATGGAGAAGTACCACACATCCAACCCTACCTAAACTGGACAGAACTCAAGCTCATGATAAGTTGTTTTAAAAGATAGGTTCCATCATGTATGTGTATGTTTGCATTACCTGACTCCAACAATGAGATTACTTACTGAGAATTTACTAAAATACTCGAGCTACATGCTACCCTTATTTTTCATGTAAAGGTAAAGCGTCCATGCACGGATAACGATGAATGCTGGAATGGTCATGGAAGCTGAGATAGGACGGTAGTATGCATTGTTTTCAATTAATAGTTCCATAGGTTGCTTTTCATTTTTGTACTAAAAATCTATGTTAATGTTTTATTTTGACGACGTTATTATTTTTATTTATTGTTTTAAATTAAACATATAAGTTCATGACTTCGTTTAAAATGTTTTATTTAGATTTTCGCATATGCTATTAAAGGCATGCGTGGAATGACGTGTCTGATCTAGGTAAGAAAATTAGGGGCGTTACACTGTTACTTAGACAAATTAGATTAACCTCATAAACATTAGTTCCTCAAACTACCATTTCATTAGGTTGGTTAAATTGATTTTTTTAAAGTTAATTATCAGGCTTTTAAAATAACTAAAAAACAACTAATCCAACTCTTAGTCTATTTAATGTATCGTCTGACTAAGTCAACTCAACTCCTACTTACGGGTATTTCCTTTCAATCAACTAAAATACCCTAATCTATATAAAATCATCCATAGAGTTTCCTTATAGTCAATTTTTATTTTAAGTTCGTTATTATTAATTATTATATTTATATTAATGAATGAAAGAAATTTTAAGCTAGGTTTTTAATTCTATCACAAACTAATTTACTTTAGGAATAATCTTGATATTTTACTATTTTCAACGGTTTTA
>CM031885.1:4621754-4848290 GCA_018691285.1 Cucurbita argyrosperma subsp. sororia | reverse complement strand
GCAAGGACAAAGAAAAAGAAGCGATACTTCACATTTATTAAAGAAAAATTAAAATAATTTTGATGGAGTAATTAATTTACCCCTCAACTAGCTAATATCATTAAACAAATTTTTTATTTTTTGGACATATTTTAAGTTTTATTCACAAGGGTTATTCTTAGGGTTTTGGGGTGGATAGAGTCCTCCATCCAACCATTTACCTTGGCTCTAGTCTCATCTACTTAGGACCTCCCGATTGATAGTAAGTGTTCTAGAACCTTAACATTTTTATTTGTTGGCTCTATGTACGTTACTACAAAATTTTAGAACTCGTACGTATGGCCACTCTCGGTCAAATACGGTTTGTCCACTAAACTCTCTGGTCATAAATATTTATTGTTCCCAACTTGGCACACATCGCATTGGTTACGGGTTTTGCAGGGATTAGTAGACTAAGAATACTCATTCAAATTTAATTTTATCAATTAATGCAGTTTTCTCATCACAATCAAATACATGCTTTTCACAGGGTACATCAAATTTTACATTATTCTCTTTTAAGCAATAAATTTTATTTAATAAAGACTTATTTTCAATAATTGAAGCTTTATATTTCTTTTGAAGCATAACATACTTTGAACTAAGTTTTTCTAAATCAAGTTGCATCTCCTCAAAAACTTTAAATAAATCATCGTAAGAAAGAGATTCAAGAATTACCTCGTCTTCTTCATCCTCTTTGTTACCATGAGCCATGACTTCATCTTCTTTGTCACCATGAGCCATGAAGCAAAAATTTGCTACTTTTTCATCACTTAGAGATTCATATGCATACATTTTATTATGAGCTAACATGCTAATTTTTGTTTCTTTAACTTGATTTGTTCCCTCGAGTTACTGCAAGAGTTTTCCAAATTTCATATGTGGAACAACATATAGATACTTTATTAAATTCATCATTACTTAGGGCACAATAAAGATAATTGATAGCACTAGCATTAAAAGAACATTTTTTTATATCATGTTCATCAAATTCATTCTCTAATTTAAGTTCCTCAATGTTATTAACAGTTTTTATTGGAATGTAAGGACCTTTACTAACATTCAACCATAATTCATAATCAATCGATTGCAAATAAATTTTCATTCTGGCTTTCCAATACGTATAATTTGTTCCATCAAAATAAGGAGTTCTGGAAGTTGATTGTCCTTCACAAAATGGTTTAACACTTAGATTTGTCATTATGTCTAAAAATAAAGTTTATATAAAAAAAATGAATAAGAGCAACCTGCTCTGATACCAATTGTTGGATCGATATGACAACCCTAGGGGGTGAATAGGGTTTTAACAAGGTAATTATTAATTTTTTTTTTTTAATAACAATAAAAACTTGATACCATGCAATAAAATTTAACAATAATTTAGAATTTAAATAGGAAAAGGGTTAGAAAATATAAAGTTTTATAGTGGTTCGGTCAAACTCGACCTACTCCACCCCCCAAGCACCTCTTGGGAATTTGAATAAAACTTTCTAACTCTTTCGTCGGATCAGAGCCCAACCGCTACACCGCTCCTTTTACGAGTTCAAGAGCAAACTCAATCCTTTCTACGGCTCAGGATCAAACCGGTACACCACTCTTTTTACGAGTTCAAGAGTAAACTCAATCCTTTCCATGGCTCAGGATCAAACCAGTACACCGCTCTTTTTACGAGTTCAAGAGAAAACTCAATCCTTTCCACGACTCAGGATCAAACCGGTACAATTGTCTGAAAACTTATAGAAACACACCACAACTCTCTGAAGTAATAGATTTATAATTTCTCACAATACAATAGACATCTCTCAGAGGAATAAGATAAAAAAAAATAGAATTGGAAGTTTGGAGAGAGCAACAATGGAGGCTTTTAAAAAAAAAAGTTTAGATCGAGGAAACTATGAAACTTGTGTATTGTGAAATGTTCTTTGTGTTGTGTTTTATAAAATACGAAGAGGTGATGAGTTTAAATAGCGATCAAGTTGTAAAAATAGAAATTGATACGGATCACTAAAATGTGGACCACGAAAAATAATATTTATTTATTTTTAAAGTTATCGTAAAAAATTATAGACCATGTTTCATTTATATATATATATATATATATAATTTTAAATAAATATTAAAAACGTTTTAAATTCATTTTTATTATCTATCTATATATATATATATATATAACATATTGAAATATAATAACATATTGAAATATAATAATATAATTAAAAAAATGTTAATGAAAAAAATATGAGTAACATTTTAAAAGTAATTGAAAAATTTTATAAATCTAATTGAAATCATTATAAATGTAACTTAAATGATTTTATAATTCAAATAATTTTCCTTAAATGATTTTATAATGCAAATAATTTTCTTTCTCAAAAATGAAATCATTATAATTTATTTTCATTTAAAAAAGTAACAAAAAAAAAAATTTCCTCTTTTAATTTAAAAGTAATAGAAAACTTTTATAAATGTAATTGAAAACTCTACCCTTTGTTACTCTAACGAACTTATAAATGTTCTACTTCGATTGGTCTATGATGTCTATTTTGCCGCTGGTTCATGATGTCAATTTTGTTACCACATCATCAATTTTGTCACCACATCATCACGTCAAGTATCTTGTTTTGAATTTGATTAGTCCATGATGTCAATTTTGCTGCCACATCATCACGTCGGGTATTCGTTTTGACTGGAACTTTTTCGTTTTATCTCTAATTTGAGTGAACCAAAAAAGACGTTAAAATCGTTATTCCCAACGTTACACTGTGGAAAACCACTGAGAGTTATTAATAACTCAAGGTAGGTTTGCTATCATCAAAACATCAATTAATTAATTTGAGATTAAAGCGAAAAAGCCAACGGATAGAGTCCTCCATCCAACCATTATCTCTCATCTACTAGGACCTCCCTATTAATCCACCATCCAACCATTACCTCTAGGACCTCCCTATTGATATTAAGTTGTTCTAGCAACCTTGGCTCTATTTATGTTTACTACAAATTTTAGACTCGTACATAAGGCTAACTCTCGGTCAAATACGGTTTGTCCACTAAACTCTCTGGTCATAAATATTTATTGTTCCCAACTTGGCACTCATAGCATTGGTCACGAGTTTCGCAGGGATTAGTAGACTAAGAATACTCATTCACATCTCCATATTGTAAATAGTTCATAAGCAAAAACTAGAGTCATATCATACTTACCCATCATGATTCTCTAATATGCTCACAATTAATGAATGGATTCATGATTATTATTATTATTATTTAACTCATGCCATTTACACACATTCAACGTTTTTAGCTCTTAATCCCATGGTAACATGCTTGTTTAGGAGCTTCAATCTTGTCCTTGATTACTCCTCTTAATTTCTTTGGTTGAGTCTTACATGTGTGGCTTATTCTCATTGGAGCTAATTTCCTTTATTGTTAGGGTATTATTGTTACTATAATAATACACTCAAATTTATCATATACTTTAGATCATTTAAGTTATTTCTTGAATATGATCTTACTATATATTGTTCGACATTGCACCAATAACCTTAAATCTTTCGAATAATATTAATGGATAATGTTTTATTACAAATAAAATAAACCCTTTTGACTTCCAAATACCACAATTCAATAGCTTGGAACGGACCAAATGGGCCAACACAAACAAATGGAGTGGAGGTTTTCAAAATCTAGCATCCCCACATGATGTGTTCTTGGTGGAGCTTTACGTGAATGTAGCATCACTGAATAAGGATTCTCACACAAGTTGCATTTGGTGTTAACTTGCATTTCCAAAAGAGGGAGGTCGAAAATGCATCGTCAAGTATTGTACGTTTGACGTTATGGGTAATCGTCAACAAAAGTGAAGAAGGAACGAGCATCATGGTATTCATTAGTCAGAAAACACGTAGGGGTCATTAGAGTAATCACATAAGGAAGATTTCATGTTGGTGTGGATTGTATTTCAAGTTGTTGTTCGTTGAGGAGAGATCTCAATGGAAAAAAAAAGATTGAAAGAAATAGAGATGTCTATCTAACCCACAAGGTCGAGAACCACGGAGGAATTTAGGAAAGATTTCTTCCCGTAAGTAGCTAAATAGGGTCAGTATATTAGGAATCACGAACCTCCACAATGGTATGATATTGCCTACTCCGACCATAAGCTCTCATGGCTTTGCTTTAGGCTTCCCCAAAAATCCTCGTACCAACGAAGATGTATTCCTTACTTTTAAACTCATGGTCATCTTCTAAATAAGCCAATGTGGGACTCCCTCCCCTGAGTCATAATCGAACTATTAG
This sequence comes from Cucurbita argyrosperma subsp. sororia, assembly GCA_018691285.1. Classification (NCBI taxonomy): domain Eukaryota; kingdom Viridiplantae; phylum Streptophyta; class Magnoliopsida; order Cucurbitales; family Cucurbitaceae; genus Cucurbita; species Cucurbita argyrosperma. Next base: position 4,843,979 of record CM031885.1, on the reverse strand, counting down.
GATCGATAACAATTGTTAGCTCTGATACCAATTGTTAGGATTGCTCAACAACGCACACACTCAATCAAAATGAACACAAAGAACAGGAGAGAAAATACAATGAGGAACATTGGCTAAAGGTTTTATTATTGATGACTTCATCACGTATGTACAACAAGATAGAATACAAAAATGAAGAAAAGTACATTTTGATAGAATGGCGTGATGGGATATATATATGGTTTCAATTTACTAAATATAGCTTCCAAAGATTTAAAATATAATCTACCAAATATATCTCTATCAAATGTTTCTCAAATATGTAACATATTTGTCTCTATCAAATCCTTACGAAATATCTTTCAAATATATCTCCACGATCTTTACGAAATATCTCCCAAATATATCTCTACCAGATTTTTATGAAATATCTTCCAAATATATCTCTACCAGATCTGGGTATCAGACTCCATATCCCAACAATCTCCCACTTGGAGACTGATCCAGTCAACCCCAACAGTCAGTCTCCCACGTGGAGACTGATCCAGTCAACCAAGAATTTCATTCTCAATCTGTACCATAACACTTGAGGCTTTGCACAACTTCAATGTTCCAACATCAATGCAAAATGTTTGCTAGATTACTTGCACCCTCTATCTTCTCCAAACACATCACCATCTTCCACTAACCTTCAAGTGAAATGATATCGTATTCTGTGTTTCGTCTTTGAATAATAGACCGGATTCCTCGCCAACTGCATGACACTCTAACTATCTACCTGAGGAATCTTCTCGCGCTGCTTCTTGCCTAATTCTTCTAGATAGTCTGTCATCCATATCATCTCCTTTTCGGCTTTAGCTATTGTCAGGTACTTAGCCTCAACAGAGTAAAGAGCAACGCATTTCTGAAGCCTAGACATTCCATCATGTATGGCTTACTCCCACTTAGTTGTATCCTCCAATTGTAGGGTCTCACAAGGGGCTCTCGTTCCCCTTCATCAGTCACCAACCGATAGTGTAAAGAAGGTACGTACCTATCTGGTACTCTGATGACTCTGGATGATCTTTCCAACACCTGCTCAGGTGTCACTTGATCTGCTTCTGGCTTCTTAACAACAGTCTCATGAGCTTCTTGAGTATCTACTACAACATCACTAAGTGAATCTTTTAGCAACTCAACCTCAACTCCCACTTGCTTCGTTGTCCCGGTACTTTTCTTCAATTCTCTAGCAGTCTTTGTGAAGCTAACTCGTTTCTGTTTGCTCATAACGCAATTCTCACAAGGACTCATATCAACAGATTTTAGACCTTCCAAAACTTCTTCCGCAGCCGACATCTTCATTCCTTTAACGCTCATATGTCCAAGTCTATTGTGCCATATACTTGAATTTGAAGCACTCTCAGCAACAACAGCTCTATTCATACACCCTGCAGTGGTGTATAAAGTTCCAGATTTTGTGCCACGTGCTACGACCATAGCACCCTTCACAATCTTCCACGAACTCTTACTAAACTTTGTTGCATAACCTGTGCTATCCAACTGACCAATAAAGATCAGGTTCTTCTTGAGACTAGGAATATATCTGACATCCTTTAATGTCCACTGATTTCCTGTCGAAATTTTTATACAGATATCCCCATTTTCTTCGATCTTCAAATCTTTGTTGTCGGCAAGATACACCTTCTTCGAACTTCCAGACTTGAAATTTCGAAACAACTCTTTATTTGGAGATCAATGAAAAGATGCACCTAAATCCAAAATCCAAGATTCAATCGGACTGTCCACACTGAGGATTAAAGCATCTCCAATGTCTTCTGCTGAATTTACCAAATCATCATCATCTTCTGATTTGTGTGTCTATTTCCTCTTTGTACAATTTGCCGGAAAGTAACCTTTTTCTCCACAACTCTAACACTTAACATTTGGTTTGTTTGGAGATTCTCCTCGGTTCCTTGATTTTGATTGCCCATTGTTTGGGCCCTTATTTACTTCTTCCCCTTCAAACACTTAGATAATTGCCTCATGAATCTCTGAAATCCCGTTTGCTAATACTTTCGTTAAGAACTACATCTCAAATTTTATCAAACTTCAGTTTATTAGATCTTCGTGAACTGCTGATCGCGGCAACAACAATATCTCACGACTCAGGTAAAGATGACATCAAAATCAATACTTTAATTTCATCATCGAAATTAATTTCTACCGAACCCAGTTGACTTGTAATCATATTGAATTTGTTTATATAAACAGCAACAGGTCGACCTTCAGACATTTGTAGATTAAACAGTCTCCTCATCAAATACACCTTGTTCATAGCCGACGGTTTCTTGTACATATTCGACAATGCCTTCAACAAATCCGACATTGTCTTCTCCTTGATGATGTTTAACACCACATTTCTGGACAGCGTCAATCAGATCAACCCTAAGGCCTGACGATCCTTGAGCTCCCACTGCTCCATGGTCATATTATCCGGCTTCACCCCCAACAGGGGTTCGTGAAGATCTTTTTGGTTACAGATAATCTTCAATTTGCATCTACCAGAAACTGAAATCGGATCCATCAAACTTTTCAATTCCAATCTTTGAAATTTCCATCTTCACAGATTGTGTTGAATTTCGCCTCGCTCTGATACCAGTTGTTAGGATTGATACCAGTTGTTAGCTCTGATACCAATTGTTAGGATCGCTCAACAACGCACACACTCGATCAAGATGAACACAAAAAACATGTACAATAAGATAGAATATTGGCTAAAAGTTTTATTATTGATGACTTCAAGCATGTACAATAAGATAGAATACAAAGGAAGAAAAATACATTTTGAGAGCACGGCCGAATGGGATATATATATAGTTTCAATCTAACAAATATATTTCTAACAAATATATCTCTATCAAATCTTTACCAAATATCTACTATATATATCTTTATCATATCTCTACAAAATATCTTCCAAATATATCTCTACCATATCTTTACTAAAATATCTTCCAAATATATCCCTACCATATCTTTACAAAATATCTTCCAAATATATCTCTTCTGCCAGATTTTTACAAAATATCTTCCAAATATATCTCTACCAGATCTGAACATCAGGCTCCATATCCCAACACGAACAACCTCCCCTTAATTGAGGCTCGACCCCTTTCTCTGGACCCTTTGTTCGACACTTGGGTCACTTTTTTACTACACCTTTGAGACTCACAACTTCTTCGTTCGACATTTGAGGATTCTATTGACATGACTAAGTTAAGTGATAGCTCTGATACCAGTTGTTAGGATCGCACAATAATACATATACTCGATCTAAATGAACACAAAGAATAGAAAATGCAAGGAAAAATATTGACTAAAAGTTTTGTACTTTCTTCCTTCTCTGTATTTTTTCTTGGTGTGATCCTAACAAGTAATGAAGATTATATACTCAATTTTTTCATCCATGTTTGAACTAAGTAAAATTTATAACGAAAATAATTGAGCACCAAATGAAACTCACCCATCAACCTTTCCAATACCCATTAAAAACAACTTCAAAAGAATCTCAAATTGCATGAATTCTTAATTACATATAAAATTCTTCTCAAACTCTTCAATTTTTTTGGACTCATCGACCCAGTGACAGCTAAATAACTCTTCCATTTTCAATCCAGCGAAAAGTTCTTCCACGAATTTGAATGAAAATCGAGACAAATCAAGAATAACCCCTCTTAGTTCTTGAATCTTTTAAGAACTTTGTTGGAGCCCTTCAAATATTAAAAACTCATAAAATCTCATATTTGGCTCCTTTTAACGCATGACTTAATCACTTTAAATCTTCGATTGTGTTTTGGTAAAAAAATTTAGGCTTCAAAATATTGGTAAAATTTGCAAAACCTAAATTAAACAATCCAATAATTAAATGCAAAACAAAATCCATAAAAAAAAAACGACATATCAAAATTTCAAAGCCTAATACTAAGAAAATCTCTCGAAGTAGAATCGAGACTAAAAATTGAAATTCTTACCTCTCGATCTTTCTGAAAGGATTTGGACAATTCAAATGTCCATAATCATTTTTTTTTTCATTTATCTCCTCTTGTAAATCTTCTCATCAAAGGTCTAAAACCACTAACAGAAGTATTCTAATTTTTTTCCATAATTATATTTATTCTCATGCATTTGAGGTATTCTCCATGGAACTTTCAATCTTTTTTCTACAAAATTCTCTATTTTACCAAGAATGTGATTTTTTTTTTTTTTTTCTCTTTCCCGTAGGAATGGAGTTTTCAACAATATTTTTTTTTTTTATTTTTTATACATTTAAAAAATCATATTTGTTTCAACCAGAATTTTAATACATAATTTCTACGCTATCATTTCTATATATATATATATATATATATATATATATATATATATAAACATTCTACTAAATTTAATAATATAATGTAGAATATAATGCTAATAGACTCACATTTTAATATTATAGCATAGTTTAATTAACGAGAAATCTTTTTCAAATCAAAATTGTAACATCCCGTTAGAAAAAAAATCGATCGATCGCTGAAAACCCGAGAATTTCGGTGAGGTGTCGAAGTTCTCGAGCAACGCCTAGAACACGACCCCGTGGCCTCGATGAATCACCAAACGCAATTCCCGACTTCAGTCAATGCTCGACGACCGAACACCTGCAAAGAAGAGAAGAGAAGAGAAAGGAAAATACATAGAGAAGAGAGAGAGAGAGAGAGAGAGAGAGAGAGAGAGAGATCCAAACTGTGGCGAGATTGAACCGACAGCTCCGACGCCTAAACCGACCAAACCAAGCCGTGAAAGTGACTGTCAGCCTTAGTATGTCCACCCAAAAGCAAACTCACGCAGCACCGTCGCTTGCTGTCGTTGAAAAAAGGAATCCGAAATAATAATTTTTTAGAAAACTCCACCCTTGATGAAAAGATGGTGGTAAATTGTCATAATTTTTTATTTGATTTGGTTATTTGAATTAGATTTAGTCCTACCAAATTTAGTCATATAAGAATTTGACGGGGAATGTTTTGTGTGTCACATTGTAGTTCTTGAGTGATATATTAGTGAGAGTCAATATAGTGTGATAGTGAGGGACTCACGTAACTCTTTGTTTTTATTAGTGATTGGTTGCTACCCATGGATATAGGGGAACTTCTTCTCTTCCAACCATGTAAATATCTTGGTGTCTCTTTGTGTAATTCTGTTCATTGATGTTGTGAGTATATTTGTTCCGCTTTGGGCACACAACAAGTGGTATCAAAGCTTATTAAGATCCGCCAGACACGCTGCTATTGAAGATCTCAATGGTATCACTGTGGGCCACACCATGCCAACGGAAGGAGCAGTCTTCGTCCATAACGTCGCGGTCATAAATGAAAAAGAAACCCTCTGGTGGCAGATGAAGAAACCCTCTGGTGGCAGATGAAAATGTAGTCTCTGCTGTAGCTTTTGCAACTCTTTCTTCAATTTCCCCATGTTATCCGTTGGGTTCACTTCCATTGGTATCTTTGATTCCCAAATTTCGGTTGCACCATTACTTTCAACTTGTTCTTCGACGACCCACTCGTTGTCACCGTCACAGCCGCTGTCGTCGTCGTTGTCATTGTCGTTGTCGTCGATGGCTACGACGGCGGCAGCGTTGTCATCCTGGGCGCAGCGGTTGAAACCATAGGCGACGGCCGCAAACAAACATCAACCTCGGAATTCTCCAACATCTCGCTGTCACGCAAGGAACGTTGATCCTGTAAGTCAGCAAGGGAGGCATTGGGTTGGAGCATGATCCCGTTGATGGGGCCCACAGAGTTGATCGTGGATCCTCTGTTTGAGGCGCCCGATTGAATGGTTTGGGTTGATTTGGGGTTGCGATTGGGATTGGGAATTGTTTTGGGATTCAGAAGCTACAAAGAGTTGAATGCGAGAATGTTGGAGGATTTTGCAGAATTCGACGTCACGGTCGTCTTGGAGGACGTGGCCATTGAAGATTAGGGTTTGTTTGGGGATTGGGATATGGTGGAGTTGTCTATATGGACAATGATAGTACTTGCAAGATGATGGGAATCGGCTCAGTACAAATCAAGATGTTTGACGGGGTTATATGAAAACTCAATGATATGAAATATGTCCCTGACTTGAAGAAAAATTTGATTTCCCTTGGCATTTTGGATGCGAGTGGTTATCATATCATTTTGGAAGGAGAGAATTTAAAAGTAGCTCGTGGAGCTTTGGTGGCAATTAAAGGAACTAGAAGAGGTAGCATATATTTCCTCAATGGAACCACAATAATTGGGCATGCTGCTGTGGCAAGTTCGAAAGAACAAGACATATCGAAATTATGGAACATGAGACTTGGGCATGTTGGTGAGAAGGCGCTTCAGACAATAGTGAACCGAGGAGTCCTTAAGGGTGCCACAACTGGTAAAATTGATTTCTGTGAACATTGTATACTTAATAAACAAAAATGTAAAGTTTGGTACAGCTCTACACCAAACAAAAGGCATTTTGGGTTGAGGCTCTCAGTTATGCAGTTCACTTGGTGAATCGTTTACCTGTTGCTGGAAATGGTAGGAAAACTCCGCTTGAGGTATGGTCAGGTACTCCTGTTAGTGATTATGATAAATTACATGTGTTTGGGTGTCCCGCTTATTATCATGTGACAGACTCAAAGCTGGATCCTAGAAGCAAAAAAGCCAAGTTTATGGGCTTTACCAAAGGCGTGAAGGGCTATAGGTTATGGTGTCCAGAAACAAGTAAGATTATTAATAGTCGAGATGTGACATTCGATGAGTCTGGAATATTTTTGCAGAAAATTGAAAATAATGACGAGGCATTGAAGCAAGTGGAGAAGGTGGTGTTCTCTCCTGATATGGTTGCTCCTACTATACTCCTACTGAAAAACCTATTGATTAGGTAGATAATAACTCTGATGTCTTAGAATAGGAGTAGCAAAGCCGTGTAAATGAAAGAGTGGAGGAACCTGAGTCCATCGCCAGGAATAGACCACGAAGGAAAATTCGAAAACCTGCAAGGTTTGATGATACGATAGCATATGCTTTTCCTTTGATTGATGGAGTTTTCAACAACTACAAAGATGCTATCCAGAGCCCAAATAGATTGCACTGGCAAGAGGCTATGAATCAGGAGATAGCATCATGGGAGATAAATCAAACTTGGGATTTGGTACAACTTACAAAAGGTAAGAAGGAAATTGGTTGTAAATGGGTTTTTGCGAAAAACAAAGATTCTTCTAGTATACGTTATAAGGCTCGACTTGTGGGTAAAGGCTTCCAAAAGGTAAGAAGGAAATTGGTTGTAAATGGGTTTTTGCGAAAAAAGAAGATTCTTCTAGTATACGTATAAGGCTCGACTTGTGGGTAAAGGCTATGCACAAAAGAAGATATTGATTACAATGAAATTTTCTCACCTGTGGTAAAATATTCTTCCATTCGAATTTTGTTGGCTTTGGTTGCTCAATTTGATCTTGAGCTTGTACAACTCGACGTAAAAACTGCCTTTTTGCATGGTGATTTGGATAAACGACGATCTACCACGGGTTATTTGTTTATTATGGCTGGTGAACTTGTTTGTTGGCGTTCAACATTGCAATCTACTGTTGCATTGTCTACCACCGGAGCAGAGTATATGGCAGTAACGGAAGCTTTTAAAGAAGCTATTTGGATGCATGGTTTGATCAATGACTTGGGTATTTTGCAGAATATATAGATGTGTTTGTGATAGCCAGAGTGCTATTTGTTTGTTAAAAATCAAGTTCATCATGCTCATACTAAACATATTGATGTCCGTTTTCACTTTATTCGAGAAATTATTAGTGAAGGGGACATTCGTTTATTAAAATTGGAACGGTTGATAACCCTAATGTGTTGACAAAGGTGATCGCTCGTGAAAAGTTATGGCATTGTTTGGATTTCATCAACGTTGGAAGAAAGGAGTAAGAAAAGATGGAAAATCGCGCTGCGAGTCGTGCGAAGAAGAAAGGATCTGATGGATCTGGATTCGGGTCGAACTCAGACCCGCGACCCAATCGGCCTTAGTCCAGCCCACGCACCTGTAGCCAATGCGGGCTTCGACCCAGACCATTGGCAGCGACCCGTACCCACGACCCGCGATCGCGACGCGTACCCACGACCCGCGATCGCGACCCACATCTGGAACCCGCCTCTGCAATCTGCAAATCGAGGCCCAAACCTATCTTGGCCCAGTAGCCCACTCTGCAGCGCCTCAACCCGACGCGACCTGCGAGCTGACCCGAAACGCACCTCGACCCGCCCTGCACACAACGTGGCCCACTCCTGGCATGCCACGTGTCGACCTGCGGCGCAAATAGCCCTTCAGCTTGGTCTGCTTAAACGGCTCGGCGCGGCTCCTTGACTTATTCGGCTTGGGTACCCCTATTTTAGCTCAATTTCCACCCATCCAACCCGGTGGGACCTGTTTTTGGCTTCAATTAAGGTAATTGAGGCCGTTTTAGTGCCGTATTTCACATATATTAGTTTGATTATTATTAATTTTTTAAATACTAATGAAGTTAATGAACGATGTAATAGAAAATGAACCCGGACGATATTTGGAGCAGCTATCAATAAACAAGAGCTAACGTATACTAATTAGGGAAAATACTGGCTAAGGTCAACCAAATAAGTGACTATTGTATAAGCTAGAAAAATTATATGATGTATGATGGCTTATGATGACGTATGATGATGTATGTGAATTATATGATGTATGATGTATGAGCTGTGACGTATGATGTCATACGTGAATTATGTGATGATGTATGAGCTATGATGTAGATGTGTGAGGGCATACGTTCGTTATATGTGATGCATGATGTACTTGATGTGTTTGATGCATTTGATGGCATTATGATGACTATGATGTTTTGCATGACGTTTACCTTAATATGATAATGTTTTCCATATTAATCATGTTGTATGATGATGAATGTCATGTAGCATCACGTTGAGAGATCGACCTAGGACACAACCCTAAGAGCATGAATAGCAGCATTAATATAAATATCTAATAAGTATGTATTACTACATGTAATATAGAGATGAGACTAGGGTTGTAAAGCCCTTAATTTTCTAGACCTAATCAGTGATGTTACTCACATGCATAACTCATTGCCCAGAAGCTCATCTCAGATAACCTTCCAAAACACAAGAGAGTATCATAAATTAGAAAAGTTCCAGAATCCAAAACAAACATACCTCCAACAATAAACCTTGCCTAACTCAATTAAAAACAAATCTAAATAAAACAAGGTTGAATGTTTAACTTAAAATAGTTAAATAACTGAATTCAAAACAAATCTAAATAAGACAATGTTAGATGCTTTAATTTAAAATAGTCAAATAACTTAAACTACTAAAAATGTCCCTCGTCTACTTCCATGGTATCTTCAGCTCCACCGTCAACCGTACATTGGCACCTTGCATTTACCTGAAAAAATGTAGGTAGTACGTGACTTGAGTAGTTTATAAAATACTCAGTAAATCACCCTACTGTTGGGGTTAGAAATACAAACACATGCAACATATGGGTGGGACCTAACTTTTCGTAAACTTTACATGCTCTTGGGCGCTTTTCTATTCCGGGTAGGGTTGGATGCGTGGTACTCCTTCACACATGGCCCATGTACGCGCACATGGACCCACCAGGCGGGCTCGTATACGTACCCCTTGGGTTTGGCTTGGTCGGACACAACGTATTACATGTCATCGGACACCACAGAATAGAAAAGGGCCCGCATGATATCATGGCTAACATGAATATCGTATTTCATTCTTTCGTAACATAAAGGGAAAGATCCCGATGCAAATGACATATATATATATATGCATGAGGTCCCTTAACATACCTAACATGGCATTACATAAGCATTGTTAACATCACATATATGTTTCTTACATTGCATGACATATCACATAACTTACATTATGTGGCATATTACATAGCATAAAAATACATTCCAGTTTCATAAGCATTTCATGACATGACTCGATCAACATTTTCATGGCATATAATACTAGTAGATCAACTATCTTTTCATAGCATAAACAGTCAACAGTCGACATCATCCATAACTTTTCATAGCATTAACAATCAATAGTCAACATAATCCATAACTTTTCATAGCGTAAACAGTCTGAGTCAACATAATCCATAACTTTTCATACTGTAAACAGTCATATAATTCATACATCATATAGTCATATCACATAAAATATGGTGCATGCAGGGGCCACAGGGCACGCACCATCATACAACACGTAGTAAGCTAACTCCAACAGTAAGGACACTTACCTCGATGGCCTTGTTCCAATGGTTAATTACATGCTATAATAACCACATAAAAATTTAGGGACCTTTCATAACCTACCCTAGCTAGATCTCATGCTATTTATCAAAATAAACTCTCAACACAATCCGTCTTTGACGATTAGGAACCATATTGACCTCAGATGGTAAAAATAAGGGCAGAAACGACTCGAAAGGGCTGAAAACCTAGGAATCGATATATTGTGAATACCGAGCCACTAAGCCGAACTTCTGAGCCAACACCCAAGCCAACGAGCTGACGAGCGATGGAGCCGAGATGACCTCGTCCATGTGCGAGTCGAGCCGTGAGTACGCGTGTGAAGCTAGGAAAGCACGCTACAGGCGTGCGTCTTCTGGATCGGTGTTGGGCCGAAACGAACGCAGCCTGCGTTCATCTATGGGCTGGGTTAGAGGCCGAATGTGAAACGCGACCCGAATCTGACCAGTTGTCTTCCTTACCCGCCAGACAACAAAACCCTAATCGACAAAGCCATCTTCTCCGCTTCTAATTTCGACGAAGGTCAAGTAGCGCACCTTCTTCGATTCTGACAATCAACCCTCTTCGACGCAACGATCTCGACGTCGATACTTCACTTCTACTCCATTCTTCCTCCAAAACAGCAACCCCAATGTTCTGAGAACTCACCGAGAAACCAGCAAACCAACCCACACGCTTTCCCCTCTAACACTCTCGATTTTCTCGTTCTTTCAGACACCCTTGGACACAGAAGGAAAGTTTGAAGAGCAAAAATCATTTTTAAGGAAAGAGAATGGTTGAACATAGGAATATAAAGGGTCTCATAAGTTTCCATTAAGATAATAACTTTCTTGTCAGAAATTGAGCACCTTTTCTAGCGAGAATAAATGCATAGCATAATGTCTTTTCATTTTTTGCAGTAAAATAAAATCTCAAACATAAAATCTAAAAGAAATAAAATTTGAATCCTCACGAGGGTTGTATTAGAAAGATGTTTAAAATGAGAACTAGAGGGACTTCATGCATGTTGTCTGTACATAAGCATCGGGATACTTCCCCTTTATGATGATGAGTGTGGATGCTCATGGTATGATGATGACGGTGATCATGTTGAGCATGACACGCTGACCTCCGAACATCGTTGCGAACAACTAGTTCGACAATGATGGATCCAGGAGGTGTGAACCACCTGGAGATTCACACTTGCACGTGTGGATCGTGTATAGGGAAGTACTACACACTCATAGTTAGTCCAGGCTAGAGACCACCCCTAGTATGAGATAGAGATACGTCCCTAGAGCATATTTACATGTGTTTGCATTTAGCATGGCCCCTATAGAGGAGTGACTTACTAAGTATTCTTCGGAATACGCAGGTCGTGTGCCACATCATTTTTCAGGTAAAGACAAGGCGTCCATGTATGAATGACGGTGACATCACAAACGGAGATCATAATACGTACATAGGATAGATGCATATTTAAATTTCTAGATTTATGATAGAATAGGTTGTCTTCCAATTCATATGTTTTAAATTATTTTGTATTTGTTTTTATTTTAAATTTTACCTGTTTTCCAAAAAAAAAAGTTTTTTTTTTTTTTTTTTTTATGTTTTTGACATTTATGTTATTTTTAAGAGTATATTCCGCATATAAGCTAAGCATGAGACGTCCCCTGACCAGTAGAACTTTAGAATAGTAAAAAAAAAAAGAAATTTGTTTAGGAAACAAACAAGCAAGAAAAGATGAACAAAGAGAGAGAGAGAAAATATCCCAAGCAGAAAAAGATAGGCTATCCCTTAAGATATGGATATGGTGTCTACATGGCAACACTCAATTGGTTGAAACCCAACAGCCAACTTTTCCATAGCTCAGAAAATAACCCATATAACAACTCATTCTTTCTCCTTCAATCTGTGATGTTATCATTATTCAAAGCATTGATACTCAAACCCCAAAGCTGCTTTGAGCCAGACAAAGGCCATGGCTGCCTCTAACCTTTCATGCATAGCTTCTGGAGTGCTCATTCCATCTCCACCCACCATATCATCATCCTCCTCTTTTAGGTCATCTTCTTTCGCCATCTTCCCCAACAATTCTAGATCATCTAGATTCGTTATCCGTGCCACTGCGGACGAAGCTGCTCCTGCCACCGCCGCGGCTACCGAAGAGCCCAAGCCTAAACCTCCCCCTATTGGTCCCAAAAGAGGTGCCAAGGTGTGTAAGAACTTTTTGTTCCAAACTTTGAAAGATTCGAACTTCTAGTCTATAATAATTTGACTAAAAAATATTATCATGTATTTGAACAGGTAAAGATTCTAAGGAAAGAATCCTACTGGTACAAAGATATTGGATCGGTTGTAACAGTTGACCAGGTTTGACCCTTGAACTTTTGTTCATTTATGATTTTTCTTTCTCGTGCGTGCAAATAGAAACTTTTTGGTTATATTAATTATGAGAATCATCGTTCGAAATTGATTTCTCGAAAATTTGGATGCTTCTTCTAAATACCCTTTTTGGAATTTTGATTTTATCGTATTTTTTGATGGATAAAATTGAAATTTATTGAACATTAGTTGAACTTATATTACAGTCGATTTATGTGTATGATGGTGCTTCATTTTGCAGGACCCGAACACTCGATATCCCGTTGTGGTTAGATTTAACAAAGTAAATTATGCAAGTGTATCAACAAACAACTATGCACTTGATGAGATTAAGGAAGTTGCTTAAGCTTTGAATGTGCTCGTGTATTTTTTGAGTTAAATGTTTGTACAATACTTTCAATTTCAATCTATTTCTCCTCTACCCATCGGTGTGTTTCCACCCATAATTTCTCTTCCTTTAGATTTTTTTATGCTTAGTTGGGAGTTGAAAAGTGTATATGAATTAGGTTAAAGAAATTTTTTAGACCGAAATTTAGGGTTAGTTAAGTAGGTGATTGGATCAACCTAAATAGAGTTCACAATCGTATCCAACCCTCTATTTTCAGGTTAGATTGAGTTGGGTTCTCAGAATTTTTTTTCAATTATTTAAAGAAAAAATCTACATATCTACTCTATACATTTACAAATATCAAACATTTACAAGTAACAACTCATCACCAATATCTGTTACAAATATCAAATATAATCTTTAAAATAGGGTTGGGTTGAGTTGGGAGTTGGTCGAGTTGACTCGAACCTACCCAAATTTTTACTTTTTAAATTTCAACCCGATCCAAAAAAAAAAAAAAAAAAAAAAAAAAAAAAAAAAAAAAAAAATCTAACACAACCCATAATTCAGTTGATCGGGTTAATTGAAGATGAAAATATTTTAAAGAGGGAAACATGCAAAAATAATAATAATAATAATTAAATTGTGTAAATAGATTTTTTTATTATATATATTTTTTAAAAAGATGGTTTCTTTAATTTCTTAATATTATTTGAAAAAAAAAATTATGAGAAACCAATATTATGGAAAAAGATTATAAACATATAAGATATTAGAGGCAAGATCGAGTAGGAAGAAAGATGAGGAGTAATCAATAAATTACTCAATGTCCTGACAAGACAAGTATAAGTTAAGTACCTTAAATTTTGAATGGTGCACCAATATTTGGTAGGATTCACCAAGCTTCCCTCATCATCATTTTCGAGATATAACTTTGCTTTAATAACGATGAGTGCTTTACTTCCATGACTTTTTGTTACACTGCGTGCACTTGCGAGTACTTCAAGAAATCAAGACTCTTCAAGTTTTTGTCCAGGTATATATTTCATGTCCTCGGTGCTTATCCTAAATCATAAAGGGTCTTACACTTTGTGCTCTTCGATTTTGATGACGGAACCTTCGGGTTGGGCAACACACACTTCTTCTTGAAGTCCATTTAGAAATATCTATTTGACATCCAAGTGATGAATTTCCCATGGGTGTTGAGCTGCAGGGACAAGAACCAATCTCATAATGTCGAATCTAGCGACTAGCACGAAGACCTCCTCAAAATCAACTCTTTGTCGTTACATATACCTCTTTGCTACGACCCTTACTTTGTGCTTGATGATATTCCCTTCGTTATCCTTCTTGAACTTAAATACCCACTTCAAATTGATGGGCTTGTGATCAGACGGTAAGTTTGTGAGTGACCTCGTCTTCTTTTTCTTGATAGCTTCAAACTCCTTTTAACATGACCTCCCTACCATGTCATTTCAGTTGCTACCTCACGGTATGTTGTTGACTCTTCAGCAACGAGCAACTATAGCTCATAGGAATCCAACTTTTTTTTTTTTTTTTTGGGTGAATTTGCATAAATTTTTGTGAGAGAACGAAATTTCTTTGGACCACCATCTATTGTAGATCCTTTTATGCTTCCACTTAAGCTTCCTTGGAGAACTCATCATGTCTTCGAGGGCTACCGTTGATGAAAATGTGGGCTTGTTGATATGATGTCATTGTACTTTCTAAATTTGTCATGTCTCCCTCGTCTTCTAAAGTTGTGAACTTCACAATAATCTATATGTTCTCACCGACGCTACATCAATCTCACTTCTTCTTTTTTTCAATAACGATGTCTCTACTAACATAAATTTTTCCACATCAAGAATTTTACTATTGGAATTTATGCCCTAAATCTCGTAGTTAATTATTTAATTTTTAACAATAAATTTGATTATTTTATTTATAACTTAATAATTGTATGAAAAATCTAAAATTGTTAATATATTCGGGTAGAATATGTGGTTAATGTACAAGAGAATCATGTTTAATTAATAGCTTAACATGTGTTTAGTACGTGGATAAGATTGGATTCCTTATCCCGGTAACATTATCGATATGACTCACTTCGTAATTATAAAAAATAATTTGATAAAAATCCTTATCTTGAGATATATGAGTGAGGTATAATATACAATGAGTTTGTATAAAATTTGACCACAAAATATTATCTTTCTTTACGAATTGGTTAATTTAGAATCTTAATATTTCATTGGATGATCATATGTGACTTAATCTTAATCCTGAATGAGTTCGTACTTGTGAAGGCTTTTAAAAATGTCGTCCAAGTAGGGCAAACAATGTTGGTGACAGTAGAGAAATTTGGTAGAATTCTTTAGGAGAAGAGAACTTTGTATAACTAGGAAGGAATGCTTAATTAATTTTCTACCTCTTCCACCAATACCAACATATATATATACTTAATTAATTATGAACTTATTAACCTACATGTATCTATTCATACATGTACTATACATGTATCTATACATGTACAAGTGACCCCTCAACACATGTATCTACAAGTGACCCTTCAACACATGTATCTATTCATACATGTATCTACAAGTGACCCTTCAACCCCCTCCCTTAAACTAAATTCTGCATAAATCAGTTTAGGACTTCACTTCATCTTCTTGAACTACATCTTGGATTCTGCACATCCCCATCTTTCTTCTAAGTTTCTCGAACAATGGCTATTTCAAGGGGTTTGTGAATAGGTCTGCGATTTGTTCATCACTTCGACAAAAATTGAGTTAAATATATAGTGCCTTCTTTACATAAATCACACAGGAAATGAAATCGAACATCGATGTACTTACTCCTTCTGTGCAACACAGAATTTTTAGACAACTTAATAGTTGACATATTATCACAATATATAATCGTCGTACCTGGTTGCTTCTAATTAAGAATTTCAAGTATCTTTCTTAACCAAATTGCTTGGCACGAGCATGCTGCTGTTGCCGCAAACTCTATTTCTGTAGTTGAGAGTGTTACAAGTTGCTTCTTTGAAGACCAGCAAATATATAGCTCCTGAATTCATCATGAAAATACTTCCTGAAGTACTTTTATGATCATCTATATCACTTGCATAGTCACTATCTGTATGGCCAACCATCTCGAATCATCTCCTTTCTTGTAGGATACCCCCAAATCAAAAGTTCCTCTCACATAACGAAGTATCCTTCTAGCTGCATTCAGATGTTTTTCCATTGGATGTTCCATGTAGCGACTTATCATACTAACTGCATACATGATGTCTAGTCTTGTTGAAGTTAAGTACATCAAACTTCTCACAATTTGCTTGAAGTACCTATTATTAACCTCTCGCCCTTCAATATCCTTGTGTAACTTCAAACCCAATTCTGATGGAGTTCCAAATGTGCACTCATCCATTTTAAATCTTTCAAGCAACTCTCATCTATTTTAAATGTGCTGCAGTTTGCGTAACTTCTACTCCAAGAAAATATCTCATCAAACCAAGATCTGTCATTTCAAATTCCTTTATCATGCTCTTTTTAAAAAGTTCAAACACTTCTTCATTATTGTTAGTAAATATTAAATCATCAACATATAAACAAATAATGAGAATGTTACCTCCATTTCGGTTTTCACATACAACGTATGCTCATATGGGCATTTAGTGAATCCCATCTTTTCAAAATGAGAATCAATGTGGCCGTACCATGCTCTCGGAGCTTGCTTCAAACCGTACAAAGCTTTCTTCAACCTGTACACTTTTTCCTCTTTATCTTTTTGAACAAAACCTTCTGGTTGCTCCACATATACCTCTTCTTGAAGCTCTCCATGTAAGAAGGCCGATTTCACATCAAGTTGATAAATAGGCCATGATTTCTATGCTCCAATAGAAATTATAAGCCTTATAGTATTTGGACATGATACTGATGCAAATACCTCTTTATAATCAACTTCATAGTTCTGCTTGTACCCTTTTGCAACTAGTCGTGCCTTATACTTATTCACCTCACCATGTTTATTCAACTTGGTTTTGGAAACCCATTTTACTCACATTGTTTTATGCCCATTAGGAAGATCAGTGAGCTCCCAAGTCTTATGGATTTGATTTCACTGTCCATGGCTTCTCTCCATTTCTTCTCCTTTATAGCATCTTCATAGCAATTGGATCACTATCTAGAAAGAATGCAGAATAAGCACTATCACTTGAGTCATAGTCCATCTCATAATCAATCATCCAAGTTGGTCTCATTCTTGTTCTTGGATTTCATTGACTGTGATCATGATCTTCTTCTTCTACTAGATCTTCTTGTTAAGCTTGTGATGAGCTCTCTCCAGGCTCATAGTGAGGCTGAACAGGGGCTTCAGCTTGTCTTCTTCAAGATCTACAGGAATCTGCCTTCAGCTTGTTTTCTTCAAGATCTACAGGAATCTGCTGATTCACAGTGATCTTTTCTTCTCATGCCCAAGTCTTCTTTTCATCAAAGATTACATCGCGGCTGACCATCACCTTCTTTGTCAAAAGATCATAGAGCTTGTATGCCTTAGAAGTCTTGCTTACTCCAAGGAACACACATTTCAAACTCTTGTCCTCAAGTTTCTTCCTTTTCTCGTCAGAAAAGTGTGCATATGCTATGCACCCAAAGATTCTAAAGTGGTCTACCACAGGCTTCCTTCCACTCCAAGCTGTGGAGTCATATCTCTAACCGAAAAAGTAGGGCTCCGGTTGAGAATGTGAACGGACCACATAACAGCTTCTGGCGAGAATTCCTTCAAAACTTCTTCTTTATTTAGCAAACTTTGAACCATGTTGAGAATGATCTTATTCTTCCTTTCGTCCACACCATTTTGTTGCGGTGTATATGTTGCTGTCAACTGTCTCCTTATGTTCTTTTCTTCACAAAATTTCATGAACTCGCTAGAGAAAAACTCTCCACCTCTGTCAATTCTTAAAGCCTTCACTCTTCTTCTGGTTTTAGTCTTCATAGTAGCACAAAATTTCTTGAAACAATCAAAGGCTTCTGATTTGGCATGCAAGAAATAAGTCCATGTTTTTCTACTAAAATAATCAATGAGGGTCATGAAATATTTTTTGTTACCATTTGATGCTGGAGAGATCGAACCACATATGTCTGAATGAATCAACTCCAAAATTGCTCGAGCTTTTCTTGATTTTCCAGATGGAAAAGAATTTCTTTCATGCTTAGCTACTACAAAGCTCTCGCAAATTAATGTTGGAGTGATGTCTGGCAACCCAGTCACCATCTTCTTTGAAGACAACGTCGTGTAGATGACTATACCTAAAATGTCAAAGTTAATTGGTATCTTCTTTCTTCACCATCAAACGTCTGGCAACGATATTTAACGTCAATGTATATAAGCGATTGGTGGTCATCTGCATCTTAGGTATTGATCATCTTATGGAGTCATAAATCTCACATTCATTATTTTGGAATGTGATCACATACCCCTTTTCTTGCAATTGACCGATACTAAGCAAGTTGGCCTTCAAATCGGGAATGTAAAACACATTAGAAATTGACTCTACGAAGCCATTTCTAGTCTTGATATCTACAGTTCCTTTCCCCATCACTTGGACGGTTGCATTGTTGCCAAGACAAACAGTAGTACGAAAATTTTCATTCAGAGTTGAGAAGAATTCCTTACAACCTGTCATATGGTTGTTGCATTCCGAGTCTACAACCCACACACCTTGATCTACAACCTTCATAGCATGGAATGACATTAACAATGTTTCTTCTCCTCTTTTTTTCCACAAAATTGGATTGATCTCTTTTCTTCTTTTGGAACCTGGTATAACATTCATTCTTGTAATGTCCAAGGCATCCACATCTGTAGCATGTTAGATAAAAGCTATGGTTTTTTCTTATTTAGGTTATACACACGTTTCCTTCAACTTAGTTAGTTGTTTTTTTTTTTTTTTTTGGATATATGAATTAACGCTCCCCGTATAATGAAAGAACGTAATTTTTGTTGGTCATTTGGGCCAACTTTGGGCACAAGATTTGTAACGATAATTTTAGGAAAGGATGATTATTTAAATATGTCAACCCAATGAAAATAACTATTCATCGGGTCTTCAGCGCATACTTTCTCTCTCTGTTAGTCTTCTGTTATTTTTTTCTTCCAACAAATTTCCTCGGCCGTTTTTATTCCGTCGACGATTTTCTAGCGATTGTCAGAAGTCAACAAGTGGTATCAGAGTCTGGTTTAATCCACCGATGGTATATCATTGCAGAGGAGCCGACTTTATCAAAAGTTAAGTTGAATAGCTCAAGTGGTTAGAGTGTCGACCTAACAACACACACAGGTTTCAGGTTCAAGTAGAAGAAAATGCAAAGCGCAAAAATACACACATCGCATGGGGTCCATCTCGAGCAGGCTTTCTCACTCACTCTTCTACACCGCCATTGAGTGTCGGCTTCTCCATCACCGCCATTAAGAGGCCGATGCCGCGAAGATGGACCTCGAGTTGTCGTTGAGCGAATTGATCAGGGAGACGATTGCCTCCTGTGTAGTTACCCGACGTTGACGAGGTCCAACTACAACGAGTGGTGGAGGTAATCGACGACGGCGTAACTGCTCCTTTGGTGAGCGTTGAACCCGAGGAAAAATATATTTTAATGCTATTTCTTTTTTCTTTTTCCTTAGTTTAGCCAATTTCTCATGAAAAGTAAAAAGGGGTATAGTAACTTTCTGTTTATTGTTTTTTAAATGGAAGTTTTCTTCTTCTGCATGCACCGTCTGGGGAGCCAATTCAACTGAAGGAGGAGCGAGTGTTCGCTCATATCGGCAAGAGGGGCGAGCATCATGAGCATCAGCGATGGGTCCTCGACACAGGGGCAACAAACCATATAACTGGGGCTAGATCCATGTTCTTCGAGCTCGAATCGAGGATTCATGGGATGGTGAAATTTGGCGACAGCTCCGTCGTTGAGATTGAAGGACGCGACACCATCCTGTTCATCGGCAAGGAAAGCGAGCACCGTCTGCTTCGTCCCGAGGCTCAAGGCTAACCTTGTGAGCCTGAGTCAACTTGATGGGCCGGCTGCTTCATTTCCATCGAGCGCGGACTACTCAGAATCTGCGATGATCAACGACGGCTGCTCATGCAAGTTTGGTGCACGACAAACTATTTTTACATCCTAGTGTTGGAGATAGAGCAATCGGTCAGCCTCTCGGGCACCTGAACTTTTTTGCTCTACAAAAACTACACAAGGGGGAGATGGTGTACGGTTTGCCGGCAATCGAAGGCGTGAAGAGGTTGTGCGACGGGAGTCTCATTGGCAAGTAGAGGCGCACCCCCCTTCTGTTAGGTTATGGAGCCTGATGCTTATTTATAGCTTGGTCAACGGTTATATCTGGTAAAGTTATATTTGGTAAAGCTATATCCGGTAAAGCTATATTTGGTAAAGCTATATCCGGTAAAGCTATATCCGGTAAAGCTATATATGGTAAATAGCTATATATAGTAGATGGTTAAATCGGGTAAAGCTATATATAGTAAATAGCTATGTATAATAGATGGTTAAATCTGATAAAGCTATATATAGTAAATTGAACTATATATATATCCCGTCCGGTAGAGCTTTGAGATGTACTTTCTATTCTCTGTACTCTCTCTTGTTGTACATACGTGAAGTCATCAATAAAAAAAATCCTTTTAGCTAGAGTTCTCCTTGCAATTTTCTCTATCCTGTTCTTTGTGTTCATCTAGATCAAGTGTGTGCGTTGTTGTGTGATCCTAACAATTGGTATCAGAAATAGGTGAAGTTCACCACGATCTGTGAAGATAGAAAGTTCAAAGATTGGAATTGAGAAGTTCGATGGATCCGATTTCGGTTTCTGGAAGATGTAGATTGAAGATAATCTATACCAGAAAGATCTTCACGAACCTCTGTTGGGGGTGAAGCCGGATACCATGACCACGGAACAGTGGAAGCTCAAGGATCGACAAGTCTTAGGGATGATCCGTTTGACGCTATCTAGAAATGTGGCGTTTAACATCATCAAGGAGAAGACAACGTCAGATTTGATGAAGGTGCTGTCAAATATGTATGAAAAACCGTCGGCTATGAACAAGGTGTATTTGATGCGGAGATTGTTCAATCTACAGATGTCTGAAGATGGATCTGTTGCTGATCATATAAATGAATTCAATATGATCATAAGTCAACTGAGTTCGATGGAAATTAATTTCGAAGAAGAAATTAAAGCGTTGATTTTGATGTCATCCTTACCCGAGTCATGGGATACTGTTGTTGCCGCAATCAGCAGTTCCCGAGGATCTTATAAACTGAAGTTTGATGAAATTCGAGATGTAGTTCTCAAGCGAAAGTATTCGCAAACGGGAAACTGGAGATTCATCAGGCAATGCTCTCAGTGTTGATCGAAGGGGAAGAAGCAAATCAAAGAGCTCAAACAAACATGGACGTTCAAAATCAAAGAACCGGGGAAAATCTCCAAACAAACCCAACGTAACGTCTTGGAGCTATAGGGGAAAAGGACACTTTCGGATAGGTTGTACAAGACCAAAGAGGAAGCAGAATCACAAATCTGAAGATGATGATGATTCTATAAATTCAGCAGAAGACATTGGGGATGCTCTAATCCTCAGCGCAGACAGTTTGATTGAATCCTGGATTTTGGATTTAGGTGCATCTTTTCATTCATCCCCAAATAAAGAGTTGTTCCGGAATTTCAAGTCTGGAAATTTCGAGAAGGTGTATCTTGCCGACAACAAAGATTTGAAGATTAAAGGAAAAGGAGATGTCTGCATAAAAAACTCCAGCAGGAAATCAGTGGACATTAAAGGATGTCAGATATATTCCTGGTCTCAAAAGGAACCTGATCTCTATTGGTCAGTTGGACAGCAGAGGTTATGTAACAAAGTTAGGGAAGGGTTCGTGGAAGATTATGAACGGTGCTATGGTGGTAGCACGTGGCTCAAAATCTGGAACCCTATACACCACTGCAGGGTGTATGAACATAGCTGTTGTTGTTGAGAGTGCTTCAAATTCAAGTCTACAGCACAATAGACTTGAACCTATGAGCGCGAAAGGAATGAAGAGGCTGGCTGCGAAAGAAGTTTTAGAAGGTCTGAAATCTGTTGATGTGGGTCGTTGTGAGAACTACGTTATGCGCAAGCAGAAACAAGTTAGCTTCACAGGGACCGCCAGAGAATTGAAGAAAGTGCGGTTGGAAATGGAACCAGATGTGGAGCAAGGTTCCAAGACCACGAAGCAAGTGGGAGTTGAGCTTGAGTTGCAGGGAAACTCACCTAGTGATATTGTAGCAGATACTCAAGAAACTCCTGAGACTACTACTAAGGAACCAGATGTGGAGCAAGGTTCCAAGACAACAAAGCAAGTGGGAGTTGAGATTAAGTTGCGGAGAAAATCACTAAGTGATCTTGTAACTGATACTCAACAAACTCCTGAGGTTGTTGCGAAGGAATTAGCAGTGGAGCAAGTGACACCTGAATTGGTGTTGAAAAAGATCATCCTGTACTATCAGAGTACCAGATATGTATGTACCTTCATTACACTATTTGTTGCTGATGAAAGGGAACCACAACCCTTTGATGAGACCCTATAGTTGGAGGATACAACCAAGTAGGAGCAAGTCATGGATGATGGGACGTCTAGGCTTCAAAAATGCGTTGTACTGAGATTGAGTACGTGGCAATAGCTGAAGCTGGAAAGAAGACGATATGGATGACTGACTATCTAAAAGAATGGGCAAGAAGTAGCACGAAGATATTCTTAATAGAAATAGTCAGAGTGTCATACAGTTGGCGAAGGAACCCAGTCTATCATTTAAAGAGAAAACACAGAAAACGATACCATTTCACTTGCAGGTTAGTGAAAGATGGTGATGTGTTTAGAGAAGATAAAGGGTGCAAAGAATCCAGCAAACATGTTGACAAAATGTGTTGATGTTGGAATATTGAGGTTGTGCAAAACCTCAATTGATATGGTGCTATGAAGACCATGAAGATGCTCATGGTCGTTTGAGAATGAAATTCTTGGTTGACTAGATCAGTCTCCAAGTGGGAGAATTGTTGGGTTATGGAGTCTGATGCTTATTTATAGCTTGGTCAACGTTTATATCCAGTAAAGTTATATTTGGTAAAGCTATATCCGGTAAAGCTACATATGGTAAATAGCTATATATAGTAGATGGTTAAATCGGGTAAAACTATATATGGTAAATAGCTATATATAGTGGATGGTTAAATCTGATAAAGCTATATATAGTAAATTGAACTATATATATCCCGTCCGGTAGAGCTTTGAGATGTACTTTCTATTCTCTGTACTCTCTCTCTTGTTGTACATACCTGAAGTCATCAATAAAAAAAGCCTTTTAGCCAGAGTTCTCCTTACAATTTTCTTTATCCTGTTCTTTGTGTTCATCTAGATCGAGTGTGTGCGTTGTTGTGCGATCCTAACACTTTCTGTCTCAGACATTCTACTGCACTGGTGAGCCGTTGGAGCTCGTGGGCGGCGATATCTGCGGGCCCATCAAGCTAGTGACCCCAGGCGGCCAGACCATCTTCCTCCTACTGGTCGATGACAAAAGCCACTTCATGTCGCTGATCCTGCTGCAAGGGAAAAGTGAGGCGGCAGAGGCGATTAAGCGCATTCAAGCATGAGCGGAGGCCGAATGTGGTAAGTACTGCGACGAACTCGACATGCAGCGACAACTAACGGCGCCCTACTCCCCCAGTAGAATGGGGTGGTGGAACGCCAAAATTAGACCATCGTCGGGACAGCAAGGTCATTGCTGATGACAGCCGGGATGCCTGGGAGGTTCTGGGGAGAGGCAGTAATAATGGCCATTTATCTCCTCAATCGATCGCCAAGGCGAAGCCTCGACTGGAAGACACCACATGAGGCCTGGTACAACAAGAAGCCAGTGGTACATCATCTCCAAGTGTTCGGTTGCATCGCATACATGAAGGTAGCGCGTCCCCAACTCGCCTAGCTAGATCCCAGGGGGTTGAAGGTCGTCTTTATCGGCTACGAACCCGGGAACAAGATGTACAGGCTCTATAATCCTGCAGGGGGGCAAGCTCACGTGTCTCGCGACGTCATCTTCGACGAAAGCACCTTCTAGCAGTGGCACGACGTGACCGAGGCAGACCAAAACCCAATCAATTCACGGTGGAGTACCTCATCACTTAGCTAGGAGAAGGAGGAGCGCAACATCGGGAATCGTCACCGCTGCCAGCAGCTACCCCCCTAAACTAGTGGAGTTTGCAACACCACGGATTGCGGATTTAACTCTGGATGCTAATCACGATGATGAGCTGGTGGCCAAGTACCGAAGGATGGAAGACCTAGTAGGAGGAGGTGAACCACCTGAACTAGAGGCACGCGAACTCGAACAAGAGGTGGCCGAACTACATGCCATCAACACAGATGAACCAAACACCTTCGCCGAAGTAGAAAGAAACCCGTGCTGGCTGAAGGCAATGCAGAAGGAGATGACATCCATCACTCAGAACCAGACATGGAGTCTGGAGGACATGCCGCTGGGAAACTGAGAGGTATTCGCGCGGTGGCTAGGCTGGAATCTGTCCACCTATTGCTGGTAATCGTGGCACATCATTCCTGGGAGGTCCATCACATGGACGTGAAATCTACGTTCCTGAACAGAGAGCTGAAGGAGACCATCTATGTCCGACAACCACCGGGCTTCCTGGACAACGACAACCCTAACAAGGTATTGCGCCTGAACAAGGCACTTTATGGGCTTTGGCAAGCACCACGAGCCTGGAATGCGAAGCTCGACAGTACCCTACTATCGTTAAAGTTCAAGCGTTGTGCCTCTGAGCATGGCATGTACATGCACGACCACAACGAGCAACGACTGATTGTGGGAGTGTGCGTCAACGACCTCATAATCACTGAAGGTGACATGGAAGTCCTCGAAATATTCAAGAGGAAGATGTCAAAGAACTTCAAGATGAGCGATCTCGGCGTGCTTAGCTACTACCTTGGCATCGAAGTGCAACAAAGTACTACCGGCATCACCATCTGCCGAAGTGTGTACGCAAAGAAGTGCTGGACACAACTGGGCTTGCAGACAGTAACCCTACAAGGATGCCAATGGAGGTCCAGCCCCAGCTAAGAAAGGCTGACACTACGATGGCAGTCGACGCCACCAATTACCGCAGCATTGTCGGGAGTCTGCGCTATCTGGTAAACACACGCCCTGACCTTGCTTATTCCGTTGGATACGTGAGTAGATTCATGGAAGCACCTTGGGAGGAGCATCTTGTGGTTGTCAACCGCATCCTGCACTATGTAGCTGGAACTAGAGGCTAGGGTGTGAGATACTGCGTAGGGAGAGGGAAGGAGAAGCTTGAGCTGGTCGGCTACAGTGATAGTGACATGACCGTTGACGTTGATGATTGTAAGAGCACCAGCGGGATAATTTACTTCCTCTCAGGCAGCGCGATCTGCTGGCAATCAACAAAACAAAAGATAGTTCCTATGTCTTCCTGCGAAGCAAAATATATCGCCACTTTGACGGTGGCAACACAGGGGGTCTGGTTTGCGCGACTGATGGAAGAACTCATCGGAAGAAGGCGATCCACCAATGCTATACGTGGACAATAAAGCTATGATCTCCCTGATCAAAAATCTAATTTTACACGACCGAAGCAAGCACATGAAAATCAGATTCCACTACATCCGAGAATGTACAAATTAGGGGCTCATCAAGAACTATGCTCAAAGATCGGAGTTCAAATAATAAGGTAGATATACCACAACTTTTAGGAGGAGATTGTTAGATAAAAGCGATGGTTTTTCTTTATTTAGGTTATTCACACGTTTACTTCAACTTAGTTGTTTCTTTGGTTTTTAGATATCTAAATTAACGCTCCCCGTATAATGGAAGAGTGTATTTTTTGCTGGCCATTTGGATCAGCTTTGGGCGCAAGATTTGTAACACTACTGCTAATTTTAGGATAGGATGGTTATTTAAATATGTCAACTGAATGAAAATAACAATCCATTGGGTCTTCAACGCATACTTTCTCTCTCTGTTAGTATTCTGTTATTTTTTTTTCTTCCAACAAATTTCCTCCGGCCGTTTTCATTTCGTCAACGATTTCCTCGCAATTGTTAGAAGTCAACAAGCAAGGAGCTTTGAAGTTCATCTATTTGCATCTCTTTGACATTTGCATCAATAGAACATACAATGTAATCAAACTTTGGAGTTAGAGATCACAAAATCTTTTCTACAACCGCAACATCCGTGATTGAATCACCATGCATCCTCATTTTACTTGCAAGACTCATAACCTTGCCAATATAATTATTCACCATTTCTCCCTTTTGCATTTGAAGAATTTCAAAGTCTCTTCTAACTACTTGAAGTTGAGCACGTTGTACTCTCGTTGAGCCTTGATACTTCCTCCTCATTGAATCTCAAATTTTCTTGGACGTCTTCTTCTGAAGCATCGTTTCAAGATAATTCGATCAATGGACTGGAATAAATAATTCTTGACCTTCAGGTCCTTCAACTTCGATGCTACCAATCGTTGCTGTTGAATAGCTGAGAGTACCCCACCTTCATTTGGCTCTACATAACCTGTCTCCACCATATCAAAGAACTCCTTTGATCTGAGGAAATTTTCCATCAACATCGCCTAATGATCATAATGACCATCGAATCTCGGGATGGCGAGCTAAACGTAGTTATCAACTTGTCTTTCTGCTGCCATTCTTGCTGCTGCAAGATCGCTCTGATACCAGTTGTTGGTGACAACAAAGAAATTTGGTAGAATTGTTTGGGAGAAGAGAACTTTGTATAACTATGAAAGAATGCTTAATCGATTTTCTACCTCTTCCACCAATGCCAACATACATATATATATATACATAGGTAATTTGGGACATTCCCCAATACCATTCATTATCCAAAAGTCATGTACTTGATTAATTATGAACTACATGTATCTATTCATACATGTATCTATAAGTGACCCTTCAACACATGTATCTACAAGTGACCCTTCAACAAAGAAACCTACGGGTCCAAGTAGGGCGAAGAAACCTACAGGTCAAAAGGGTCGCATCAACTCGATTCCAAGAGCGAACACCGATCCACAAAGTAGCCCAAATATCCATGATGCAAGCGTACTGCCAACCTAGGAGCGTCAGGCCCACAAGCCCACCTACGCAAGCCCATGGTTGATGTGTGGTTAAAGCTGCTTCCAGATGTCAACTCGCTTGGTGGCTCCAACCTACTCATATCGACTTGGCTACTCGATATTGGGAATGCATCGAATGACATAGGTGAAATTAGATCTTGTCAAGGTTTAGTTAAGTGTTTTTCACTTGAAAAGAGTTTAAGAGCACCAAGTTGAGCTGAAGTTGTAAGTGAATTTATTGTTGAAATGTTTACATGATAGGTTGGAAAACATTGTTCAATGCGTGATTCGCACGTACCATATGACCTCATCTATGTGTTATTATTTATGTTATGATGTTTGAATAAACTATGTGATGCATGTACTTCTGTTTATGCTTGATCAGGACTACTATGTCGCTATGATCATGTTTATGCTTTGTGAGACATATTATGAATATGTAAGTATGTTTCATTAGAATTTATTTCATTACAAGTATAGAAGTCTTATGTGCATCATCTCATTGAACTATGATTTTTAATGTCAAGTCTCATGCATGTTGTATGTAATATGAGCATAGATTACTTCTACAACAAATGATGTATGGACACGCACATCTCGTTCTTACTTACATTCCTTCCCTTTTCCGTTGGTTTTTGGTCGCGCAAGCGTGCACTAGTCCATAGTTAGGTTTAAGGGGTACGTTGATGAGCTCGCCTAGTGAGTTCATGCATATATGTGTGTAACGCCACACACACACACACAAAAAAAAAAAAAAAAAAAAAAAAAAAAAAAAAAAAAAGCTAGTCAACAGAGGGGCAAGAATGTCATTTTGCCCCTCTAGCCATAATAGGGGTTCAAGGAAAACCCCATCAAATCTCCTGCAAAAGAAGAAGAAAGAGAGAAAATTGAGAGGAAACAGAAAAGAGTCACTGTGGAGTTCATCGGACCACCGTCGAAATCCACCTTCAGACGAGACCTGTACAAGGACTGAGAGGTTAGCGAGGCCGACGCTCCATCAAGATCCAAGAACGTTTCGTGAGGTAAGATTCTAAACGACATTTTTTCAGATCTGAGCTTTTCCTATGTGAATCGAGTCCTAAAATGTTGAGACATTCACCTAAGAACAACTCTACACACGATCTGTGAAGAAGTTTAGCCGAAATCTCGATCCAAAGGCAGAGATCCGAGAATCGTTCGAGAACGGTAAGTGAACTTCCGATGCTCTTAACTCATTCGGTAGTTAAGTAAAAAAATTATGAAAAAAATACCAGGATATAGCCCTTAACACGATCTAGAACCTTGCCGAAGAAATCATATCGATCCGAACTTCGAATCAAAAGATATGAAAATTGGAAATGTGACTCTGTGTTACGGATTGCAGAGGAGAGAGAAAAAAAGGAGACTGAGTCGGCCGACGAGCGGCAAGCACCAGACACGCGTCGATCGTCGGCTGGAGCAACACAGCCTTAGTGAGACGATGACACGTGTCGCCTGCAAACCCCGAGCTTAACCGAATCGCCCGACCCGCAACTGCGCAGAAGCAGCCGTGCGTGCGGCCTACAACTGGTGCACTTCCTCACGTGTGGTCGGTGCATAGTCGGCACGTGAGGGCGCGTGAGCACGCGTGAGACGGCCGTTTTGGCCCATTTGTCCGATTATTGTCCCGATTCTAATTCTAATACTGTCTTTATGTGAATAGGGACCTAATTGAAGAAAATCAGTATTTTTGGACACCTCACGGGCATAGAAACTCTAGCGAAAGGCACGCGTCAACCAGGTAAGTCACCACCCGGTGTTGGGAAGAAATACTTGTAGGATTCGCTTGGACTGCATGCATGCTAGTTATTCGTCTTAGGTGGTAGCCTCTTATGAATAATTGTTATGAGTTGATGATGTGTAATACTATGAGAAGTTTTGGGTGAATTATCTGAGCGTGCGATCCTGCTTTAAATTTCTGTTATATGTTTGCATGTGTTAATTCATGTTGGAATTGCGTATTCCGCGTTCTGGGTGCTTGATGGATGACTTCACCCCATTGAACGTGAACTTCACGTTTTGGGTGCTTGATGGAGGCCATCACCCCGTTGAGCCTGCATGCCTAATTTGCATGAATTATATAGCATGATGTTTAGACGACTATTGTATGCACACTCTGTTATTTTCTATGGCCCATTACTATGATAGGCCTAGGGATTTGATGTTAGGAACGACAAGTCGCTCTAGCTAAACTTAACCTTCCCCTAGGAACTTAGCGGATTACTACGGCAATAAGGTACCTTAGGAGAGTTCATAGATTGCTAGTGTGAGAATGGTATCTATAGCTTCGTGGGAGGACCAAGGGTTCCTGGCCAGTTCTTACTACTCTTAGCCATTTCGCATGGGAAATGTGTCCCCACGTCGTACAACCCATTAGCTGCATGGGAACGGGTTGGGTCGCGCCCCCCATAGGGGGACTATATGGGCTTATGAGGTACTCAGCACACCCCTAAACTAGATACCACGTAGTCCCAGATAGCCATGCAGAGATAGCGCCTCATAGAGAAATACCGATCATATTAGCTTAGCATAAGGAACCTTTAGGTATCTAATGAAAGGACGATGAACAGGTGAAGCCCAAGGGGCAAGCTCCAAGGGACTAAGATTAGAACCAGATGTCCTAGAACCGAATTAGGAAACCGTGAGAATCTGTTAAGTTAGGATGCGAAGAGAGCCTACAAGTAGGTAGCTTACTGAGTATAATTTTTATACTCATCCTTGCTATGTTTTTCTTTTTCAGGAGCGTAAGGCGTCGGTCAAGGGCAGACGTGATGGAGACGGGGATTGTCACAGAGGAATGGGTTGTCCCGGGGCATTAGTCCAGTCTTTATTTTGTATTTGCATTCTTTCGTAATTTGTTTCCAAATTGTTAATTGTGTGTTTGTTTGTCGTTCGAAAACTTTATTGAAATTAAATGATTTTCTCTATTGCATTTTTAAATTATTTTGTGCATTCATGTGTCGTTGATAGTCACGGTCCATAGTAAAATATTGGGTCGTGACAAATTTGGTATTAGGGTAGTCAGGTTATAGGTCATGTAGACATTTAGGATAGAGAGTCGTATCCTCTGTGACCACGCTCGTCAAACACATGCCGCTCATGACCAGATGTTCTCATGTGATAGAAACATTGAGACAAAAGTCAAGCTAGTATTTATAGAGTATACCATGACCTTCTATGGCGTTATAATCGCACATTATCTAGAATATGTGCTACGAATGAATTGTAACCATAGTCCTTTTCTTTCTGTTGTCATAGATAATGGCACCCAAGAGACGCGAACTGTATGTTGGGCCCAGACCCAGAAGGGGAAGAAGAGAGGAAGTTCAAGACACCCCGGTTCCATCACTTGAAGTAGAACAACCTAAATTTCAGGAGGAGGTTGGGGATATGCCCCCAAACTAGCGAGGGGGCCGTACCACAGCCATCAAGAACAAAAAGACGCTTAAGGAAGGCCAAGGCCCGAAGGCTGCTCGATACACCCCCTACTGCTCCCTTCTTCGAAGAGGTCCCATTGGTTTCAACCACTAGTACAAAAGTCCCACTAAACCAGTCGTTAGCCATGCCCACAGCAGAGATGTTTCAAACGTTCATGATGACCTCAATGGAGAATCAGACTCTAACGAACCAAATGATACAGACCATGATGGCTAATCAGTCAACAGGACAAGGGGCCAAAGATTTAGGGACTATGACTGTGGAGTCCCGCTACCTAAGAGATTTCTAGAGGCATAAACCGTCTTCCTTTGACGGAGGCAAGGTGGATCCCATTGCCGCAGAGAATTGGCTAGAGGCCATAGAAACGACCTTCCATTTTATGAACTGCCAGCTAGAGTATCAAGTCCATTGTGAGACGTATATGTTGAAAGGAGAGGCGCACTTCTGGTGGAAGGGTGCTTAGAAGACCATTATACCACAAGGAGAGTTTATTACCTAGTGCCAGTTTAAAAATGCTTATCTCCGCAAATATTACCCAATCACTGATAGAGTGAAAATGTAGGCATCATTCCTTAAACTGAAACAGGGAGACAAATCAGTGGAGGAATATGACTTAGAGTTCAATAGGTTGGCAAGATTTTCTCCCGCCGATATTAGTTCTGATGATTGAAGGCCGAACGATTTATTGCTAGCCTGAGGGAGGACCTGAAGGGGAATGTGACAACCCAATCATCATTCGATTATGCGAAAGCCCTTCAGGTGGCAACCCTCCTCGACGCGCCCGGCACCAACAATCTACAATTGGGAACAGCACAGTCACCCCACACTACAGCCCAGGGAAAGGGGACAGACCGTAGCCACCCCAGAACAAGTAAAATATTGGGTCGTGACGTTATTTTGTGCATTTAAATCATTTTGATTTTCTCTATTACTTATTTAAATTATTTTGTGCATTCATGTGTCGTTGATAGTTATGGTACGTAGTAAAATATTGGGTCACGACAATGCGTGAAACGTGTGTAGAGAAATACTATAGATTCAACCCTACCTAGAAAAGAAGGTAGAACCACATAAATTAAGTCCGGGTAAGTGGCTGCATTTTTTTTTTTTTTTTACCCCTTGTGGAGTCACTTAATATAAGTCTATGGAAAAATTTTAAGATACAATGCTTTTAAATTATTTTCTACACAAACTGCCATGACATGCATACAGCAGCGGACTTATTTTTTTTTAAAAAAAAGTACTGTCGTTACAAAAAATAAATAAATAAATAAAATACCAATAATTATTGGAAAGATTATGTTCAATGCAACCTTCTTTACTCATTTTGTACTACTATAATTCAGATTTTAGTTGTAAATTTTTTTAATATAAATAAAATAACTAATCATAATTAATTATTTAAAATTAACTAAAAATATTATTTATTTATATAAATTTTGATATTATTTCTATATAACTTTTTTAACTTTTTATATTCAATTATCCTCAACAAAACTTTGAACTGTAATAGAATTTATTCCATTAAAATCGTTTCTAATATAAACTCACATGGTTACAGCAAAGCATGGGTGGAATCAACCGCACGAGATTCGGCTCCACAATTTTCAAACTGGAAGTGCCTGAAAATAAGTGTCAAAGCGGCGACATGAACAGAGAGACTACCCAAATCGATTCGATCGTAGTACTCGACTTTGGAGCAGAAAGCTTTCAAAAGGATTACCCTTTTGCTATTCATCCAAAAATTCCCTTTTTTCCGACGAAATTTGGGGATTCATTTTACTTCGTTAGATTATAATGAAATTTTGCGCTTTGATTTTCGTGGCGATCGCCTTGGTTTTCATTCAATCTCGAGTATCAGCAGCTTCTTCATCCGGATCGCAGTCTTCTGACGAAGCTTATGTCACGCTTTTGTATGGCGATGAATTTCTTTTGGGGGTTCGAGTTCTTGGGAAATCGATTCGCGACACTGGGTCCAACAAGGACATGGTGGCGTTGGTTTCTGATGGGGTTTCTGAGTATGCTAAGAGGCTATTAGAGGTCAGGTTTTTAGTTTGTTCTTTGTTTCCAAGAAATCTGAGCTATAAGAGCAACTCATTTGATGGATACTTTCTCTTTATTTTCTGTCTTTCTTCTGAAATTTTCGACTTGCAAGTTAAATTTGCTAGCTACTTCGAATTCCATTCTGTATGTTGATTTAGTCTGTAAGTGTGTGGATATTTGTGAAATTATGGGTAATTAGTTATTTTTCAAATGGAGATAAGGGAGTTTTCTCGAGCCTTTTCCCCTAATGGCTGAGTATTTAGTCTAAATTGGTGATTGGAGTTTCTGCAGTTACAAATAGTTTGACATTTGATCGTGAATCCCTACTTAGAATATTATAATTTTACGTGTTTTCTAAAAAACTAATGTTGTGGAGTCAAAACAGTATTTCTATGTCCTTGAAGGTTACAAGGTTGATAGGGATAACTTCCCTCTGAGATGGTATTGCTTTTCTTTTCTTTTCGAGTAGTGAAAAGTCATTTATCAACCTGAATAATTTCCTAGCTTTCTCTGAGGCCATTTTTGGGTTGAAGATTAACAGGGTAAGTGTCAATTCTTTGGGGTTGAACTGTGATCTTGTTAAGCTATGTAGGCGGGCAGCTATGGTTGGGTGCAAGGTTATTGGATCGTTCCTTTCTTCTTACTTAGGTCTTCATTTGTGTAACAATCCCGAGTGTCTATGGTTATAAGATCCTATTATGAGTAAGATTCGAAAGACAGTTGTCCTGAAAACAAAAGTTTTTTCTTGAAAGGAGGAAGATTTACTCTCATCCTGTCAGCCTTGAGTGAGTTTCCTCCCTACTTTGTATCCCTTTTTAGAATCACTGCATCAGGAGTTTCTTTTGGAGAGAGTTGAGGATGGAAAAGGGGCACACTCGGTTAACGAAGAGGTGGTTACTGGTTACAAAGCCAGTGGACTTGGGGGGATTAGAGATTGCTAATGTGTGAGCCTGTCACAAGGCTCTTTTAGTGGCTTCATCTTGAGGCCAATGCCTTATGGCATAGGGTCTTTGCGGCCAATTTCAAGCGGTGGGTCGTCCCCTTTTGAATGGATCTCGAGTGGAATCAAAAGCATATCTAGAAACCCTTGGAAAGGCATCATTGAGGAGTTTCACTCTCTCTTCCTCTCTCTCTCTGTTTTTTTTTTTTTTTTTTTTTTTTTCACTCGATTGGGGATGGGATGAACACTTTTTCTT
This sequence comes from Cucurbita argyrosperma subsp. sororia, assembly GCA_018691285.1. NCBI lineage: Eukaryota > Viridiplantae > Streptophyta > Magnoliopsida > Cucurbitales > Cucurbitaceae > Cucurbita > Cucurbita argyrosperma. The sequence goes on along the minus strand of CM031885.1, from coordinate 4,810,059 downwards.
CTGGTAGGATAAATGATTGGGGAATAGAACCGTTTGCCTTTTGTTTCTTTGTTTATTCCAATTATCATTGCAAGCGAACCACTCAGTAGCGGCTATTTGGTCTTCACACATGTCTCAATCTTTAGGGATACCATATGCTTTGTCCAATGAGGAAACATTGGGCATTCTCAATCTTCTTTCTTTGCTTGGGGAGTTTCATTACAATCTGGGCAGAAGAGATGTTTGTACTTGGAACCCTAGTTCATCTAAAGGGTTATCGTGGTTCAATCTATGTCTCATCATGGAAGGTGAAAAATCACAAGAAGAGGTCAAGTTTTTTGTTTGGCAGGTCCTCCACGAAAGACTCAACACCTTGGACAGGGTGTTAAGGAGGGTACCAAACTTGATAGGGTTGTAGTGTTGCATCCTTTGTAGGAGGGTAGTAGAGGACCTTTCACATATTTTATTTTTTTGCTTATGCAGTTTGGAATCAATCTAGGCTTCGTTATTTCATTTTATTTTATTTTATTTTTGCACAAAGGGAAGTTTTTTGTGGCAAGCAATGGTGTATGCCATTATGTGGGGACTTTTGGGTGAGAGGAACCATGGAAGTTTTAGAGGGTTTGTGAGATCTCCGAACGTGGTTTGGTCCTTTTTTAGATTTCGGCCTGTGGGCGAAACAAAACCCTTTCGATAGTGTTATTTCTCTTGATTGGAGACCCTTTTTGTAATTTTCCTCTTTTTTTATTGGTTCTCTTTTTGTATGCCCTTGTATTCTTTCATCTTTTATCAATAAAAGTTCGGTTATTCGCCAAAAAGAGGGGAAAATTAAAGTATGCTTGCATGTATGTTCGTATTCTGCATTACTACGATTACTTTTCTGTAATAAAATGCTCAGCTGCTGAAAATAATTTTGCAGGCGGATGGATGGATAGTGGAGAAGATTACTTTATTAGCAAATCCTAATCAAGTTCGTCCATCAAGATTTTGGGGTGTCTATACAAAGCTGAAAATATTTAACATGACTGATTATAGGAAAGGTGAACTTTTTAATCTTAATGTGCAGATCGTACAAAATTTAGCGTTCTTGTCAATCATTGAAAACCTCGGTAAAGGATGCCAAAGTGTGGTGATATTTGGGTGGATAACTCATTTTACTTTTTGTGTGTATGCTACCTTTCAAAAGCAGTGTATTGCTGCTCTTTGTTTAATCTCTATTACACCGTTGTGCAGCGGTAGTGTTTAGCTGCTCTTTGTTTAATTTGTATTACTCTACCGTGCAGTGGTATATCTAGACGCAGATACAATCGTGTTGAAAAATATAGAAGATCTTTTTAAATGTAGCAAATTTTGTGCCAACTTGAAGCATTCTGAAAGGCTGAATTCTGGTGTTATGGTTGTGGAACCGTCTGAAACTATTTTCAATGACATGATGAGCAAGGTTAATACTTTGCCCTCTTACACCGGAGGTAGTTGATCCTGTTCCTAAATCTTATTTGTACTTTATGCCTCCTTTTATGGGTGATTATTAAACTTGCTGGTTCTATTGGAGAAACGTGAAGATTTTAAATAAAATTTTTAAATTTATGGTTGGATAACTGGATGATGTTTATGTCTCAAACTTTGATGAACACCCTGGTTTTAATTTAATAGGGGATCAAGGCTTTTTGAACTCATATTATTCTAATTTTCCCAACGCACACGTTTTTGAGCCAAACTTACCACCAGAAGTGCGACATTCCAGACCAGCCCCTGAAATGGAGCGACTCTCTACTCTTTATAATGCGGATGTTGGTCTTTACATGCTTGCTAACAAGGTTTGTCTACTGACATTTTCAATGGTTTTTTTCCTCAATTTAATGAATATTTACGAATTCTCGTGCCTCTCAAATGGTGCTTCATTATTTACTTTCAGTATTTTTCTTTGAATGGTATTTAAGAGTTTTAGGTTTAGATCCATATCACTCTGTTAATAAAATTGATCTGTGATGGATCAATGAAATGCTATTTGATCTATAATAAAATTGTAGTTGGAAACGTTTATTATCGATGATACCTGCAGATGTAAGAGAGTTGACATTTCACTGCCTACTAAAAAGTTTATATGTTACTCTCCTCACTCCCAAGTCCCGGTGATATTAGCATTGAAAAAATAAACATCTGGAGGTTTACCACAGAAAAATCAATAGAATGGGTAATCAAATGGAGACTTTAAATGGGGCTTCCTCTTCAAATGGAAACTCTTGCTTCATGGGAAAATAAGACAAGTAATCAATTCAAGTATTAACCATGAGAAGTGGGGTTTAGATGACAATTTATTTGGAGACTCATTCAGTCGCTCTGGCTGTAAATCACCTTTTCATTCCATGTAAACAGGCTCGTATCTTTTGGGATTATATTTATAAGCATTTGGTTCGCCGACTTGTCTTCTTTATAATATTCGGAACTTCCATTTGTATTCAATCACCCATTCAAGAGAGGAAGGAAGATCCTAGAGCTAAAATTTGTTTGGGATTTTTTTGTTGTCTATCTGGCCTGAGCACAACTCTTGGATTTTCACTGATAAGAAACAAGATCCCCAAATTTTTTTTTCACTTCAGTCACTTTCTTGTCCCTATCGCGGTGCCAATTAATAAGCGCTCCCGTTCATAATTATAGCTCATAACCAATTGAAAAAGTTTCCTGTAATCCAGTGGATAGGATCTCATCATTTTGTAATTTCCTTTTACTATATAAAAAAAAAAAAATTGTACTTGGTTTTGAGGATTAAGTCTGCTAATATTTGACGTGTGAATGCTTATTGTTAATCCAGTTTTTTTTTTTTTTTTTCTTTCTATATGTTTTTTGTTGGAGCTTTGTATGCATTTTCACCTATTAGGTTAGATCTGGAAATTCCCTCGTTATATTTTTGCATGACATATAGTTCCCTCGCTACATTTTTAATCCAATCTGTGAAAAGAAATGAACTCTTATAATGACTTCATATTTATGCTTCTGTTTGGAAGTAAAACTCTCTGGATTGCGTAAGAGCTGTCATTTTAAAAAACAAAAACTTCACCTTCAATTTTTATGTCAATTCCTGCAATCTTCTTATTTGAGCATTATGCATATCTTTGCAGTGGATGGTAGATGAGAGCGAACTTCGGGTTATCCACTATACACTAGGCCCCCTCAAACCTTGGGACTGGTGGACATCTTGGCTTTTAAAACCTGTAGATATCTGGCAGGTATTTCTCTCAAATTTTATTTATAGTTTCTTCTATTCCTTTGCTGCCTGTGTACACGTACGGTTTATCATGTGCCATAACGCTGCGCATTTGCAATCATACACTTCAAAATCAGTGCATTAGTCCAGCAGCTCGAGTTTGACTACCGAAATGGTCATTCTTATTATGCATTTTTGTCTTATTTAGGAGTGTAAAATGTTGTGCCACTTGTAACCTTTTCTTTTGTTTGAGCTGATTGTAGAATGTCAGAGAAAAGCTAGAAGACTCCCTTCCTGGAACTGGTGGGGGTAGAAATCCTAATGATGATCTTATTGTCAAAATTCTTGTTCTTCTTCCCCTTGTTGCATTAATCTTCTATTTTTACCAATCTTGTCTTCAGGTAAGCAACAGGGTAAATTATTTTCAAATAGTTATTACGAGGTTAGGAACAGCGATTTGATCTAACCGGCCTCTTGTTTTTCTCAGACACGGTGGCACTCTAATGCATCGTGGAGAAACTTGTTATGCGATCAAGTCAGGCATCTTTACTACAAAATAAAGTCTGTTGGGACAATTAATTATACTGGTCTTTCTACACTAAATACTGTTAATTTGAACCATCAGGTACATTTCCTCCTTAGCTCTCTATTAAGTATTAGTTACGTGTTACAATCATACTATTCATTAAGGTGAAGAGTAGCATACGACTTTTTGTTTCGTCTTCTTGAAGTTTATATCTTGATTTGTTTATAAGTTCCTGTGATGATGTGCAGTCCAAGATACCTGTTTATTTGGGTGGAATGTCAATCTTCGTCTGTTTTATTGCTGCTGTAATTGCCCTTGCACTTGCATTTGCGATCGTACCAAGGCAAGTGATGCCATGGACTGGCTTACTGTTGATGTATGAGTGGATCTTCACAATTTTCATTCTACTATTTGGAGGCTATCTCCATTTTATTTACAAATGGGGTAAATCAATGGCAACACAAGCAGGATCCTTCTCCTCTGATTCTGAGTCTTTTGATTATTCTGCTAAAGGTTAGCTTTAATGCTTTGCAGCTCCACTCAACTTCTAATGTGTAGTAGTATCGGCAACCAAACCAAATATTGTTGATGCATAATTTCTAAGTTTTGTTGATTTCTCTTCTATATTAGATCATCAGTGGCAGGCATCAAGCTGTGACGTTGCCACATGGTTTTATGGTCTAGGAATGGCTTTCTTGGCTGTTGTTGCTCCAACTTTGCCTTGTATTCTGGGATTTACTGCTCTGTTTTTGAGGTAATTTACTTGTGTTCTTTATTGTCACAAACAGTAACAATGTTGGAAACCATCTGTTCTTGCTTGAAAATTGAACTCATAAAGTTTTCCTGTTGTATCATAGCTTTGCATTTTCTCGTAATGTGGAAGAAACTTGAATAAGATCCGAGTCTTCGTAAAGATTATAATATGAAGTTTCTGTTTAATACATTTATAACGTTAGACTGTATCATCGTTGTTGTTATGGTGATTTGCCTTTCTTTTGCTGCTTCTCCAGTAGAGAGTAGAGATATAAGGTGATGGTAGTCAAAAACCTGTCTGTGGGTGGGTCTCTTATTGAAACCGCCCAAGCCTACCGCTAGTAAATATTGTCCTCTTTCCTTTTCCTTCCGGGTTTCCCTCAAGGTTTTTAAAATGCGTCTCCTAGGGAGAGGTTTCCACACCCTTATAAAAAAAACGTTCCGTTCTCCACCCCTTCGGGGCCCAGCGCCCATGCTGGCACACTGCCTCATAGGCTCAGCTTCCTCGCTGGTACATCGCTCGATGTCTAGTTATAAGGGTGTGGAAACCTCTCTCTTGAGGGGAAAGCTCGAAAGGGAAGGTGCAAAGAGGATAATATTTGCTAACAGTGGGCTTGGGTTGTTAGTATTATTTATCGTGCCTATCATCTTGGAAACAATCGAACCTTGTATGTTGGGTTTTTGTGTTTGACAGGTTAGGTTTGATGGTGGTAGGGGGGCTGGTTTTGGTATCTTTTATGACATATGCTGCTGAACACCTTGCAATTAGATCATTCTTGAGAGGCCTTGAAAACAGAGATGGTGCAAGAGGCGGCAGCAGGAGTATCAGTAGTATATGTTGATGATTTGGTAAAGTTGAACAGTGCTGTAAAATAACCCATTTTCTTGTACTAACAACTTCGACCTCTCATTCATTCATTGTACAATACTGAAAACTACATTTTGATTTCTTGTTTCTTTTTGTAGTTTCAAGTAAATTATCTAATTTAATTCCATAACTTGGGGTCTATAAATTATGAGTCATGCACTCGATCCTTGGTTCGCACATTCTCTTGTTTATGGGGCATTTGTCCATTTTGGAATAAGAGGGTTTGTTTGGAAGGTTCTGAAACCCGGGAATCAAATAGTTGTGTTGTGACTGCACGAGTGTAAGTTTGGCATGTTGGGAATCAAAACGTAGATGTGTTCTTAGGTTGTTAAGTAATAAATTCAATCAACTCACAATTTAAAGGAAAAATAGCTCCAATTTTAACGTTTCAATGACTTTATAAATTTGATGACTAACCTAAACTTAAATGACTCTTTATCTTTAATGTAGAATGACGATAACTCAAACAAGGAGAGAGTTCTTGATTGCCTCGCTACATGGGTACGACATGGAGTGATCGACAAATAAAATATATTTTTTAAAAAAAAAGTCTACTAAATTGTTGTGTATAAATATTTGAACAAGAAGATGAGTTCTTTCTTTTATCGCTTAACTTAGTAGCCGTGCTAGGGGAAAGTCTCATGCACGGTTTTAAATGAGAGAAAAAAAAGTGAAGAATCTTTTATTAGACTTTGAATCTCCTATTCCAGTCGTTGGTTTTCTTTCCGTTACTTCGAGAGTAGCTGCTACAGCTTCATCAGACACTTGAATTTTCAATATTTCTTTTTATTTCTCATTAAACGAATGATTTTTTTTTTTTTTTTTAATTACGTATTCGTCCATTGGTCAAATTGGCTATGTAATTACTAGAATAGTTGTTGGAGACTCAAACATTGGATATACAAGCATGATAACTTATAAGTCGTTCCAAACCTTATCTTCCTATCTCATCTAACAAACATGTCTTACTATTTAGTATCTCGAGGGTGATTAAAATATTTGTATGTTTCAAAATCAAAACCAAATAAATGAGGAAAATAATAACAGAATGCATCTTTTTAATTAAACAATGATTAAAGGATAATGTTTTTAAGCTAAATTCAAAAATCACTTAGGAAAAGAAAAAAAAGGAAAAAAAAAAAAAAAAAATCAATTACGACTTTGACTAATTGAGCCTGGTCATAGTCTTGTCTATCGGTATGTTAAACTCCAATTCACTATGTATATAATATATACATTTAGAAGTGTTCATGAATCGAGTTAGAGAAATCTTTTGGACGAATTCAAATTTCGAGTATGTTCTGTTGGTGACTCGAACAACTCGAATAGAGTTTGCAAAACAATCAAACTCTTTATTTTCAGGTTGGGTTTGGTTGTAGTAACCATATTTTCGTATTGGTGAGATTGACTCAACCAAGAAAATGTCAACTACTCAAATTTTTCGATTTTCCAAAAATTCAACTCAACTCAACTCAGCAGGATTCCCTAGGCAATAAACATCCTAACTTATTTAAGCACTAAAAAAGTTCGGGATAAAATATTAAATATTAATTTAAAATTTTCAAATTAGATTTATTTTTGTATCATTTCATATTAACATATTAACATATTAAATATTAATTTCAATACATTAGATTAAATATTTTCTTTTTAAGATATATGGTTAACAATGAGAAATAGAAATAGAATAGAGATCGAAAACATGATCTCTTTATAACTTTAAATAAGATACAAACTATCAACTAATACGAAAATATATATCTAACTAAATCTTGTAAATGAGATAAAATATACGGCTAATCAAATCCTAAGATAAAATATATTACTAACCACTCCCAAAAATAAAGAAAAAAATATTGATACTCCATAACTAATTATTAAAATATATTCTCCAAATATCATATCTTAATATATATCTAACCTATTAAATATTAATTAAAAATTTTAAAATTAAATATATTTATTTTTTATATTAATTTAAACATTAAACCATTAAATTGATGTTATTATGAATTAAATGTAACTTATTTTAGCTTAGATTTATATTTTAAAATTCAAATAATTTTTTATCCCTTAATTTTGAACTTTTTTTTTTTTTTTTTTTTTTTGTTGATTTTTATTTCCTAAATCTTTAAAATTCAAATAAATTCGTTGTTTATATTTATTTTTATTTATTTATTTATTTATTTTGAAAAAAAAGGGACAATTTTTAATTTGACTATAAAAGAATAGAGAACTCTCAACCTGAATACGTTCTTCTTCCCTCCCACGCTCACATGTTCTTCCACCTTCTCTCCGGCTTCTTCTCGCTTTAAGCAGCACAGTGTGGCCGCCATCGTCGCCGCCGTCTTTCTTCCGCTCGTGCGGCCTTAGCCTCCCTCTTAACGGTTTGCACTGATTTTCTACTCTCTTGTTGTACTGATATTCTCATTTGCATTACGTCATTTTTCTCACTTGAGAAACTCAAATTAAGACTTGTCTAATGAATGAAAGGATGAGTCGTTTTTTTGTTTGTTTGTTTTGTTTTGTTTTGTTTTGTTTTTTTTTTTTTTTTTTTTTTTTTTTTTTTATTTTTTAATTTTGTTTGTAATAGCAACGAAAGAGAAATCAGCCGCGCGGCAAACTGGGAAAGTTTTTTGATCGATAAACGAACGTCCTCGGCCATATTTATTGGTGTAGATTGTAGTTTGTTGTGATGAGTTTTAAATTAAAATTATGGTGGGCGAGCGCGAGACCGAGCATGAGTCTTCTTTGTTTACATTTATGCTAGGCTTTTAGGGGCTGTTCTCTCTCAGAGGCCAGGCGGGAGAAGAAAGAGTGTAAGAAAAAGTCTGAACTTCATGTCCCTGATTTATCATCGTTTGTTTGTTGTTGTTTCAGCCAGCAATGGATGTCGATTCTGATAACTTTCATAAACCATCGGAAGATGCGGAGTGCAAGCCAATGGTGTCTGAAGATTCAAATGTATATTAAGTAACTTTAATTTCCTTAATTATATGTATTTTTTATTGTTTTTCTTTTAGATACATGGAAATTTTAGCTGTTTGGTGCATAAGAAAGTGATGAAATTATTCCAAGTTTCTTGTCTCGTCCGTTTAGGATTTTATTCCGTTAGTTATGAGATTTTAAATAAACGTTGGTGTTTATTTTCTTTGTTGTATGTGTATGTTTGGGTCCCATTTTGACCATGTTCCAATCATATGTTGAAAGCTTGTTTTGATTTGTAGTCTTTTTTTTATATTAAGAAGAAGGGTAAAGCAAAAGAGGAAATTGCTGATTCAATTAAGAACTTAAATATTGAGGAATTATAATCTTTTTTTGTCATGTTTATTCAAGAGACATGCATATCCCTTCTGTTTCGTGTATTAAAAGGTCGGATGAAATTATTTTCTAACTTTCTCATTCGGTTCACGTTTCAACTCCCTTGTTCTGTAAGTTGGAGGAAACCATTTTCTAAATTTATTGTTTGGTGCATTAATCATTTAGTTATGAGATTTTAGAAAATGTGTGGGTTTTACTTTATGTGTGGAAGTGTATGGGCCACATTTCAACTGTCTTGGTCAATAAGTTATTAAGAATTTAAGAGCTAATCTTGATTTTTATTTTTTTTCGTATGTTGATATTAAGGATAATGGTAAAGCAAAAGAAGAGCTTGCTGATTCTATTAAGAACTTAAATATTGAAGAATCATCTAGCCATGCTGGGTCTTCAGCCACGAACTTCAGGCGCAAACCAGTTATTATCATTGTCATAGGAATGGCAGGTAATTTTCAATGGAAGTTTTTGTTGCTGTTGAAGTTCAGACGCATGCTAAATCTTTTAACTTATATTATGGTGTTTAAGACCTATGGTCTATATTGATGTTTGTCACTTTCAAAAAGTAAAATAAAAAATTCCCCCTATTTCAAAAGGGATTGACTTGCACTTCTGCAAGGTACTTTTTCAAGTGTGCCTACCACGTACTGATGTTCCTTTGGTTTCCAGAAGCCCATACAGTGTGCCTGACCATTTAGGGACTGTTCTAGAATGTTTTCTAGGACCAAATTAAGGAGGTTCTACCAGGTGAGGTGGGGTTTTGTCACCCTGCCCTAGGAGCTCAGAAGATCGAGCATAGGAAATTTGAGAGAGGAAATATTTCCTCCTATCTGAATGGATGTGGAGGTTCCATCAGGAATAGGAGGCTCTTTAGTATAAGATCATGTTAAATAAATACAGTGAACCGCTGGGAAACTTCTTAGGCTATGGAAGACCCTGGTGTTGGATATTATATTTAGTTTTGTATCTTGGTTTCCATGTTCCTAAGTTTTTCATTATCATCAGTACTGTTTTGAGGCTGGAAAGAAAGATGGAAAGAATAGAAGAAAGATAAGAGAGTTTTAGTGAGTTAAGAAGCAGAGATTTTAGAAAAGAAATTATAGAGAGTTGAAAGAGAAAATAAGAGGGAAAAGATCTAGCATGTTTGTTTATATTCAGATATACAAGTTTTTCTTGAGGTGGATTGTCTTTGATTCTTCAAAGTTTTGTTTGTTTCTTTTTGTTCTTCTATCATTTTTAATTGTAAAGAGATTGAGTAGGGTGCTTGTTAGATAAGTTTTGTGCAACTGTAGCGGATGGATGGATTTTGGGGTTAAATTTGGGTTTATGTTTCGTATGTCTCAAATCAAGTTCATTTGGTTTTCTCGAATGAAACACTGTCAATTTTGGGTTTAATATTACATAGCCGTAATGAAATGGCTTTTTTCAGGGAGTGGGAAGACAACTTTTCTTCATCGTCTGGTTTGCCACACACATGCATCAAATATCAGGGGTTATGTAATGAATCTTGATCCTGCTGTAATGACACTGCCTTTTGGTGCAAATATCGATATAAGAGATACCGTGCGATACAAGGAAGTGATGAAACAATTCAATCTCGGGCCTAATGGAGGAATTCTGACGTCACTTAACTTGTTTGCCACCAAATTTGATGAGGTGAAATTTCGCATGTATCTCTTTCTTAAATGGTTATAGTGAGTTTGGAATGATAATTTTTTTCATCATTTGTTTTTTGATCTGTAAAAGAAGATTTTATGCTTTGCTAAGTTCATGAACTGTTCTTACAAGAAACAAGAAAGTTCCGGACTAATGCTTGTGTGCCTTGAGTAGCCAATCTTTCTCATATCATGTGCGTCGAGTTCATATTAATGGCATATTTCCAATGTTATTTTATTATTTAGTATTTCTTCTATATTTATACTATACATCACACACCCTACTGTATTAACATATTAAAAGTTTCTTGTTGAACTACGTGATCTCAGGTAATTTCAGTGATCGAAAAGCGAGCAGATCAGCTTGATTATGTCCTTGTTGATACTCCTGGTCAGATTGAGATATTCACGTGGTCTGCATCTGGGGCCATCATTACTGAGGCTTTTGCTTCAACCTTTCCCACTGTAATTGCTTATGTTGTCGATACACCTCGTTCATCTAATCCAGTCACATTCATGAGCAACATGCTTTATGCCTGTTCTATCCTCTACAAGACGAGGCTACCAGTTGTGCTGGTTTTCAATAAAACCGACGTGTCAAAACACGAGTTTGCTTTGGAGGTATTTATCATGGTAACTTTGACCTTTCTTCAGTGTTTTTTAAAGAGTAGAGCTGAATCACCCAAGCGTTGACCCTTATTGGTATAAACATACCCTTCAAGGTCTGAGTTTTAGCCATGGAAATCATAGTAATTTAAAACTCTTATTGTCTATTAGGCTGTTTTAGAGTGGTGGGTAAAGTCTCCCAATGCTTATTAGTGGTGTGGTGAGTCATTTATAATCCTAATATCAATTGAAAATTTAGACCTTTGCCACCCGAGGAACGCTTCATTTTCGATAAAGATCTTCTCTCGAACCTTTGTGTATACTTATACATCTATGTAATTGTGCTGTACATTTCCCTTTTTAGATTATCAATATACTACAAAGCTCTTGAAATTTAAAAATGTTAAACAAGGAATTGTGCATGCAGTGGATGGAAGATTTTGAAGCGTTTCAAGCTGCAGTCAGTTCCGATAGTTCATACACCTCCACATTAAGTCAGAGTCTTTCACTTGTGCTGGATGAGTTCTATAAGAACTTGAAATCTGTTGGAGTGTCTGCAGTTTCTGGCTCCGGAATGGATTCTTTCTTTAAAGCAATTGAATCCAGTGCTGAGGAGTACATGGAAAACTATAAGTATGAAATCTTTTCATCTGTAAATCTATTAGTTAGAGACAACGATTATGAGGTTGGAATGTTGCAACGATTTTGACACTTCTGCTACTTTTGGCTTTTTTTCTCAGGGCAGAGCTCGACAAGAGAGTCGCCGAGAAGCAGCGATTGGAGGAAGAGCGTAGACGGGAAAACATGGAGAAGTTGAGGAGGGATATGGAGAGCTCGAAGGGACAAACTGTGGTTTTGAGCACTGGTTTGAAGGACGAGAAGAGTAAAACTAAGATGGTTGATGATGAAGACGAAGAGATTGACGAAGAAAATGAAGACGATTATGATTACAATAGATCTACCGAAGAGGACGATCCTATTGATGAGGATGAAGATGAAGAGGTTGCTAGATTCTCCTTTTAGTAGTGAAACAGACATGATTGGAGACAGGAGAAGTTGAAATGAAACTGTATACATTTTACGAAGAACCCGAGTCACCACACTCCGAACGCGAGGATTTGCCATTGTTTTTCTGCTTGGGGGCTCTTGTGATATTCCATTTTGATGTTGATCCTTGTAGGTAGAGGAGCTTGTTAGGAATCACGACTCTCCACAATGGTATGATATTGTCCACTTTGAGCATAAGCTCTCATGGCTTTGCTTTGGGCTTCCCCAAATGGGACACTCCCAATCCCAATAATCCTCAACACCTCCCCTCGAACAAAGCACACTATAAGCCTCCCCTGAGGCTTATGGAGCTCTCGAATAGCCTCCCCTTAATTGAGGCTCGACTCCTTTCTCTGGAGCCCTCGAACAAAGTACACCATTTGTTCGACATGTTAGTCACTTTTGACTACACCTTCGAGGCTCGCCATTCTTTGTTCGATATTTGAGGATTCTATTGGCATGGTTAAGTTTAGGGCATGGCTCTGATACCATGTTAGGAATCACGACTCTCCACAATGGTATGATATTGTCCACTTTGAGCATAAGCTCTCATGGCTTTGCTTTGGGCTTCCCCAAAAGGCCTCATACCAATGGAGATAGTATTCCCAACTTATAAACCCATGATCTTCCACTAAATTAACCAATGTGGGACACTCCCAATCCCAATAATCCTCAACAGAGCTTTGGTTTGAAAGCTGGGTAGCCCATGTGTGTAATGTTTTTGTACATTTTGATGATTTATGACTCCCTAATTTGTGATGTGCTCCCTCTTGTTGAACCTAGGTGACCTCTTGTCGATTGAAGCTAGTTTTTGTTTTATGTTTCAAATTCTATTTTAAATATTTGTTTGGCCTACAACTGGCGGTAGTATGGGTAATCAATGTGCCCATTGGTAATTTTAATATGGAATCTCACCTTTTTGGGATATGCTGAGGGACTAGTTGAATCTAAAAAATCTTCATCCATGGGTCACTGGTGCTAGAACTCCTAAATGAAGTTGAAAACGTTAAGGAATGAAGTTGAAAACGTTAAGGAATGATAAACAAATCAAGTGTAAATGATTTTAAATATGTAACTTAAATGGCATATATTTTTAAAAAATCTTAGTCTTTCATCAGAAAGCACGATACAAACGTAACTTTATAAAGTAAATAAAAAGTTTTAAAATACATTATAATCATTTTACTCAGAGTTCATATAAATTTCTTGGTTTATATATAATCATTTTACTGAGAGTTCATATAAATTTTACTAAGAGTTCATATAAATTTCTTAGTTTATATCAACTCCACTCCGATCAAGTTTTCAGCCAAGTTAATGCCCCTTTCGTCCACAAAGTCTAATGCACATATTTTTAAAAATAATCTTATTCTTCATGTCTTGTGTTATAATCACACTTTCTTAATACTTTGCAAAGAGATTGTGCAACACTCACTCTCTCACTGAGTGAATTAACTAACTCCATTGTACTTAACCAACTCCTGAGATGTTGAGTGAATTAACTAACTCTATTGTACTTAACCAACTCCTGAGTGAATTAACTCACTCCATTGTACTTAACCAACTCCCGAGTAACTCCATTGTACTTAACCAACTCCTGAGATGTATATTATTTAGGCGGAGATGTATATTATTTAGGCCAACAAAAAAACCTCTCTTCGCTCTCCCCTCAAGTTGTGTATATTATTTAGGCCAACAAAAAAAACCTCTCTTCGCTCTCCCCTCAAGTTGTTGAGATGTATATTATTTAGGCTGCTCCCAACTATGATGGCAGTAACCATGGAGACCTCAAAATACATATTACAATTAGGCATTACCCATAGAGGCCTCAAAATACATATTACAATTAGGCATGATGTATACCACCACCATCCAAAGAGCTAAAGATGCTTAATAGCACGATGGTAGATACTTTTTTCATTAGGGTTATTATATTGTGTTTGATTTCAAATTTTTAGAGTGTTAGTTGGTATATAAGTATCTACTTCAACCGAGATCAAGATATTGGCCAAAAGAAGGTACCATCTCACAATTTGAGTAGCTCGTCCACAGCGATGAGGAGCCACATGAAAGAAAGTAGTAGTTCGACAAACACGAGAATCATTCCCTCTCATATTATGCATGATTCAAACTATTTCTTATAGTAAGGAGAATTGAAATCTACCTTAGATGAATTTGAATTTAAAAAGTGAAAAATTATTATTTTTTTTTTTAGCAATCGGTTAAAACTTGAGTTTGAACAATAAATAAATAAAAATGGATAGAATTATAGGTAAAATGGGTAAAATGCCCACACATACACATACACCTGTACACGAACACCCTTCTAAATATATTTTATTTTATTAATTAAATTTATTATTACCCTTTCACATTGTACATTGGCCCACCGAGTTAATAAGCCATGATCGATCAACAAAAATAACAACATTTTGAAGCACGAACATGACTCTTCTCATATCCAATATGAATAAGTAAATAAATATTAAAAAAAAAAAAAAATTAAAAAAAATAATAAAGAAAGAAAAAAAGAAAAAAGAAAGGGAATAGTTGGAGAAAAGAGGAAAAACCCTAAAAAAACTCTCTCCCTCTCCACATGATTCCGCAGTGACCAACTAAAAGCATCCATGGCGGTCCTCTGCTTCCTCACTGTGGTTTCAGCTTCTTCAGAGCATCTCTCTCTCTCCATCTCTTTTTCCTCTCTCTCCTCTCTCTGCCATTTTCTTCTTTGTTTAGACATACGATTCGTCGAATGTGATCTCCGATGGCGTCAACGACCCTCTCCCATTCCCATTTTTCTTCTTCTGGTTAGGGCCACCGCAGGTGATCGAGAATTCGCACCCGTACGCTGTCCCGAAGCATGAGAACAATCCCGATCCCTTCTTCCGCCGCTGCTTCTTCGCCGATTTCTTCCGGTAATTTCTTGAATGCAATTTCTTCAAATCGCTGTCGTACGTTGGATGTAGCTCTGTTCTCCATCTCTCGATTTTTGTTTTTAGTCCTTCGATGCTGTCTTTCTCCGTCCAATCCTCCAGAATCGAACTCCCTACGTCGTCTGGCGCTGGATATAGCCCCTTCGCTATCGCCGCTGCCACAACTGACGGCGACGGTCCGACGTCAGAGCAGAGTGAGCCATTCGCGTTTACGATCTTCTTCGTCGTTCCGACCTCCGATCTGCTCCGAACTGACTCACGGCCGCCGACTACCGAGCTCGCGTTGCACACCGATCCCGCAGGTTTTGCAACGAACGCGTCAGGATCGTATCGGTCGCTCTGCGATCGCTTCATGACGATCGTGTATCCGTTCTTCATGAGACTCTGTTTCTGCGCTTTGATCTCTGTTAAGTCCCAATCGTAATCGACCGCCGATGAACTAAGATCGCTCTCCAGCGGCATACTCCGCTTGGCACTGTCCAACAGCGTCACGCCAACATTCACAGTACCCTTGGGACGGCCGGACGGGCGGCGAACCTGTTCATAAATCAATCATTTATAATCTCTACCAAATTACATTACATTCTAGAGATGATTCTGATAGAACAACCTGTTAATAAATCAAGCATTTAGAATTTCTACCAAATTACATTAGATTTTAGAGATGATTTTGATCGAACCTGAAGCGTGAGGAATCTCATATTAGAACTAGGCGAGGATTGAGGTATAAGATTTCTGACGAGCTCTGTAACAGTTCCAACAAGAATATCGCGAAGCAAAGCAGAGGAGTAGATCTCGATGGTAACGGTGGCGTTGAGATCTTCAAGCAAATCGTCATTAACTTTAAACACGAATTTCTCATTCCATGTCGGATTTGTGAGACCAACCTGATCGACTCGCGTCGTGAGCTTTCGATCTGGATCGATCCAGGCAACGGCGAATGTCCGCATGGTTTTGGAAACGGAAGAGAGGTCTTTGGCAGACAGTAAGCTTAGCTCAAGAATTCTGAAAGGTCGACGCGTCATGATGGCGATGGCGGTGGCGGTGGCTCGCAAGAGGAAGAGTAGGGAGGAGGGCAGGGGTGTGAGAGGAGGAGGGGGAGGAGAAGGAGGTGGAGGAGGTGGTGGTGGTGGTGGTGGTGGTGGTGGTGGTGAAGGTGCTAGTAGTGGTTGTGGTGGTGGGCCCAACCTACTAGAGAGAAAGGTGGGGAGGAGAGGGTTTTAACGAAGGAGAGGAGAGAGTCTTGGGGGTGTGAGATGAGATTTCAGCGATGCTTGTATGGCTGTAGTAAAACTGAAATGTAACAGAATTTTTTTCTGTTTTTTCTGTTTTTTTTTTTTTTTTTTTTTTTTTTTTAAACAAACGCTATTTTCTTGGCTTTGGGTTTTCTGAATTCCCCTTTTTACCCCTCTAAAACACTCATATATTCAACAAAAAAAAACAAAAAAAACCCAAAAATTTAATTGTTAGATTTTTTTTTTTTTTATTTAGGTTGAATTACCATTCGAAAAATTGAGAATTTATATTTTTTTTTGTCGAGTCAACCCGATCAACTCAACCAATTGGAAATAGAGTTACATTAATTATATTTAATGCTTATAACAATGTTAGTGATGTACTCTTAGTTGTTAAATTTAGTATTTGAATTGAATATGATTTTAGTTATTAATGTAACACGTTCCATAAGTATTATCTTTTTTTTAATAATTTTAAAAAAACAAGCCAACAACCCAAATTAATTGGGTTGGGTTGAGCCTGTGTTATTTGAGTCACCAATCTAACTGATTCGAAATTTAGAGTTGGTTTAAACAAATTTAAGGTTGGTTCAAAAGATTTTTCCAGTCTAATTTGAACTCCTAAAGATAATATGGAAAAAAACTGGTTTGGTTATTAGAAAAAGATAAATAAGAAATGAGTTTGATTTAATTTTGTTTTATTTAAGATATTAAATTTCTTAGGTTGATATTTTCTAATTTTTATGCCTTTAAAATTGATGTTAGAGTGAATCGAAAAATATGAATTATATAAAGAAATAACAATTAATTAAAAAATATTATTTATTAGCTTGATTTTGGATAAATTAATTAAAAAATATCTTTAAATTTTGTATTTGGCCTCTTTTAAAACTTTGAATAATACTCTTAAAACTTTAAAAAAATTTAAAAAAAGTTTGAGAAATCATTAATACTTTTTCATAAATATTTTGAAGTTTTACTTTCAATTTTAAAAAATTCCCTTTTCACTCGAAACTTTTTTTAAAAACTCTTATAAAATTTTAAAATTAATATTAACATCTATTTTTATAAAATAAATTTTTTTTTATCGTCAAGGTATAAACGAAAACAATCCATCGAAAATTCTTAGATTATCTTTAAACATTTTAATATTATTTTTTAAAGTTTACGTGTATTTTTTGAAACCTGATACAACAATGAAGACATTTTTTTAATTTTTAAAATAGTTTAAAGATGTTTTTGAAAATTTTTAAATAGTTTAAAGGCGTTCTTAAGAGTTCTTTTATAAATTTAAAGTAGTGATAAATCTTTTGAATAAAAAAAAAAAAAATGATAATTGGTATTTTTAAAATTTTGATATTTTTTTTAAATTTTTTTAGCTTAAAAATATTATTAAAACTTTTAAAAATTTAAGAATATTTTAAAGATGTTAAACATATTTTTATCCACCAATAATTTTATTATTTTCTTTTTCATAAATATCATGTTAACCGTTCCACCTTTCAATTGATAACAACGTATAAAACTTTTTAATTTAATATTCAAAATGTTTCGTATTTTAAGGTGAATATGTTGATTTTTTTTTTAGGTTCCATTTAAGTAACAACATATCACCCAACATGTGCCTCGGATCGTAAGCATTTATCAACCAGCTTGTGACCATACTAAAAACATGACCGACCAACATGGTCCCAAAAACCAGAACTCTTTTTAACTAAACTATGACTAGTAATTAAAATGAGGGATAACTGGCCAATGCCCGTTGTTGTACAATTAACCTATATCGTTGACAGAAAAATGCCACAATTTCATTTAGAATTACCTTGGCGTTCAAAACAAGCAAGAAATATCATAAATCAACTCTTCTTACTAAAATGAATCAACTGGTCTGACTAAAACGATATACCAATTGATTGAATTGTGATCAAGCTTCTTTTGTGTTCAACGTAGCATGTGATCATGTCTGTTCCTTTCGACCGTTGTTTTGCGCACAATTCATCTCCAACATTTGCAATGACAACTCCCCTCGATAACCTAACTTGAGAATGGCATAGGGCACGACAACAACAAAAAAAAAAGTGTATACATTTAAAGCCTAAACCCATGCCAATTGAAAATAGAAGGAAAAAAAATCCTTAGCCACTCAAACGTTTAACGTTTGTTGGAAGATTTTATTGTTTTTTTGTTTTCATTTTGTAATGGTCAAATGGTCAAAATTGACTTCGTCTTTTGTGGAGATTAAAGGGGATCAGGATTGAATCCCAGCCACAAACGTCTTTTGTCGGGAGATTATAAATACTCACAATATGTTAGATAAAAATCAGATTGGTGAATGAATGAAATTGAGATCTTGAATTGAGACATTTTCCTTAGAAATCCGAGCATCAATTTTGCCATTTCTAAGTTTCAAGCAATTCTTGTGGTAGAATTGCATCCGAGCCATTCAATCAAACCTTGATCAAGTTTGATTGTGGGATGACTCAATTTAGAACAAGGTTCCAAATCTTGCTTCTAAATCTTCGATCGAGTAATCTAATTCTAGGCTTATCTTTTGGTTGATCTAAATTTAGTATAAGGAGGTGTTAATTACTTTGATTCAAAGGTTCTTGGTTCAACGAAAGCTTGGATCGTTGGACTGAGGATTAGGGTTCTTATCAATTTGGTATTAGTATGTTATGAGCTACTCTAGAATTGATTTTATCTTTTATTTCTGCTATTGTTTATTTTTTCTTTAAATTTGTCTATTTATTTTCTATATGTCATTTCCGCCCTTATTCATCAACTTTTCACTTTCTTCCCATTTTCTTTCTAAAAATCAAGTTTAGATCTTGAAAAAAAAAAAAATCTTATCATATTTGTTCTTACGATTGTGATTATAAACAATCTTTATCATTTATTTTAGATCATTTGCATGTTTATTTGCATGTAAAAAGACGAGTTAGATCGTTTTAAAATCTTCACATCCTTTCTTTTTGGGTTTTTTTTTTCTTTTTATGTGTGCAATCTATCCAAAAATATTTGTGTCCCCTTTTTTTGTTTGTTCACTCCTTGTTTTATTTTGTTGTTATTTCATAATTATCTTATCTTGATTGCCTTGAATAACTTGCTACTATCAGAAACCCATATATTAGCCTACCTTGATCATAATTTAGTCACTTTCCCAAATAGCCTACCTTTGTGTGCATAAACACTAGTATCCTTGAGTGTAAAATCAGTGAGTTAAGTGTGTGAGGTCCTAAAGATATTTCACTACTGTTTGTACAATCATGAACCAAGATGGAGGAAATGGAAGGGAGATCAATGGAGCTAGGTGGAGAGAAGTACAGGTCGGAACAATTACTCGTTTGAATCAAGTTCTTAGTACATTGACAGACTGGATGGAGCGAATTGGAATAGCCTTAGGTAATCTTCAAGGGAGGGAAGTACTCTTGAATGAAGGAGTTGAAAATGAAGAAGATGACAATGTCACCCTTTTAGCGGCACATAGTCCTAGGGGAGGGAGAGGAAGAGTTAGAAGAAGGGGTAGAGAAATTTTAGCGCCAAAAAGAATTGAGAGGGAGTACCAGTATGAGAGAGGAGAAGAAAGAGGGATCGAGGGAGTAAAGCTAAAAATTCTTTCTATGGGAGATCTGATCCAACCGAGTATTTGAAATATGAGAGCAAAATTGAGCATGTTTTCAATTGCAACAATTTCAATGAAGAAAAAAAGTTGAAGCTTGCTGTGGCTGAATTTTGTGATTACGCCATTATATGGTGGACATTTTTGAAATCAGAGTGGAGGAGAAATTATGAAGAACCAATTGAAACGTCGGAGGAATTGAAGATATTAATGAGAAAAAAGTACAATCCTAAGCATTATTCTCGAGTACTCAAGCAAAAACTCTATACTTTGCAACAGGGATCCAAAAGTGTTGAAGAATATTACAAAGAAATGGAAGCCCCCTTATGAATAGAGCATGTATTGATGAAGACGAGGAAGATACAATGGCTAGATTCCTTGGTGGGTTAAACTGACAACTTGCTCATCAAGTGAATAGGCAAGCATACTTTGATATGCAAGAATTGTTACACGTTGCTGTCAAAGTCGAAGGGCAACTAGCTTGGGAGAAGGAGAACTCCAAGAGGTATGGTATTTCAAAGTCTACTGCTTTCAACACTTGGAAAAAGAATGCAAATATTGAAAAGATAGATTTCAAAGTTGGAGGCAAGTATGATCTTGACAAAAAAAAAGAAAAAACAAAGTTGGGACCTCCAAGGGTAAAGAGAAAGCAGAGGAATATAAGGAGGTTCGAGAAAGAAATAGAGACATCAAATGTTGGAAATGTCAAGGAATTGGTCATCTTAGTCGTGATTGTCCTAACAAGAGAGTCATGATCATCAAGAATGGACAAGTTGTCACAGATAGTGAGGAAAGTGACCAAGATGAGCTAGTTGAAGAAATCCAAGAGAATGAGGAGGAACTGGAAGATGAGAGTCATTTGGTACTTGTTACCAAAAGACTTCTTAAAACTCAAGTTACAAAGAATGATGTTGATGATCAAAGAGACAACCTACCTATTTCACACAAGGTGTTTAGTCAAGGGGACTCCTTGTAGTCTTGTAATTGATATTGGAAGCTGCATCAATGTCTTAAGTACCATGCTGATCAAAAGGTTGCAAATTTCACCCAACACCATCCTAAACCTTACAAGCTTCAATGGCTCAATGACAGTGGAACAATGAAGGTAGTTTTTCAAGCTTTAATATCTTTTACTTTGGGAAAATATAAAGATGAAGTTCTTTATGATGTTTTACCCATGCATGCTGGAGACATTGTTTGGCCGACCATGGCAATTTGACAGGAGTGTTATGTATAATGGCTATTTGAATAGGTATTCTTTGGTAAAAGATGGTACAAAAACCACTCTTGTACCTTTGAGTTCTGCAAATGTATTTGCTAGTCAATTAAAGTTGGAAGAAAAAAAGAAAGAGTTTGAAGAAAAAGAGTTGAAAGAAAAACAAGAGTCCAATGAAAAAATAGAGAAAAAATCAAAGAGAAAAACATAGTGAAAAAAAGAATGAAATTGAAAAAAAAAAAAAAGGAAAGAATTTGAGTTGTTTGGCTAGAGTTAGAGAGGTTAGAAGGGCAATTTTCAAACCTGGCGATGTGGGTAGTGGCGGAGTTCAGATCTTCGGCACGTTTCCAACTGGTTTCTTTCATAGGGAGATTCTTCCATTTGACAAGTAATTCACGAATCCTCCGCACAGGTCTTTCTATCTTCCTAACCCTGTCGGCTAGGATCTCCTCTATTTCTTTGGTGTCTCTTTGTTTCAGATCGATGCTCGGTCTTGTGATTACATTTCATTGATCGTCATCTGGATTGGGGGGATAGGGCTTCAATTTGCTCACATGAATTACTAGGTGGATTTTCATCCATGTGGGTAGCGCAATTCTGTAAGAAGTAGCCCCAATCTTTTTGAGAACTTCAATCGAACCTTCATATTTTTGAACTAGTCTCTAGTCCTTTCGACTGTGGAATCTAATCTGTTTCGGCCTCAACTTGATGAGGACTTGGTCTCTTGCTCGAAATTGGAGGGGGTGACGCTTCTTGTCCGCCCACTTCTTCATATGCTTGGAAGCTTTCTCCAAATACGCCCGGGCTATATCTGTTGTCTACTTCCATTCTCCGTGAAGTTTTGAGCTTGATGGTTCTTTCGTGCATAAGGATGATCAATAATATGGGGCAAGGCCGGTTGTCATCCACTTACAATTTCGAAGGGGCTCTTTCCCGTAAACGAACTTGTTTAACAATTGAAACAGAATTGAGCGACATCTAGCAATTGTATCCAGTTCTTTTAACGAGCGCTGACAAAGTGACGTAAGTATTCTTTGAGCAAGTAGTTGAACTATTCTGTCTATTCATCGGTTTGGGGATGGTAACTCGAGGAGATATTTAAAGTCGTTCCCAAGAAAGCCAATAACTCAGTCCAGAATGTGCTAATGAATCTAACATCCTATCACTAATGATGCTTGACGGAATGCCCCATTAACTTCACAATGTGTTTGAAAAATAGTTGGGTTGTTAGTTCTGCCGAGCATAATTTAGGGGTGGAAACGAACGTTGCATACTTCGAGAATCGGTCTATGATAACCAAGATGGTCTCATACTCCCTGACTTTTGGGAGGTGTGTTATGAAGTCTAGAGACACACTTTCCCAAGGCCTTGTTGGCACAGGTAGAGGTTCCAAGGGTCTCAACACTTTGGCTTTCTCGATTTTGTCCTGTTGGTAGATGAGGCACGTCTTGGTGTACTGCATTATGTCGTCTCGCATATTTGCCTAGAAATACTCTTTTTTTATTAAGGCATAAGTTCGTTGCCACCTATAGTGTCCGACCCATAAAGTATCATGGCTTTCCGGAATGAGTTTCTTCCTTAGTTCTCCATGTTCTTTGGATGTATAATTGGTTTACCTTTGTCATTAGAAGGTCTCCTCGACCCAAAACTGTTGTGTCTTCCCAGCTTTGGCTAGTTCAATGACGGCTTTGGCCGACGGGTCTCTATGTAAATGATCTTTAATGATGTCGCGCATCAATCCATCGATCTTACTTGAGGTGAATATGGGCTAACATGCATAGGGCCGCATGTTCGCCCTTCCGACTCAGCGCATCGGCTGCTTGGTTACTCTTTCCTATCTTGTGTTCAAATTTGAAGTCGAATTCAGCCAACAACTCTTGCCACCAAGCTTGTTTTGTCGTCAACTTCCGTTGATCGAAGAAGTGGCAAATCACGCTGTTATCCGTCTTCACCACAAATTGTGATCCCAAGAGGTACTGTCTCCAGACTCGTAGACAATGGACCACAATTAGCATTTCTTTTTCAGAGACAGTGTAACTCCTTTCTACATCATTGAGCTTTCAACTTTCATAAGCAATGGGGTGACCTTCTTGGACAAGGACACCGCCTAGGCAAAGTCAGAAGCATCTGTCTCTATTTCAAATGGTTTAGAAACATCCACCAATCCGAGGATAGGACCCCTCATCATGGTTGCCTTCAGATCTTCGAAGGCCATTTGATATTCATTTGACCATAATCAAGGGTGGTCTTTCTTCAGAAGTTCTGTTAATGGGGCGGCTCGTCGTAAAAACCTTTCGACGAACCGCCTATAATAGTTCACCAATCCCAGGAAGGATCGTACATTGGATACGGAAGTAGGAATTTTCCACTCTTGGATAGCTTTTATCTTGACGCTATCCATACGTACTTGTCCACAACTAATGACATGTCCAAGGAAGTTTATGCATGTTTGTGCGAAGACACATTTTTCTTTCTTGACATACAATTGATTCTACCGCAGCTTGTTGAACACTAGCTTCAGGTGCATCTTGTGTTCCTCTAGGGTTGCGCTGTATACAACTATATCTTCAAAATATACTACGATGAACTGATCCAGGTCTTCGTGGAAAACCTAGTTCATTAACGTGCAAAACGTAGCTGGGGCGTTTGTTAGGTCAAAGGGAATTACCAGGAACTCAAAAGCCCCGTATCTTGTTACACATGTCGTCTTGGGCTCGTCCCCCTTGGCGATACGTACTTGGAAGTACCCTAATCGTAAGTTCAGCTTCATGAAGTATTTGGCCCCGTGAAGTTGGTCAAACAAGTCTAATATTATCGGCAGTGGGTATTTGTTTTGTACAGTCACCTTGTTTAAGGCTCTATAATCTATGCACAGACGCAACGTTCCATCCTTCTTTTTTTGAAACAGTACGGAGGCTCCGTAAAGTGCCTTTGTGGGGCGGATGAATCCTGCCGCCAACAACTCATCTAGTTGTTTCCTCAATTCGGCTATCTCAAGGAGAGGCATCCGATATGTGTTCTTCGTTGGGGGTTTAACCCTGCGGAGGAGTTCAATATCGTGATCGATGCCTCGACGAGGTGGTAATGTTTGTGGTAAGCTCTCTGGCATTATGTCGGCATAACTGTCTAGTACATCCTTGATTTCGCTCGGAATTGTTTCCTCGGTGGTCACTTCTTCCATCAGGGATATAGCCATAAATGTGGGTTCCTCTCGTGCGAGTCTTCTTTCATTTGTATGGCAGAGATCATTCTAAGATTACCTGGTTGTATGATGCTTGCAGGTATTACTTTGGGGTTGTGGTCGATAATCACCAAGCATTTCGCCAGTGGCATTACGATAACTTTGTATTCTAGGAGGAAATCCATCTCAAGTACCACGTCGAAGTCGTCCATACGAACCACGACAAGGTCCATTTCTCCTGACCTGACCCCTAATTTCAAGAGGACTCTTTTGGAGACTTCCACGATAGGCAAGACATCGGAGTTGACAACTTTCATTTTCCGGGGTCCTTTTCTATGGTGAGTCCCAATCTTTGGGCTTCTTGGTCGGCGATGAAGTTGTGGGTCGCACCTGAGTCTATCAAGGTGCTCTTGCTCAGTCATGAGTTTATTGTTGCATCTATGAACATAAGCCCTTTCTCTATTATCTCCTTTGGTTAGACCTTCCGTTGGAGGGCTGACAAGAATTTAAGTGCACCCATTCGAGGGTTGTCTTGATCTTCCTTCTTGTCTTGTGTAGTTTTGATTCCTATATCGTTGCTCTCTTGAGTGGACACTTGGAGTGCACTGAGAGAGGCCCAGTGAGAACAGTAGGATAGTTTTTGGGGGCCTTTACACAACAAGCATTGTAAAGGTACCGTCTGGTAGTTCTTTTGAGGGTAAGGTCCGCGAGATGTCCCCGCTTGGTTATTCTGAGGAGGTCTATCTACCCATCTATTTGGTCTGTCGTTACTTACTTTTGACCTATTGGGGGCCTTCGTTTCAATGACTCGGCGGCTTATATGCTTTGCCCCTAGTGTTTGGGGTTTGTGTTGTTTTTCTTGGAAAACTCGCTTCGCTTCCAAAGTCTAGGAGTCTTTCAGCGCTGGCGATTGTGGTGGCTAGGTCTTGAACCTTTTTCTCGTATGTTTTTGTTTTGGCACACAGTTGCAACCCATTTATGAAGAGGAATACCTTGTCTTTCTCTGACGTGCCCCTAATATCTAGATCAGGGTCGAGAACTGCCTGATATATCCCTTATGCTTCTAGTTTGTTTTAGTGCTAGTAGTTTTTCCCTTGCTATGTATTCTACGTTTTCGGGAAAGAATTTGTAACGCCCCTAATTTTCTAGACCTAATTAATTAGTGACCTCACTCATGTTGTAACGATTCAGATTTTCCATTTGTGGCTTATTTGGTTAAGATTTTATTTTTATTTCACAAATATTATGTTATACATTTATTCTGGTCGGAAAAGGTGCAATTTTAAAAAGAGAGTAATTAGAAATTGTAATAGTTTGGGTTTCTGGAATAAAATAAAATCAAACCAAAATAGAATAAATAATTAAATGTAATCTCCCCGGAAATCGAGGATTTCCTGCGAGACTTTTATTACCTAATAGAAACCTTCCTATTTCTTGAGTTTCCTTATCCTAAAAAAAACCGTATAATGCAAATGTCTTCATATTATTTTTATATTCGTATGCCCAACCTTTTACCCCTTGAAAACGATTTTCTCTCCAAACTTTCCTCCGAAACGTTGGGGTTGCTCTTCGGAGCAAGAATCGAGTAGAAGTAAGGCATTGATGTTGGGATCATTGTGTCAAAGAAGGTTGACCGTCGGAAATCGGTGTTGAGGACGTTGTGGGATTGTCAGCGCGTCGCCGGAATCGGGGAGGCGGAAACTAGAGTTTCGTCGCTTGTCGGGTAAGGAAGGCGAGGTCTTTGGAATCGGGTCGAGCCGCAGACGCACACCCAACAGCTCCGGCAGCTTCGCACGCGTACACAGTGTGGTTCGGATCGCACATATACGAAACCGGCTCGGTTCCGTCAATTTCCGCAGCTCGACTTGGCGGCTTAGTTGGCCGGCTCGGCAGCTAGGCTTAGCGGCAAAGTATCACTATAATATATTGATTTCAAGGTTTTTGGCCCTTCCGAAGCTGTTTCTGTCCTTAGTTTTACCATCCGAGGTCAGTATGATTCCTAAACATTAAAAACAGATTAGGTCGGTGGTTTATTTTGATAAATAGCATGAGGTTTAGCTAGGGTATGTTATTGAAGGTTCTAAGTTTTTATGTGGTTATCATAGGACATATTTAACCGCTGGGATTAGCTCGTTGTGAGTGACTTCAACCAAGACCATCGAGGTAAGTGACCTTACTATTGGAGTTAGCTTTCTATGTGTTGTATGATGGTGCATGCCCTGTGGCCACTACATGCACCATATTTTATGTGATATGATTATGTGATGTATAGATTGTGTTGACTGTAGATTGTGTATGTTATGTGATGTATGAACTTGTGTTGACTGTTGACTGTTTATGTTATGTCATAAATGAGATGTTAGTATTATATGCCATGAATATGTTGATTGATGCCATAGATACACGTAGAATTATCGAGTCATGTCATGAGATGTTTATGCAACTGGAATGTTTATGTAATATGCCATGTAATGTAAGTCATGTGAGATGCCATGTGATGTAAGAAATTTAAATGCGATGTTAGCACTGCTTATGTAATGTCATGTTAGATATGTTAAGGGACCTCATGCATATATGTATGTCACGTGCATCGGGATTCTTCCCCTTTATGATACGAAAGAATGAAATACGATATTTATGTTCGCCATGATATCATGCGGGCCTTTTCTGTTCTGTGGTGTCCGGCTACGTGTAACACGTTTTGCCCGACCAAGTCAGGCCCAGGGGATATGTTTACGAGCCCGCCTGGTGGGTTCATGTACACGCACATGGGCCATGTGTGAAGGAGTACCACACATCCAACCCTACCCGGAATAGAAAAGCGCCCAAGGCTATGAAAAGTTTATGAAAAGTTAGGTCCCGCTCATATGTTGCATGTGTTTGCATTCCTAACCCCAACAGTGGATTGACTTACTGAGTATTTCATAAAATACTCAAGTCACGTGGTACCTACATTTTTCAAGTAAAGGCAAGGCGCCAATGTACGGTTGACGGCGGAGCTGAGGCCACCATGGAAGTTGGAGACTGGATATTTTTAGGAGTTTACTTTTATTAGACTGTTTTAAGTTATAACATTGAGTATTGTTTTATTTGGATTTATTTTGAATTCAGTATTGAAGGTTTATTTTCAGAGTTTAGGTTTTGTTTTGGATTCATGAATATTTATGAAAGACTCTCTCAGGGTTATTTATGATGAGCTTCTGCTTAATGAGATAAGTATGCATGGTGACGTCACTAATTAGGTTAAAGAAAATTAGGAGCGTTACACAGCATACATAATTCATTACGGGAAGCTCATCATAAATAACCTTGGAAAAACACAACAAAGTCTTTGATAAAGATTCATAAATCCAAAACAAACCTGTCTCCTAAAATAAAACCTTCAGTAACTGAATTCAAAATAAATCTAAATAAAACAATAGTCAATGTTTTAACATAAAATAAAATAGTCGAATAAACGTAAACTCCTAAAAATATCCCCTCTCCAACTTCCATGGTGTCCTCAGCTCCGCCGTCAACCGTACATTGGCGCCTCGCCTTTACCTGAAAAATGTAGGTAGCACGTGGCTTAAGTATTTTATGAAATACTTAGTCACCCCATTGTTGGGATTGTGAATGCAAACACATGCAACATATGAGCGAAACCTAACTTTTCATAAACTTTACATAGCCTAGGGCA
This sequence comes from Cucurbita argyrosperma subsp. sororia, assembly GCA_018691285.1. NCBI lineage: Eukaryota > Viridiplantae > Streptophyta > Magnoliopsida > Cucurbitales > Cucurbitaceae > Cucurbita > Cucurbita argyrosperma. The sequence goes on along the minus strand of CM031885.1, from coordinate 4,782,242 downwards.
CTTTTCTATTCCGGGTAGGGTTGGATGTGTGGTACTCCTTCACACATGGCCCATGTACGCGTACATGGACCCACCAGCCAGGCTCGTATAAATACCCTCTGGGCCTGGCTTGGTCGGACACAACGTGTTACACGTCACCGAACACCACATAATAGAAAAGGGTTTGCATGATATCATGGCGAACATAAATATCGTAATTCATTATTTCGCATCATAAAAATGAATTATCCCGATGCAAGTGACATACATAAATGCATGAGGTCCCTTAACATATCTAACATGGCATTACATAAACATTGCTAACATCGCATACACGTTTCTTACATTACATGGCATCTCACATGACTTACATTACATGGCATATTACATAACATGAAAATCCATTCTAGTTACATAAGCATCTCATGACATGACTTGATAATACTACGTGTATCCATGACATCGATCATCATTTTTCATGACATATAATATTAGTATATCAACCATTTTTTCATAGCATAAACAATCAACAGTCAACATCATCCATAACTTTTCATAGCGTAAACAGTCAATAGTCAACATAATCCGTAACTTTCCATAGCGTAAACAGTCACATAATCCATACATCATATAGTCATAACACATAAAATATGGCGCATGCAGGGGCCACAGGGCACACACCATCATACAACACGTAGTAAGCTAACTCACACAGTAAGGTCACTTACCTCGATGGCCTTGGTCGAAGTCACTCACAACAAGCTAATTCCGACGGTTAAATACATCCTATAATAACCACATAAAAACTTAGGAACCTTTCATAACATACCCTAGCTAAATCTCATGATATTTATCAAAATAAACTCCCAACACAATCTGTCTTTAATGGTTAGGAACCATACTGACCACATATGGAAAAACTAAGGGCAGAAACTGCTTCAGAAGGGCCAAAAACCTTGGAATCGATATATTATAGTGATACCAAGCCGATAAGCCGAGCTGCTGAGCCGACCAACTAAGCCACCAAGCCGAGCCACGGGATTTGTCGGAGCCGAGCTAACGTACACGTCAAGCCGAGCCGAGAGCATGCGTGCGGAGCCAACACCAAGGCTGCAGGCGCGGGTCCGTGTTGGGTTGAAACACATAAGGCCTGCGTTCGTCCGTGGGCTGGTTCAGAGGCCGAAACCCGACCCGACTCTATGTCTTCTTCGCCCGAACCCTCACGAAAACCCTAATTTGATGTACCGCCACTGCCAACGACACAATCTCCTCTGTTTCTGACGACGGTCACGTGGCGTCCTCCTCCTTCGCTTCCGACGGTTTGCCGTCTTCGATGCAGCGATTCCGATGTCGACGCTAACTTCCGCTCGACTCTTCCTCCAAAACAACAACGCAATCGATTTTGAGCACTCACCGAACAAGAAAACCACTCAACGAACCAACCCACACATTTTTCCGGCTAACACTCTCGATTTTCCCGTACTCTCAGACACCTTGAAAACACAAACCAGTTTGGAGAGCAAAAGTCGTTTTCAAGGAAGGAGAAGAGTTTAATATAGGAATATAAAAGGTTTCATAACTTCTCCATTAAAGTAATAACTTCCTTGTCGGAAATCGTGCACCTTTTTCCGTGAGAATAAATGCATAGCCTAATATCTTTTCATTTTGGCAGCAAAAATAAAATCTCAACATAAAATCTAAAAGAAATAAAATTCGAACCCTTACAGAATTGGTCCTCAACTCTCTCTTGAGGTCTTCCCACGAGTCGATGGTGCATAATCCATTTTCGATATTTTGCACCTTCGAACGCCACCAAAGCTTTGCATCGTCTATGAGATGCATTGAGGCTACTGTAACTTTTATGTCCTCGATACAGGTTGTTATGGCTTTGAAGTACTATTCGATATCAAAGATGAACTTCTCCAACTCTTTGGCGTCTCGGTTCTCTTTAAAGGGTCTAGGGTCTGGGAACTTCAGTTTGTTGGATCCTAAATGAGTTTGTCCTGCCGTGATGTTCTCCACAGCTTTCATGGTCACCCAATTCGGGTGTTCATCTCGGTCATCTTTTCTTGGATGGCATTGATCGTTGTTCTGAATTCGTCAGCTAGTCCATTAAACAACTTCATCATGGTATTTTGTAGCTCGTCTAACTCTTCGCCACGTCCCTCCTTGTGCGCGACAAAGCTATCAGGGCTATCAACAGGTTTTGAGCTACTCGTAGGAGCAACTATTTTTTCAAGCAAGTCCACTCGAAATATTAGTTTTTTGATTGGCAACTCATCTAGGCGGTTGCCCATTGCGTCGATTTCTCTGACTTTTCTATTCAATTCTGTCACTTGTTCTTCCAGGAAGCGACTGTGTCAAGGACTTTCTTGAGAAATAGCATTCCCTCCTCTATTAGAGTAAGTCAGTTGGCTTGTGATTTGGGTGTCAACTTTGTCGTCGACATGGTTTCGATCTTTACTATGTCACGGAGCTAACAATGCTCTGATACCACTTGTCACAATCACACTTTGATGGCAGCGGACTTGCGATTGTGCGGCACTCACTTTCCAGCAACAAGTGAGTTAAGCTTATTCGTTCTTGCGTCGCCTACGGGCAAGCGACATATGCTCGAGCCTCTGGCCCCGATTCAAGAACAAAGTTTTTGAAAACAGGGGCAGAGAGATTTTGAAAGAGATTTTTGAAAGCATGATTTGAAAAATTGAAATTGGTGTTATACGGAAATGTAAGCAAAAGGCAACAACAACGGCTTACTGCATATAACTTTCGGGTAGGGACAAGTTGTCAACTAGTCATATCCCCTGTAGTACATTTTGAGGCATTTCATGTCTAGCAGGCCTAGACATGATTTTTTCGAACGTCATACTTCCTACAAATACAAAAGTAAAACACTACAACATGGAAAGACATAAAAGGTTTGGCTTGTCATGGTCATGCAGTCATGGGCAACACGCCTTGGACGAGCATGACTGTGACACTGAGCCTACTCCGCTTTTATAGCTGAAAGCTTATGGTTTCCTTTCTACTATCAAATGTTTAATATCATTTAGATGAAACCACTTTTGTCCTCACATTCCCTAAAACGGCTCAAATACTTATTCATCGTCTCATCCTTTCGCTTTCGTTTTGCTTCCTCTAACTCATAATTCTACCAAAGGAATTTGAAACTTTCAGCCACACAACATTTTTTTTTTACCTCAATTGCAACAATTTGGATATGTCTTTCTACATAATCCAACCTCCCATTCAACGGTAGTCGACCATATGAGTCAGCTTTGCTATATACTTTCGCAACATGGACAGTTAGAACACATTACGGACTCTCGCTAACGTGTGATTCATACAATAATTACCTCAACGGTCACATAAAACAATCTAAATATAACATATCACATCACAATGTATATCATATCATAAACATGTCAATTTATCGCATATCTCGTACCATAACATATTTCATGTCATTTTCATATCATATCACAACATATATATGTATATATCCGTCATTCACATGTCATATCATAATCCTATCATATCGTAAACACTTCGTGGTCATATCGTTCCCTAACTTATCATAGCCTTAGCGTTTTTATACATATCACAGTCATATCGTTACATGAACGTACCTTAGCCATATCGTTACAAGAACGTATTCTAACACTATCGTTCTATCAATCTATCATAATCCTATTCATTTCTACCCATAACCTAACTGTATTCTTTTATCAATTGATCGTGGTCATATCGTTTTTATCAATCTCTCATATCCATATCACTTTGATACGTAAATCTTAACGCTTCATGAACATATCTTACTCCTATCGTTACATTACGTTTAGTGCATCCTTCTCGTATCCTATCTCAAATATATCATTCAACACATCATACCGTAAGTAGTATCATACAATTCACATATTATAACATATACATATCATATCATAAACATATTGATCCATAACAATTCACACATATCAATATATATGATATGTGCAGAACCATGGGGCACGTATCAACATCAAATATAAACATGTTGATAGTAAGGTCATTTACCTGATTAGCTTAGGCTGATGTCACCAATTTATCCTTAAGAAAGTTCGATTTTGTCCTTTGTATCTAAGTCAACCTATATGAACCATGACATCAATTTCAATTTCAATTCTCTAAATTTTACAATGGTTTATGTGTTAGACTTCATACAAGCATTATCGACTTTATGAGTAGAGTCTTGAAAGGTTATATATATAAAATTCTATTTTCATTAAATATCTCATTTTCTATTTATTTTAATTTTTTCTTTTTATTGATTCAACTTCTCTCTCTGTAACACAAGAAAAGTAAATGGGAGATATGATTTACCATAATCACAACTATAAAAAGTAAATATGAGATATGATGTAACGACCCTAAATTTCTACATATCTACAGTCACCACTAACGTCTCATACTCATCTATAATGCGAAAATATAACTCTTACATGAACATCATTTATAACGTAAACTTCGAAAAACGTTTAAAACACTTCTTCTCTGGAAAACACAGTCATGGTCATACGTGTTTAAATACAAAATACTAAAATTTAGAGAAAATAAAAACAAATACAAAATAATTTAAAACAATGGAATGCAAAACAACCCATTCTAACTTAAAACTAAAAATTTAAACATGAGTCTACCCTATGCACGTGCCACAGTCTCTGTTCGCAATGTCGCTGTCCTCCGTACAAGTGCGCCTTGCCTTTACCTGAAAAATGATGTGGCACACGGCCTGAGTATTTCAAACAATCCTCAATGAGTGACCCTACTATAGGGGCCATGCAAATGCAAACACATGCAATCATGATTTAGGGACCTATCTCTAATCATCTTTAGGGGTGGCCTCCAGTCTCGGACAAATTGGATGTGTAGTAATTCCCTACACACGACTCACACGTGCGAGTGTGAATCCCCAGGGCGCTCGCACACCCCCTGGACCCTCTGGTCAAGCCAATCTGTAGCGACGTCCAAAGGTCAACGAAACCCCATAATGTCATGCACCTCATGAACACCCTCATCTGTGTACCTCATGAACACCCTCATCTATGTGCTTTCGCACCTGTGCGCATTCGCGCTCATCATACGGTGCGCATCCGCACTCATCATCTCTAGGGGAAGTAGCCCTATGCTTATGAACATACAATATGCATGAGGTCCCTCTAAATCCATCATAATGTCTCTTCTGACACAACCCTCTAGTCTCATATCCTTGTTACTCTAGGTAACACATAGTGGATATTTATATTAATATCATTTTCACGCTCTTAGGGTTGTGTCCTATGTCGATCTAACGACATGATGCAATATGACACTCATCATCATATAACATGCTCAATATGGAAAACATCATCATATTAAGGTAAACGTCACACAATCATCATACTCATCATATTGCCACAAAGTGCATTAAACATATCAAGTACGACATTCATCAAAATATATAAATATATTGAGCACATCATCAAGTATTGTAACTCACACATCATCATAACTCATACATCATCATAACTTATACATCATCATAACTCATATACCGAATCGTACGACATAGTTCATACATCATCGTAACTCATACAATTTTTAGCATATCCTATAATAAGACCACTTACCTGATTAGCTTATACGGGTGTCACCAATTTATCCTTAATGAAAGTTCGATTTTTCCTTTTGTATCCAAGCCAACCTATAAGAATCCATGACATCAATTTTATGTTCAATTCTCTAATTCTTACAATAATTCATGTGCTAAACTTCATGCGAGCATTAAAGACTTTGCATGAATAAAATCTTGGAACGTTATAATATACATCTAAATATATATACATATTCTATATATATTCTATTGATATTAAGATTTCATTTTCTATTTTTTTATTTCGAGTGACTACTTTCTTGTCTTCTCATATTCTTTCTTTGCTTTTTCTCTCAATTTTTGTTCAAGACATCATTTTGAACAATTTTTAATAGATTCTTACTTAATATTATTGGTTAATTTCTATCCATTCTTACTCCCAACTCGTTTCCCTTTTATTTTTCTCTTCATTCTCTGTATTTCCTCTCCTATTTCTTTCCTTTTTTTTTTTGTTTTTTTTCTTCTTTTATTTCCTCTTTTCTTTTTTTTTTTTAATTTATTTTTTTCTCCTTCGATGTATTTTCTCTTTTCTTTTTTCTTTTGAGTTTCCATTTTTTCTTTGTATTTTTTTTGTTAGTATTCTAATTAATTCTTCTTATTATTTTTTTTGTATTCTAATTAATTGCTTCTTTCTGTATTTTTTTATTCTAATTAATTTTTCTTTCCAAATCTTTCCTTTTATCTTTTTTTTTTCCTTCCTTTAATTTTTGTTAACCTTTAAAATTCACAAATATCACATATAAATTTATTTTACTAATCTTTTCTTTCCTCTTACCATCTTTTCTTTCTTATTTACCGGTTAATTTTTTATAGATAAATTTTCTTTCCCAATCTTTCTTTTATCTTTCATTTCTTATTTACCTCTTAATTTTTTATAGATAAATTTTCTTTCCTAATCTTTCTTTTCTTCTATCTGTTCTGTATTTTTTTATTCTGTTGACAAATATTTGCCTAGGTTATTTTCTATAACCTAACATCATAACAAAAAATCTAAATAACTGGGCAAGAGAGATCTAATTCTCCAACAATTAAATCTCCAGCTCCCATTGTAAATCTGGTTGTTGGTTTTTTTTTTTTTTTGTCGTAGGAACTACGGAATGCATCCTGTATTCTGTATTTGTGAGTTGGTTGAGGAGAGATGGTATTCTTTGTGAGTTGGTTGAGGAGAGATAGTCGATGCATCATGTATTCTACATTGAGATTTTGACTGATGAGGTGGTTGAGGAGAGATAGTTTGAGAGAGGAAGAGGTGGGAGTAGAGAGTAGTTGAGGAAAAATTATTATTTTAATTATTTAATTATTTACTTATTATTAGTATTATTATTATTTCGGATTGTTACATATGATTTACCATAATAACAACTAATTATTTCTTGTGAGTAGGAAAAAGTAAATATTAGCTAGGAAAAAGTAAATATTACTGTGATACAAATAACTAACTACAGGGAAAAGAAAATTTGAGATATGATTTAGTAGAGAAAATCTAATATGATTTACCATAATAACAGGAAATCTTAGATGTGATTTACCATAATAACAACTAATTATTTCTTGTAGCCAATTAGGAAAAAGTAAATATTTCCGTAATAACAACTAACCCCTAAAAGGAAATTTGAGATATGATTTAGTAGAGAAAATTTGATATGATTTACCATAATAATATACCAGGAAATCTGAGATATAATTTAGATATGATTTACCATACTAACAGAGAAAATCATGATTTACTTACCATGATAACAAACCAGAAATCTGAGATATGATTATAACATACCAAAATTCATATTAACCGACCAAAAATATGATTTAGCATAAGAACAAAGAAATCTGAGAATGATTTAATATGATTTCCTATAATAACAAACCAAACCAAAAATATGATTTACCCTAAGAACAGCTAAAATTTAAATCTGCATTCATATAGGTGTGAAAACCATTTTAGTTTTTCTTCTGATATTTTTGTGTTTCACTAAGATATTCAGCTATAAGATTGGTTGAGGAGAGATTAACTGTGATATTACAGCTGTTAGTGGAGGAGAGATATTTCTTTTTGCAGTAACTGTGATATTATGTCATAATCCAATGGGTTGAAGAGAGATAATTGAGGAAAGGGATGAGAGGTTAGTAGAGAGAACGAGTAAAGATTGTTTTTTTTAAGAAAAAAATAAACTTTCATTTATTTATTTATTGATTTATTTATTATTTTATTTAGGGTAAGTATATTAAATCATCTCTAAAAATCATTTTCACCCAGGGGAAGGACAAACTCACATGTACGAGTTTATAACTCATTCATGATTAAGATCAAGTGGCATAGGATCATCTGTGAAATATTAATATTCTCAATTAATAGGATTAAGATCAACTCACTCAATTAATGATATGGAATCAACTCAAGAAAAGTTTTGGAATAGAATACTTTGACGATCAAGATTAAAAAAAAAACTTGTTTACGATCGAGATCAAGAGTAAAAAAAAAAACTTTTTTGTTTCTCCAAGATAGTTTGATTAAGATTACTTGAATGACTTTAGCATGCAAATCTAAACACCAAAAAGTTCTGGCTTTAAGAAGCATAACATGAACTTTCATTTTAATATAAAAAAAAATTTATACTAAAACAAGAACTCGAATGACTATTTATAACTTTGAAAATAAATTAAATTATGGTCATAACTTTCATGCTCATCAATGTCATGATGACCACTGACTAATTGTAACTTCAAACCTTAAAAATAATATTTTTAAGTTGAAAAATACAATGAAACCTCCCTAAATTCAATCATGTATGATACAATCTTACCTGAATTCTTTAGGGCATGATTAAGACATTTTATTTCGTATCATTTTCTCATTCTTCAAGACGATTCGTCCTCGAATCCATTGATCTCTTTGTAATGGAAACTTAAAATCATTTGCATTTCATGGTCTTAAACTTCTCGAGGTCTTCTTTTTTATTTTTAGGTCATGTATGGATGTAAAAGTGAAATGAGAGTGCCGCTTCTTGTACTATATCCTATGGGTCTTGTGTTTTCCCATGAATTCGCTATTGTCTCGAGTTGGAATCAATCGTTGAATCTTACTTTTAAAAAATCATTTTAATTTCTGGCAAGAATTCAATAGAAAAAATAGGTACACTTAGTTTAAGTGCTCCCGTCGCAAAGAAATCTCACGACGACTTTGTTCTTGATGTAACATAAATTTGGTTGGTCTCCTTTTGTGACATGTTGTAAATAATCGAAAGAGACGAGAAAATGAGAACCTAAAACTCTGGTACCAAATGTTTATGAATCCCTAAGATTTGATCTAACAATATTGTTGAATAACAAGACTTTTAGATTTCAATTATAAAAAAACAAAAATCTCAAAACAATATGAAATCAACTCAATAAAAGATTTTGGAACAAATTATATTAATGATCAGGATCAAGGGTAAAAAAAATTTGTTTTTTAAACTCGTGATTCGAGCCACTACACAAAATTATAAGTCACTCCATTATAGACTTAGAGTGAGCTTTTATGCACTATAGAACAACTTGTGGATCTTTCACGAGTTGTTCATAATTACAGTTTAGTCAAAAATTCATTTTACCCCTATAATACATATTACATTTAAGTACCATTGATTCTCTGCTCAACAATTTATAACATTGATTATCTAATAAACAATTTATTTATGATTCAATCATAACCCAAATCTCTCTCATGAGAGGGGTGAATCAGAGGTGTTATGTTTCAAAATTCACAAGGAAAGAACAAATTTATTTAAAAGTAATTTTGAGAATAATTTAGATTTATTTCAAAAATTGGTTGGATCAAAGATTACAATTAATCTATTTTAGGAAGGAATGTATTACTTTATTTGATTGTATTAATCAAAAAGAAAAAAAAAAAGAAAAAAAAAGTATTAATTACTTAAATATTTACTTTTATTGATATTTTTTTGTCTACAATAATTTTAAGTTATGGGAAAAAAAAATATAAAAAGAATTATAAAACATAATTTATTGTGATTTACATATTTTTTTTTATCGTTGACTAATGAATATGAGTTACATTTTTTTTTATTAATTGATTAGAAAATGAAATAAAATAAAGAACAAAGAAATATATAAATAAATATCATTTATAGTGCTATTTTTCTATTTATGAGTATATCTTCCTTAAATAATAATAATAATAATAATAATCGATTTTAAATAAATACAGCTGTTTATGGATGTTATTAGAGACGAATGAAAACCAATAGTATTTGAACACGTAGAAGGTTCATGGGAGTTCCGTGTGTGAGCTTGTAGGGGATGAAACGGTGTAACGACCTCGACCCCACATGATTCTGTGTGGAAAATCAACCGTCCAGACTTTGCATTCCCAGTGCCTGTAACCCTCTACGTCATTCTTCTTCACCTTCCCACTGCCCCGTCTCTCAACTAAATCAATTTCAAGAATTTTCTCTTCTCTGTCGATCAATTCCTTCGTGTCTCTACAGCCGCATTTTCGACTACTTCCTTCACTGCTGAAAACTTGCTTGCTACGCCATTGAAGCTTTGGAAAGAGTGGCGACGCTTCCGGAGGTAAACTTTTTTTTTTTTTTTTTTTTTTTTTTTTTTTAAGGCTGAGAATGTTTGTTTTGTAAGTCTAGAGACTGTATTGGTGTTCTGTGATCTCGTATTCTTTTTGGTGTGAATGCTAATGGTAATGCGGTTTTTGCTTGTTCTGGAATGTTCTTTTCGTTTAGAATCGATTTTGGTGGAGTCTAGGGAACAAGATTAACGAAGTCATTGTAGTGTTGCTATGATGATGATGATGAAGTAGAAGAGAATATGAAAAAATTGATCGGGAATCCGTTTTTTGTTTTGAGTTCTGCAGTTATCATCGAGATTAAGTTCAAAATTTTAATAATTGTGGATTATAAAAGCTTTTTCTTTTGAGTTCTGTTTACATTTGTTAAATATATACATCTGTTCATCTTTGCTTCCTACTATTTCTGTAAAAGCTATTTTGATGAGATTTTTTCTAGGTGGCTACAATGTTTTTGGTTCATGAGTACTTTTCTTTAAAATCCACATGCAAGGTCTATATATTCATTTAGATGAATGTGCCACTTGGTGCATATTTTTCTTTTTTCGATTTCTTTCATCTTGTTGTTAATATCTATTTCATACATTATGAAACTCGCTTCCTCATATATATAAAATTAGTAATATGTGGTGCAACATTATCATGTTTGCGCAAAATTTATGAACAGGGAACAACTTTGATTGGGTGTGCCAATGTCTTCGAAACAGAAAATTTCCAAGGCTTTTAATGCAACGAGATCCTTGGGAATTCCTGATGGTCAAATAAAACCAATCTTGAAGGATCTCCTAAAAATGTATGATGGAAACTGGAAACTCATCGAAGAAGACAATTACCGCACCCTTGTAGATGCTTATTTTGAGCACAATGAAAGCGAGGTTTTTATTTCTTCTTTATCTTTTTTTTTAAATATGTATATTTATCAATTATTTCTACTTAGTTAACTGTTAATGTGTACTTTGCTTCATTCAACTTACTTTTGTTGGCCTGCATCTCTCACAGTTTAATTTCTTAAGCTCTTGAGATGATGCTTCACTAGTATTCCTGATATAGTGATAAAAATCTGATTGATGCTTTTTTATTTGTTTTTTCCTTTTAGAGAACAGAACTTTCGTTATCTAACATAGAAATACAATGACCATGCAAAAAATGGGACCAGAGAACCATACAAAACCCATGAAAGTTCTCTTTTATCTTTTTTTTTTTTTTTTTTTTTTTTTTTTTTTTTTGTAGGGAACAAACTTTTCGTTGAATTTCTTATTTAATTCAGTAGCGCATTCATTACCACATTCTCTGTTGATTGATATCACAAATGGTCTCATTTTGTATACATATACAGGATCTTTCTGCTGTATCCGTTTACCACTCAACCAAATTAAGTCTCTTCTCATCAAACTATGGCCCTCTCATTAAACCATCATATCCACCAAACCTAAGTGAATCATAGAATGCAATTTCAACTGGTATATATGAAATTGGTTAATCGATGTCTTCACAATGCTAGAGTTAGTTGCTTTGAGTCACTTATCAATGCTGAAAAGAGAAAAAAAAATGTCTCAAAAATATTACATAAGGATTTTCTCTTCTCATCAAACTATGGCCCTCTCATTAAACCATCATATCCACCAAACCTAAGTGAATCATAGAATGCAATTTCAACTGGTATATATGAACTTGGTTAATCAATGTCTTCACAATGCTAGAGTTAGTTGCTTTGAGTCACTTATCAATGCTGAAAAGAGAAAAAAAAATGTCTCAAAAATATTACATAAGGATTTCCTTGAAACTGTTGTTCTGGTAAATGTTTGGCCATATCATAGGCTAAATTACAAGCTTAGTCATTGAACTTTTAAACTTGTGTCTTATAGGTTTCTGAACTTTTATTGAAGTGTCTAATAGAGTCTAAACCTTCAATAAAAAGCTTAGGAGGGACTTAGACCTATTCAACATTTTAAAATTTTTTATGTCTACATAAAATTTAAGGTTTAGAATTTTAATGTTTCGAATCCTATCAAATAAGAGAATTAAATTTTATGTCTAATAAGTTTGTTAGTTTTAAAAAAAATTGCATATGTCATAATTTATTAGACACAAATTGAAAGTTGAGGGACTTAGTTGACAGTTTGAAGAGCTCAAGTTCTTTTAGATATTAAAATCGATAGCTTTGGAACTTAGTAGACACTTTAATGTTTCACATCTATTTAGGCACAGTCGAAACTTTGAGAACATTTGTGCATTAAACTATATATGTCATTGGCAAAGGGTGCATGCCTGTCCAATTTGTTGGCCAGCAGTACTGCATATTAGATTTCCTCTAAAACTTACTAAAACTTACTAATATGAATGACAGTTTTTATTCTCTCTTTCTTATATCATTTATCCTTTCAATAGTGTTAGTGTTTTTTCTTAACGTGTTGTGAATAGGGACTAGAAGGAAACAAAGGTCGTCTTGTGGAAGACAAAAAGTCTTTGATACCACTAAAGAGATCACGTGATGGAGAACAATCGAATCGGGCTTCGTCTATCACCGGTAGCTCAGGTCGTAAATTAATTGTCAGGAAGGATAAAATTTCTGAAGTAGATCTTGGACATAAAACTACAAACTCGTCTCAAGGTTCTCAACAAGGATTAGTCATTAGGCCCAGTGAAATGTTGTCATCAGTGAAACCCGTTTCGGTAGTTTTTCCAGGTAAATTTGTTATAAAGAATGACTATTGAAAATGCCAATATTCTTTTTTTAAGGAACATCATGTAATTATCTGATTCTATCATAAATATGGTGAATACCAAGTGTGCTGTTTCTAATGAACCCTTGGTTGTGCTCGTAGATGAATTATACACATCATGATAATAAAACTTATTGATAGGTTTGTTAAAATATCATTACTAGCCCAATAATTGTATGAGCTCATTGTCTATGTATTTTAGGAGAAGGACTTGCGTATTTTAGGAATAAAGAGGCTTAGATATCTTAGGAAAATGATTTAGGTATTTTAGTAATAAAGATGCCTAAGTATTTTAGGAATAAATGGTTAGATATAGAATAAATTGTTTAGTCTCTACTATAAATATCCCTCCAACCTACCAAGGTTTTCATCCCAAGAAATCCAAAGCACAGAGTGCAGTAGTTTCTACAAAGTGTCTTGTAATCTCTTCTCGATTGGTGTTAATAAAGAGTGCGAGTGCTTTCCACAAAGAGTTGTGTTCAACAATTTGGTATCAGAGTGAGGTTAGTGTAGGTTGTCTGATCTCTTGGAATTCTTAATATGCTCTGTGGTTGTAGCGCTGTTTGATCTTCCACATCAAAAACGATTTCTTGAGATTATTAGTGAGTAAGTTTCTTGGTGTTGTGAGTTGTGATTTGTTCGTGATTCTGTAGGTTTTGTGTTGAAAGGCTTGTTTGGTATTATTGAGGTCTTACCAACAAGATGGTTGATTTCCAAATCTAAATTTGAGGAATGAAGAAACTCAACATCAACAACTACAATACATGGGCAACATGCATGATGTCCTATTTACAAGGACATGAACTTTGGGAGATTGTTGGTAGGGGTGAAACTACGCCGCCAGAGAAGGATTCTAACGGCACCTTGCACAAATAAAGAATCAAAGCAGGAAAATCAATGTTTGGCTTGAAAACCACAATTGAAGAAGAGTTGTTAGAGCACATTTGAGATAACAAGACACCAAAAGAAGCATAGGACACGTTCGTGATGTTGTTATCAAAGAACAATACGAGGCTACAACTTCTGGAGAACGAGTTGCTATCAATTTCACAACGTGAAATGACGATTCCTCAATACTTTCACAAAGTCAAGTCGATCTATCAGGAGATTACTGAACTAGACTTGAAGTTCGCCATTGGAGAAGCTCGATTGAAGAGGATCATTATCCACGGATTGCGACCAGAATATAGAAGTTTCATTATTGCTATATAAGGATGACCCACTCAACCATCACTTGTAGAGTTTGAAAATTTGTTAGCTAGTCAAGAAGCCATGACTAGACAAATAGGTGAAATCACATTATAGGGTGAAGAAGAAGCACTCTACACAAGTGAAAGTCAGAGCAACAATAAGTCGTCTACCAAACGTGGATACAAAAATGGTGACAAAGGAAGAAGCCATCAAGAAACTGCACAACCAAGGAGAGCTTAGAAGAACAACAACAATAACTCACAGGTGAAGAGATTTGGAGGTATTTGCTACAATTGGGAAAAATGGTTACATGTTCAGGGATTGTTGGTCCAAGAAAAAGTCTATTGAAAGCAATATGACAACATCAAAAAAGGAGATGGAGGATGAATGGGATGGAGAGGCAATATGTGTCATAGAAGAAGACGAACTAGCGCTCATGGCAATGATAGGAGAACATATCGATTACGAGGATGACTGGATCATTGGTTCAGGATGCTCAAACCACATGGCTAACGATTAGAGTGACGCAATGGAAGTAGGGTGGCCCTCGGAGAAGGAAGTACTATAAGACTTGGACAACATTGAAAAAACTCTACCACAGAAAATGATGGAGCAAACTGTACACATTTGCTTCACATTTGCTTAAGTGTTGCTGTGCCTAAAGATCCAAGTGACATTGCGTTGGTGAGCAAGAAGTGACTCAATCAAGCGAACATAGTGAAAAACAAAGGGCACCTCAACAACTTAAACGATCAGAATGAATTCAAAAACCAAATTTAAAGCATGCCAATACAACTATTATAAAAGACGAAGTTAAAGGGCTAGAGACATATAAAGAAACATCACAAAATATGGCTTGGCAACAAGCAGTGGAGGAAGAAACTATAGCCTTGGAGCAAAATCAAACTTGGAAATGAGTGCCAAGACCATGAGATGTCAAATCCATCTTTTGTAAGTGGATTTACGAAATAAAGTATACCCCAGATGGATCAATCGTGAGATACAAAGCTCAGACTGTAGCTCCAATGTTCTCTCAACAATATGGACTTGACTATGGTTAAACATTGAGTCCAGTGGTGAAGATCACTATCGTATAGGTTCCTCTAGTACTTATGGTAATTAAAGATTGGAAATTATGATAGATGGATATGAAGAATGTTTTCTTGCATGGAGAGTTGGACTTGGAGATCTACATGAACCAACCTAATTGGTTTGAAAATGAAGTTGGAGTCATTAGTCAGTACATGCAAAGTGCGAAGAAGCCTTATTTATATGCAGCTTGACAGATTTTGCAATATGTCAAAAGTACAATCGATTATGGTCTCTTGTACAAAAGAAGTGAAGACCAAGCTAGTTGGATACTGTGATGTTGACTATGCAGGACATCATGATACCCGAAGGTCAAGCACCGGATATGTGTTCAAGCTCGCTTTGAGAACAATTTTTTGGTGTAACAAAATACAACCAGCAGTATCATTGTCAACTAGAGAAGTAGAGTCAAAGCACTAGCTGGAGCAACTCAGGAAAGTACATGGTTGAAACTCTTGATGAAAAATTGACACCAGAAAATTGACTATCCAATACCACTTCATTACGACAACCAATCTGCGATTTGCCTAGCAAAAAATTTGAAATATCATGCTAGAACAAAGCATGTGGAGATGCATTACCATTTTATTAGAGAGAACGTCTTCAAAGAAGAATACGGATGACCAAGTGGTAAACTTGTTTTCAAGAGGGCTGAATACTGACAAATATGAGGGCTTTCGCTATCAGCTCAACATGGTGCAACGAATGTTGGCTAGTGCTGAAGGGGAGTGTTAAAATATCATCACTAGCCTAATAGGGTCAAGCGCAATAATTGTATGAGCCCATTGTCTTTGTATTGTAGGAAAATGATTTAGGTATTTTAGGAATAAAGATATCTAGAAATTTTAGGAAAATGATTTAAGTATTTTAGGAATAGAGATACCTAAGTATTTTAGGAAAAGAATTAAGGTATTTTAGGAATAAATAGTTAGATATTTTAGGAATAAATTGTTTACCATGTACTATAAATACCCCTCCAACCTACCAAGGCTTTCATCCCAAGAAATCCAAAGCATAAAGTGCAGTAGTTTTACATAGTGTCTTGTAATCTCTTCTCGATTGGTGTTACTAAAGAGTGCGAGTGTTTCCCACAACAAGTTTCTTGTTTCAAGCTTTGACCTAGTTGATGAAAATGGGTTGTGTGATTATAACATGATAAAAGATTTTGTAAAAATGGCACAAATTTAAAAACTCATATGTCGGTGGTATACGTAGATTTAGTGACCTACTTTATATTAGAAATATCAACGATATACTTTACCTGTGATCTAAAAATGGTATATCATGTACTTCATCGATGATACAAAGATAGTGTTGGTATACATTTGTAATGTACTTTATCTATAAAAATGGTATTTGAGTGATAAACTTAATATTTGGTATATTAGCAATGTACTTTATCACATAAATGGTAAACCAGTAATCTACTTTATATTAGATATTTCAATGTTACAAAAAGGTTATAACAATATACCAGGGAAAAATTGTCATGTTTGCAAATTATTTTTTCATGTGACAAATTTACAAATATGGCGTATAGTCTTAACCACATTATAATTCCTCTTATTAACTGTGTTACGATTTCCCTTTAATTAATTGATATAGTTAGTGAGGTAGGCTTGGAGTCATCATGGCTACTTACCTGAAAATTTGGTTGGAGGGAAACCATGAAGAAATTGAAGTCAAAAGCTGACATAATCGTTGCCATGAATTTTATGGATGAAACATGGTACCGAACTTGTAGATGGAATTTTGTCTAAAACCTGTTGTGATTAAACGTTTTTTTTTTTTCTCCCCATTAATGCCAAATGAATAGCTTTTTGACAATCTCCATTGGCTTGAGATTGGGGAGTACATCTTATCTTCAATTCATGTTCATAAACAGCTCAACCAGGAATAGTGCTGCTGAGTCTTCGTCATATGTTTGGTAGACAGGATCTAGAACAAGGATATATATTCGCCGTGACACAATGATTTAAGCCAACTAGGTCATGTGATACTTCTTCATGCCATTCGGAGAAGTAAAATTTACTGAACTGACTTATCCATTGCATCATCTACAAGAGCTGAAAAACCATGATTTTCTGAGAAAATATTGAGTTATCTGTAATTGATTGTTACTTTTAACCAATTATTTTAACAGATGATCTACAGTTGAGATTTCTTTTAAAGCTGTTGTTAACTTTTGTAGTAACCTTTATTTTTGCATAATCAGATAAGAAAGCATTAACAAATGGTAACATGGGATGCAAATCACATCAGAAGGGCTCAAGTTCTTCTCAGTGTGCGAGGTCATTGAATACTGCACTTTTTCGAGATCAATGCACCAGTAACAGTAGCAAGCGTTCAACTTCCTCTGAGCATGTGAGACCAATTTCTCGTGATCAACATAACAGAAAAAATACAAATAGTTCTTTGCATCATATGCATGACTTGACAAAGGGTGCAGAGAAAGTCAAAATATCTTGGGTTAATGAATTAGGAAATGAGTCTATCCCCAAGTTCAATTACATACCAAACAATCTAATTTTTCAGAACGCCAGTGTCAACATTTCACTGGCTCGGATTTCAGAGGACGATTGCTGTTCAAGTTGCTCTGGTGATTGCCTGTTATCATCTTATCCATGTGCTTGTGCTCGTGAAACTGGTGGGGAATTTGCTTACACACGAGAAGGCCTACTGAAAGAAGAATTTCTAAATCAATGTATGTCTATGAGATGCGAGCCTAAGAAGGAGCATCTCTTTTATTGTGAAGATTGCCCAATTGAGAGGTTAAAGAATGGCTACAAGCCTGATCGATGCAAGGGTCATTTGCTCAGGAAGTTTATCAAAGAATGCTGGGGCAAATGTGGATGTGACATGCAGTGTGGAAATCGAGTTGTACAACGAGGTATTTCTTGCAAATTGCAGGTCAGATTTTCCTTATATCTTCCTATGATGTTACTGTTCTGAAACTGCTTTTATCCTCCAACTTGTATAACTTACTGAGTTACTGGACATTATTGATTTAACTTGTTCACTGTCAACCGCATTTAATAAAGTACTAACATAAAATGCTAAAAAATCGTACCTGTACTGAAATCCACATTGTATTAATTTTCTATGCATAATAATATTCTTTCTTATTCAAATATAAGCAACTTAGACCTTTTTATATAGGAGAAAGACCAATAACAAAATAAGGAAAAACTATTGACTATAGTAAACCTAAACTGAAAATGAATATTAACTAATAAATTTTTACAAATATTAGACAAAAACTGGTTTAAATACGTCTTCCATAGTCAGCTTGTCCCTTAGTTTGTCATATTGTTTCTTTGGTAGTTCTTTAGTCAATACATTAATATTTTGCTTGTCAGCCTCAATATGTTTTGTTCTATGAGGTGGAATTGGATTATAAGCTATAGATGCCAACCTTGTTATAATAGATTTGTACTGGGGTTATCTGTGATAACCTCAATTCTTCTAATGTCCTTTTGATCTACAAATTCCATGTGTTAAAACTCTACATATTGCTTCAACACTACACCTTGCACCACCACTTTTTTTTTTTTTTTTTTTTTTTAATGCTATGTCATGTGATTAGGTTCCCTCCAACGAAGTAATAGTAACTGAAGGTAGATCTATTAAAGCATTGATACAATTAATGTTGAAGGAATGAACTTGATTTAAGGAATATTTGTGTAATTCCATTAAATAAGGGAAGTAGTTAACCTCCCTATTGTTACCTAGTATCAAGGGATTTATTTAGATCGGATTTATAGCAAGCAAGATAATTTACACTTGCAACATGGTGTTAGAGTCATTCTAGTATGTGAGATTTGATTGATCAACATAACCTTCATAACTACCAATCTTCCACCTTAACGAAATTTATTTGGAGCCCTCATAGCTATCGAACTCCACCTTGACCAAGTTTCATTTGAAGCCTTCGTAGCTACCATCCATCAATAAAACATCATTGTTCCAGCATTGCTTTAGCATTGAACAGTAATCTGAGCACGTTAGAGTATTCACAGTAGGAAGGCCAAAACATTAGCATTAGCATTCCTAGCTTCATTCACCACAAGTGCAGCACCAAGCCCACTATCAATTTATTCACTTATTCATCCATCAGTTCGCAAGTGCACATGCGTTTGTTTGTAGTTTGAGAAACAAGGGATAAATGTCAAATGCACAAGTGTACATCACAGAGGAATAAAAGGTGCCAATTATTAAGACTAGTGGATTCAATAATGAAGAGATTGAGAGCTTGGTGGTGTTCTTTAACTTGCTCAACAAACCATCAAGTTCTAATACCTTAACAATCTCAGGTATGTCTTCATTCACTTTTTGTATAAACTCTTTAGAAATAAGTTAGGTTAACTCTTCAAGTAAGTCTTTCAGTGCAACTGATCACATTACCTCTCACTCAAAATGATTTAAAACATATAAATCATGCCCAAGTAATTTGAAAATTACAGTGACAAATAGAACCAGTGCCACCATTGCATGAATAGGCGATATATTTATTTCTCAAATCCTTACACTAAAAAATGTCCCAGAAAACTATCTATTAGTCTCCTTTCCATACAAAAGCTTTCCTATGACAGCCACTATAATGCTATTTTCTCCTCATCATGTTGTGTTTTTCAAGACCAAAAATTGGAACGGACAATTGGACTTGCTAAGGAATTGAATGACCTATACTACTTGCAATTACCTGAGAGAACAACTAGCCCTGTAACTGTGTCATTTCTTAGTTTCTCTAATAAGGATCAATTTGGTTAAATCACTTCTGCATGGATCATCCTTCGTTTAGAGTTTTGAGAATTATGTTGCCAAATTTGTTTCAAGAATTTCAAGTCTCTGATTTTTAGTGTGATACATGTGAATTCTCCAAACGTACTCGTATATCTTTCTCACCGGTTAAAATAAAAGTCTATCCTTTTTGTTTGATTCATAGTGATACATGGGGACCCTCAACTCTTCCAAGTTTTTCTGGTGCTCGTTGGTTTCTTACATTAATTTATAATTGTACTCGGATCAGATGACTATTCCTTTTCAAACAAAAATCAGATGTTAGTAATATTATTACTACCTTTCACTCATTGATTTAGCCCCAATTTGGAGTCAAAATCAAAATATTTTGAAATGACAATGCAAGAGATTATTTCAATCAAATCTTATCCCCATAATTCTATTCTAAAAGTATTATCCATGATTCTTCGTGTGTTACTATACCAGTAGCACAACAAAATGAAGGGACCAAAAGGAAAAATGGACTCCTTTTAAACACTACCCGAGCATTGCTTTTTTATGAAAACATGTCAAAACTTATTAGAGAGAGGCAATTCTTATTGCAGCTCACATGATTAATCGTCTCTCATCTCGTGTCTTGAATAATCTAATCCCCATAGAAGTCCTCAACTATTTCATCCTCACTTTCGAACATCAAATCGTCTCATACCTTGCATATTTGGGTGAACCGCCTTTCTTCATGTTCACAACACTCAGAGAGTAAACTTGATCTAAGAGCAATAAAATGTGCCTTTTTAGGATATTCTTCGACCACAAAGGGGCAAATGCTACAACCCTACATCTAGAAAGTCTTACACTTCAATCGATGTGATATTCACCGAGCATAAACTGTTCTTTTCTAAGGCCTCTCGTCAAGGGGAGATTGAAGAGGGTCCATGGGAAACTATTGAACCCCTTAGTCACTAAATAACCGGCCCACAGGACCAACGCCTCTCCCCTACTGCCACAAAGTTACCAACTAAACCATACACTCTACCTCCATTGCCAGATCTGTTGTTCTCTCAGATATATGCTAGAAGGAAAGTCATTTCAGAGCCGATTCAAGTACAAACATCTGACTCTACTCAAAATGAGGATGTAACACAATTACCAATAGATGATAGACCTATAGCTCTCCAAAAAAACCTAATAAAGAATGCATAAAATGACCTTTATACCCTCTATCAAACTCTATTTCTCTTTGAAAACAATCTCCATCACATAAGAGTTTCATTGTGAGTCTAAATTCAATTGTTATACCAAAAACAATTTTTTAAGCTTTATTCAAAAGAGAATGGCAGGATGCTATGAAAGAAGAAATGCATTCTCTAAAAAGAATAACACATGGGAAGTTGTGGACAGGCCAAAAGGAAAAAAATATAGTTGGGTGTAGGTGGCTTTTCACAAAGTACAAGGCTGATGGAATGTCGGAAAGGTACAAGGCAAGGTTAGTAGCTAAGGCATACACTCAAGCTTACGATGTAAATTACCAGAAGACGGTTGCCCTAGTTGCAAAGATGAACATCGTAAGAATATTGTTATCTTTAGCTGCCAACTTAAATTGGCAGCTTTCATAGTATGATGTTAAGAATGCATTTTCAATCTAGATGAGAAATCTACATAAGAATTCTTCCCGGATTGAAAGCTCAAGAGGTAAGGTATGAAAATTGAGATAGGCCATATATGGACTAAAACAATGACGTGGTTTGGAAGATTCACAAACGTAATGAAAGAGGATATAAGCAAAGTTAAAGAGACCACACTCTCTTTATCAAACATTCAGAATCAAGAGGAGTTATAGTGCTTTTAGTATATGTAGATGGCATCATAGACATTGGAGATAATGAAGAAGAAACACTCGAATAAAGAAGAAAATTGATGAAAGAATTTGAGATCAAAGAACTTGGAAGGCTAAAGTACTTCTGGTATTGAAGTAACGTACTCAGCTTAGGGTATTTTCATATCACAACAGAAATATGTAGTTGATTTATTGATGGAAACAGGAAAAGCATATCTAAATCTGTAACAACACCAATGGATCCAAATTAGAAATTGGGAAAATAAAAAAAGACCATGCAGTGAACGGAAAAATGTACTAGAGGCTAGTAGGGAGGCTTATATATATAGCTCACATTCGACTAGACAGCATACTCAGCGAGTGTAATCAACCAATTCATATATGGTTCGCTGGAGCCTCACCTTCAGGCAGTATATAGAGTATTATGTTACCTTGAAGGAACTTTAGGAAAGGAAATTTTATTCAAACGGAACAATTCTCTTGCAGGTAAGCTTACACCAATGGTGACTATATTGGATTGATAGTGGACAGAAGATCTAAATGAGGTATTATACTTTTCTTGGAGGTAATTTAGCAACATGGAGAAGCAAAAAGCAAATGTGGTGGCTAGATCATTTGTCGAATTAGAATTTTGAGCTATTGCACGAGAGCTATGTGAACTCTTATGGTTAAAGACAATCCTTGATGAATAACATATCAAGGGACAAGGTCTGATAAAGTTGTACTGTGACGACAAATGAACTATCAATATTGCATATAATCCTATCCAACATGATAAGACAACTTATTGAAATTGATCGACATTTTATCAAAGAGAAATTAGAGAAGGGGATAGTGTGCATTAGTTTTGTGCCCTCACAACTTCAACTAGCAGATATATTAACAAAAAGACTTCACATTTCATGAGTAAGTATCCAAGCTAGGAATTGATGATATCTATTCCTTACCTTGAGGGGGAGTGTTGAAAGAATGACCTTCGTTTAAAGAATGTTTGTGTAATTCCATTAAACAAGGAAGTAGTTAAAGAATGAAGAAGTACTCTAACATCAACTTCCTGCAAGACTAAGAGAGCTTACAAGCCCACGGTGGATGGGAGAGTTAAAATATTGATATAATTAAATTTATCGCATATCTCAACTTAAGTTTTTAGGTTAGGTGATGATTTAACAAGATCTTTTGTTAGTAACACTACATGCTTAGTCTGGATCAATATAAACTTCTATTCGAATCTTATAGTGGTTTTTTGAATAAAACACCTTCAAAGTGAGCCAACTAAGGTACATGCATAAATTGATTTATGTGCTCACTGCAACGCAATATTGAATGAGTATGAGATAGATAAATTAATCTTCCCACAAGTATCTAATATTGTTCTTTATCCATTATTTCTTCTGTCTTTTTTGCTCGTAATTTCAATTTGAGTTCAATCGAAGTCTCTTCTATTTTGCAGCCAAGGAACATTGTTTTTTCACACAAGTCAAAAACATATTTTCTTTGCTAATGTAGATATCTTTGATCTTGTGAACTCCACTCCTAGAAAATATTTGAATGCCCCAAGTCCTTGATTTGAAACTTATTTGCAAGACTTTCCATCAAATCAGCTAGACCAGTTTCATCATCACCTAAGAGAATAATATCATCTATATAGAAACCAAATTGAGATCCTATTATTCTTAGAATGTCTATAAAACATAGCATGGTATACTACAAACATAGTATGAGATACTTCACGCTGAAGATATCCACAACTAGATACAACTTTCCCAAAACACTAGAAACAAGCCCTTGGAGATTGTTTGAGACCATAAAGAGATTTCTGTAATTTTCAATTTTTACTCGGTGGTAAGTTCATAAAAACCTCATACTGAAGATCACCATTGAAAAAACGTTGTTCACGTCAAGCTGGTGGAGAGGTCGATCTAAATTTACTACAAGAGATAAAAGACCTTCAATATAGTTAATATTAGCAACATGAGCAAATGACTCCTACCAATCAATTCTAAAGGTCTGAATGAAGTCTTTAGCTATCAATCCGGCTTTATAACATTCAATACTATGATCTGCATTACATTTTGTGGGAATCATTAAAACCCATTTATACCTTACTGGTCTTTTATCATTTGGCCAAATCTATTATTTCTCAAGTACCTTTTTGTTTTAGAGCATTTATCTCCTCCATGATTGCCAATTTCCAATTTGGAATCTCTAAGGCTTTTTGTGTTTTCCTTGGAACAAACTAGGTATTTATCCTGGATGTGAATGTTTTATAACTGTTTGAAAGGTTAGGTGCAACTTCAATGCCTTTTCTAACAGCTATAGGAACATCAAAATCAGATATAATAGTTGAAGAAGTAGGAATAGAAGATGATACAATAGTTGAAGTAGGAATATAAGAAGGGTTATTAGACTACATTTTCATCAGTCGGAGTTTCAGATTGGTTTTGTGAAGGTTGTTGAATTTGGTCTTTGTTCCTTTGGACTGTTCTTCTAGCATAAAACTTCAACTTTGGAACTTGGTTATCAGAATCATTCTGTAGTATTTCTCTGCCCTTGATTAAGAAATTTCTATTTCTAAGCTTAGCATCAAAGGACTTGTAAAAGTTAAAACATATAATATTTGGAAGAGGAACAGAAACGTCTCGAAAATTTTCTCCTCCTACTGAATTCTCCCTTGAAGAGAATCTTGGGAAGGTTTAGATGGTTTTCCAACAGAGATCCATTAATTCTCAAAGATTTTATTATTTTTATTTTTTATTGCTTTTTTTTCTGTGAATCAAAATATTTATAACCATTTTTACATGAAGAATACCACAAGAAAACACATTTGAGGGCTCTATGGTCGAGTTTTGACTAAAAGTAACTAGGTATACGAGCATAAGTAGTAGTATAAAAAATTTGATACATAAATCAAAACTTATGCGAGTTGTTGGAATATTGTTTAAGACAATTGTAAGGGTTTTGAAATTCCAAACTTTGGTAGGCATTTTATTTATGAGATAGGCAGAAGTAAGTTTCCCATCCTCCCACCAAAATAACATTTTTGAACATGCATGGAAAACATTATTGCACAAGCTACTTCAAGTAAATGTCTGGGTTTTTTTTCAGCAGTCCCATTTTGTTGAGGCACATTACAACAAGTAAGTTGATGAAAAATACCTTTCTTTTTTAGAAATCACCCAAATATTCATTGAAATACTCCGTTCCATGGTCAAAATGCAAAGTGTATAAATAGATTTCTCACCTCAGACTTTTGTGCCATCAAATAAACATAAGATAGATGGGTATTGTCATCAACAAAAATGTAATTGACCATCTTTTTTTTATTACATCAATGACCATGCACAAAAGGAAAAAGAGAAAAAAGAAATTGTAGGTGAGAGTTTATGTGAAGTTCTTTTCACTTTTCCCCCTTCACAATACTACTACACTATTGGTAATCAGGGAGTATATTGGCCTTATAGGTGGTCCTTGCTTTTCAAAAAGTATTCATAAGATCCTAGAAGAATAATTGGAAATGTTTAGTTGTTTCAATCTTCAACCGAGCTTTTTGTTTGTTTATTCGAGTATCAAGTCAGACAAATGAACGTGGAAACTGTTTAACTAGTTCTTCTTTCTTGAATAGTTCAATTTCATTTTTCAAATTCATGGTGAATCTTTTAAACTAAAACATTCATGATGTAATGTGACAATATAAAGGAAACGGATACTTGTTTGACTTGGTAACTTTAAGCCAGATTTCATGTTGTGCCTTCATTTAGTTAAGATACATACTTGACCTCCGTGTTTCAGGTCTACTTCACTTGTGAAGGAAAAGGATGGGGCCTCAGAACACTAAAGAACTTGCCAAAAGGGTCTTTTGTCTGCGAGTACGTTGGTGAAGTATTGACAAATACAGAGTTGTATGATCGAAATATGCAAAGCACTGGTAATGAGAGGCATACGTATCCTGTAACTCTTGATGCAGACTGGGGCTCAGAGGGAGTTCTAGAGGATGATGAGCTACTTTGTTTGGATGCAACGTATTATGGAAATGTTGCAAGATTTATTAACCACAGGTATGCAAGTATTGCATGCACGTTATTTTAGTTGTACACATTTCCTTAACTGAGAATGGAAGTTTATTGTGTGTTAAGTTATGAGACTAGAACTAACACACAAGGTATTTATCAAATGCTTTCAGTCCTTCATTGCATCTGGATCTAGAAATTCTCCTTCCACATAGGGTAAAACCAATCACAGATAATTAAATAAATGGAGACAAGATAAGGATAAGAATGGCACTTAAGAATTTATCCCATTATACTCCAAACTTAGAACTATGTCCAATATTCTGCAATTTCAGGTTTCACTAAAAAGGTAAAGATTACTTTGGGATTCTCACAAAAGCTCAAGACTGATTCTCAGTATGTATACTACAATGAAAATACCCCAAATCATTATGAAACTGTTCAATGCTCTCAAAAATCTCTGTATCTATGACAATAGCCTAGAACATTTTTCCTTATGGTCTCTACGACCCAAAAAAAAAAAAAAAAACGAACCCCCACTTTTGAAGAAACCTGTTGAAAACATATAAAGAAATTGTGACGATACGATGTTGCAACGTCACATTGCTGCTTATGACATTGTGATGATACAATGTTGTAGCATCTTCACAAGATATTTGTCTTTATCCTTCTTTGGGATGTGATAAGATAAGGAATCAACTACAAGGGGAATAAGATTCGGATTACCTTGTAGATCGAATATCTCAAGCCAAGAACACTTTGTTTGAGATTCGAATCACTCCAGAAGCAAGATCGATCATGTCTAGCTTCAATAATTCTTGTTGATCAAATATCTCAAACACTTGTTTGAGATTCGAATCACTCCACAAGCAAGATTGATCATGTCGAGCTTGAATGATTCTACATGCAATCTAAACTACATAGAATTGCAAACAAACTCAGCCATTGGCTAAGAAAAAGCACAAATGCTTCTTTTAATATATTTTCCAAGTCTTCCTTACAAATACAACATACATGGCTTTATATAGCCTCAAAATGAAAGCATTCCAAAAGTTGTAACATTCATACTTAATGACCATAATTAGCCATTATGTAAATGTAACCTATAAAGTAAATAAAATGTCTTAAAATACAATAACTCTAAATTACTCTAAATTGTAACCCACCCAAAATTTATAACCATCAAACTTCATTCCTCTTCAATGTGACATGAATTGCAACCTCTTTTGATAATTTTGACAACATTTTCTTCACATCTTCATTGAAGTATATTGTATGAATGATGTCTCTTGGTTCATATCAGGATGTTTTAGTAATGTTGGGATGCTGTGGGTAGCGTTGAGATAAAAGAATTTCTAGATAGAATTATATTGGAAAGGTGATTAGAATGAACGATTGGTAAATATAAATCCCAAATAAAAAAGTTTTAAGGAATAAAAAAAAGAGAAAAAACCCTTTGAACGGTAGGTATCATATTAGTCCATTATATTTATAATGACAATTTAAAAAAAACTATTCAGACCATAATCATAGTATGCTGGCAGTCATCAGGACATCTCTCTTTCAAGGAGGCAAGGGGGATTCGATTTCCCATAGGGATAGGGTACTACAACAGGAAGTTGATCGTTGATGAATTAGCATAGAATTGACTCTAAGTTGGCCTTTTCTTTTGCCTTTATACCAGTGTCGCAACTGTCAAACCAACATCTCGACATTATCCTCTATCCTCTGGGGTCTAATGGCTCTAAAGCCTTGTTTTGGCTCCACAATCCCGACAACTTTTCCATAATATAGATCTTTATTAATAAGCTGTTCCCACAAAAACTCGTGGAATACGAAGTTTAAGGGCTTTATGAAGACTGCTGTCAACAATATGTTCTCCCACATCTGTACTATTGCCTGTCAAACGCTGCCTTTTCAGTTTGTAAGATAGCTAAAGGCGATTTTTTTAATTCCCCTGCATAATGTGGTCTTCTACTACATTATTACTATTAGAGGATTGTATTGTTATTAGTATGTAATGTTAGTTGATGAGCTGTTATTGATCGGTTAAGTCTGCGACTTACAAGTGTAGGTATAAATTCACAGCTGTACCATTCCGATTAATCAATCAATGTAATCAAAGGATTTTTTTTTTTTTTTTTTTTTTTTTTCATTCTTGGGATTGTTCAATTTTTGTCTGAATTGTTACTTTGTTTTTTAAATTTTCTGAATAGAAATGTTCAACGTGCTTAGTGTTTTACTCAAATGTTTCTCAGAATTGATATATTCTTAGGCTTCATGTCAGGGGTTACAGAAATTCCTTGTCAATTAAACAGTAACACTTTCTGAGTGCTTTAACCAAAGCATACAGCTCCCACTCATGATTGTTCCATTTTGTTCTAGCTTCACTTAGTTTTCCCCGGCCACCTTGGGACTACGTAGCATGTAGTTCTATAGGTATCAACTTCAACGGTGTGCGCTTTGTAAATATCCAGTAGACCGAAATTGGGTCTGAGTTGGCTCTTTCTTGGGAACATCAAAACCTTTTTACTATTCTATATTCCACAGGCATTTTCCTTTCCTTAGACAAGATAATCTGTTAGTTGAGCTGTGATTGTGCTAAGTACCGAGTGAAGAATTTTATAAATCATCATGGAACTCCATAGATTGAAGAATTTTGGTTTTTCTGAGGTTATTGTTTTTCTATGAGGACATTATTGTACGTTATATAAATAAATTATGTTACAACTTATTAATCCCTCTAATACACTTTCCTAACTTGTTTACAATTTGTTCTTTTTTTCTTAGATGTTCCGATGCAAATTTGATTGACATTCCTGTTGAAGTCGAAACCCCTGATCGCCACTACTATCATGTATGAATCTTGATAAACTTATAACTGTTCTCAACTCACTAGATGTCACTGTCTACAGGAAAAAGTAGAATATTATTCTGCCTCTTTTACTGGAAAATGGAAGTATTTTATACTTTAGCTAAAGAAGTTCGTCTAATTTCATTTTGTATCCGGTACATGCAGCTTGCTTTTTTTACTAGCAGAGAAGTGAAAGCTTTGGAAGAGCTAACATGGGTAGGTATACCTGAGTAACAAAATAAATTCTATTCTGATTTTTAGGTGAATTTACAAGTTTCTTTTCTAAACATTCAAAGCTATGTTTAATAGCTAGTAAGTTTTTCTTAAAAAATATCTAATAGATCTTTTAACTTTCAATAGTATATCAAATTTGTTCGTAATTTATTTTAATAGGTTTCTATTACTTTTGTGCCTTTTAGCCAAAGAATTATGCTGGAGTATTAGTTAGAAAAGTACATTGATTTGAATATTCGAACAATTATGTCAGATGGATGTAATCTGGTCTAGTTACGTTGTACTTTACTATGACATCGGTGCCAATTTAGGCTCTGAAACTAGGAATAGATGGTGCTTAGTACTTCACTCTTATATTTTTAAGTGTACGTTTAATTTTTTAGTATGTACAGGACTATGCAATTGACTTTGATGATAAAGATCATCCTGTGAAGGCCTTTAAGTGCTGTTGTGGAAGTGCATTTTGTCGAGATGCAAAGAAGAAACACAAGAAAGCACTTCCATAGGTACATTGCATTCTCTTCATCAATAATTAATTTAATGTTTTAATGGTTTTTGGTGGTGTAGAATCTTTTTTCCATGTTTAGTTTTAATATAGGGACCAAAAGTATATTTTGCCAAAAAAAAAAAAAAAGATTTAATAAATAATCCAAGGGATCTGAGATGTGGTATTGCAAAATCTTTACAAGAAACAGCAATTTTTACGCCAAGTTGTTGCTAGAAACACTAATGATTTCAAGGAAACTATCAAAGAATTTGGGTGGTTTGGTAGTGAGTGAAGTTATTAAGGATTATAAATGTTCCAAGTGTTAAGCACAAACTTGAATGTAAGCGATTATTATAGTTTTTTTTTTCCCTTTATTCCTTTATTGTAATCTTGCTAATATATATATTTAAGTCTATTGTGTAGAATGTGTATAATTCTTCCATATTTGGTCTCACATTAACATGATATAAGTGCAATTAGGTTTTGTGAACCATCAAGGTTTTGGGTTTGGAACTCTAGCTTGGAGTATGCTTTTTTTTCCACACCCAACCAAAAAGGATATCAATTGCCAATCAGAATCCCAACATTTGGTCCGCGTGTGGGCCACACGTGCCACTAGATCAAAAGTTTTTTTTTTTTTTTTTTTTTACTCTTGAGAAGTTATTTGGTTTAAAGTTTTGTTTATGATATCTGAGAATAGAATATTTGGAAATCAAATAATTGCATTCAGTATTTCAATTAAATAAATAATATTTATTTTTAGTTTCCACTTTCAATAATTTTATTAAATTTTTTAATTTTAGATAATTAATTATTAAATATTTTTTAGTTAAATTTTAATTTATTTTTCATTCATTATGTCTTAAATTTTCGGATTCTAAATTTTTAACAATCAATTTTAGCATTTATTCTCATGTAAATAAATTTAATAAAATTAAATAAACTTTTACCAAAATGAATAATTAATTACATAGGTTATATTAAAAATAAATCAATAAAATTAATTTATCTCACTCCTCGACATAGAACACAAATATTTTAATTTATTATCATTTATCATATCTCTCTCAACAGGACTATGGTGAGGGCATTGCTACTTTGGTTGAAGTTTTATATAGATGACTTAATGTATGTACTTAGTGAATAATAATGCATAAAGTACATTTTTTTTTTTTAGTTTAGTGAAATAATGACTAAAAGATATATATATATTTCAGTTTACTATATATAAATTTGTCAGATATAATCATCTGGAAGTATATTTTTATATCTCACAATTCTACTTAGGAAACTAATCCAGTCAACTAAGAATTTCATTCTCAAACAACCATCAACGTCTTCATTGCACCATACCAATTGAGGCTTTGCATAATCTCAATTTTTCAACATCAACACATTTTGTAACATGTTTGCTGAATTCTTTGCACCCTTTACTTCAACAAACACATCACCATCTTCTACTAACATCCGAGTGAAATGGTATCGTTTCTAATGTATTTTGTCTCTAACTATCTACATGAAGAATCTCCTCGCATTGCTTCTTGCATAATTCTTATAGAGAGTCTATCATCAATATCATCTCCTTTTTCGCTTCATCTATTGTCACGTACTCAGCCTTAGTAGATGAATGAGCAACATAATTCTAAAGCCTAGACATCTAACTCGTCTCATCATCCATGGTTTGCTCCCACTTAGTTGTATCCTCTAACTATAGGGCATCAAAGAGCTCTAGTTCATCTTTATCAGTCAGCAACAGATAGTGTAATGAAAGTACATACCTATCTGGTACTCTGATAGTTCTGGATGATCCTCTCAACACCTGCTCAAGTGTCAATTGCTCCACCTCTGGTTACTCAGCAATAGTCTCAGAAGTTTCTCGAGTATCTGCTACAACATCACTATGTGAATTTTTTCGCAACTCAACTCAACTCCCACTTGATTTGTTGTCCCGGAACCTTTCTTCTCTTTGTCCTTGTACAAAACATTTTCTTCAAAAGTCAAGTCACAATGTCTCAAGATTCTCTTGTTCTTGACATCCTAAAACTTGTACCCCAACATGTCAAAATCATAGCCTATAAGGTAGCACTTCACAGGCTTAGCGTCAAGCTTGTCACTCTTCTCTAGATCAACATGAACATACACAGTGCAGCCAAAACTTCTCAAGTGAGAATACTTGAGTTCTATTATTGTCCATACTTCTCTTGACAACTTGAACTTCAAGGATACTGAAGGCCCTCTAGTGATTAAGTAGACTGCTATATTTACAGCATCAGCTCAGAATGTCGCTAGTAATTCAGAATGAATCTTCATACTCCTTATCCGCTCATTCAATGTTTTGTTCATCCTTTCAGCAACACTATTTTGTCTTGCTTTACTGGAAACTATCCTTGTTAGTCTAATTCCCTTAGTTGCACACAATGCTTTGAATTCTGACTTGTCGTACTCTCCTCCATTGTCAGACCTCAAGCATTTGATCTTCAAGTCTTCGAACCAGTCTGGTTTTCAACTTTAGGTTTTCACTTATCTTCTTGCTGAGACTAGAGGGTTGTGTCAGAAGAGATGATAAGATGGAAATTAGAAGGACCTCTTGCATGTTGTATGTTCATAAGCATAGGGATGCTTTCCCAGAGACGATGAGTGCGGACACACACAGTATGATGATGAGCGTGTTCATGGGGAGCATGACACCAAGGGGTTCCACTGACCTTCGGACGTTGCTACAAAGTAGCTTGACCAGAGAGGGTCCAGGGAGTGTGCGAGCCCCTTGGGGGTTCACACTTGCACGTGTGGGTCGTGTGTAGAGAAGTACCACCCTTAGAGAATAGAGATAGGTCCCAAGAGCATGATTGCATGTGTTTGCATTTGCATGGCCCCCCTATAATGGGCCACTTACGGAGTATTCTTCAAGATACTCAAGTTGTGTGCCACATCGTTTTTCATGTGAAGGTAAGGCGCACATATATGGAGGACGGCGACATCGTGAGCAGAGACTAGCACGTGTATAAGGTAGACTCATATTTAAATTTCTAGTCTTATGTGTTAGAATAGGTTATTTTGCATTTCTATCGTTATTTTGTATTTATTTTTATTTTCTCTAAATTTCAGTACTTCGTATTTAAATAGATCATAGCTGTGTTTTCTAGAGAAAATGTTTTAAATGTTTCGTTATTTATACTAGAGATGATGTTTTCTTTTAAGAGTTATATTCCTCATTTTAGTAGAGCATGAGATGCTATTATATTCCTCATTTTAGTAGAGCATGAGACGCTAGTAGCGACTCTGAATATGTAGAAATTTAAGGTCGTTACAATAGAGGTCTACATAGTATCTTAATAGTAGGCAAGCACGAGGGTCACTTCCTATAGATTATGATGATTATACTATATTGAATTATTAAAACCAACTCAGCTCTAATAGTGAATTGTTAGGGTTGATACTGCATATTGCATATTATTATGAATGAGAAAAATAAAAATGGGATCGAAGGTGTGTAGTATTCATTAATGTCTACTAATCAAATCAAGATAAAATATATTACTAACAACTCCCAAAATATTAGTGGATTACCAATATCTAAGATATACCCCATAACTAATTATTATAATATATTCTCCAAATATTATACTTTAATATATATATATATATATATTATGAGTTGGAATGGGTACGAAGTTGCATCTCAACCAACCTAAAGAGCTGGTGAGTTGATCCATATCTATGAGTTTCCCTAAAACTAAATTTGTTAAACAGAATTAACTCGAATTTATTGTTAATTATTGTTTTCCTTATTTCATAATTACATGGACATAAATTTATTTTATAATTATTTTTTATTATATTTCCTCCAATAATTTTTAAAATTAATTTTTATAAAATTTTCAAACATATATTTAAATATTTAAATGCTGGAAAGAAATAAATAAATACTTTACTAACTAATCATTTACTTTTATTAAAAATAAAAATTTGAATAAATTATCCTAACAAAACAAACCAACTCAAAAAATTTATTATCAACTCAATCCAATCTAATAATAATTTTTTTTTTTTTAATTGGATTCATTATTTAACCACAAATGTTCTACCCTAGTACGATTCGACCCGAAGTCTAACCGAATTTATCGACACCACCTTGATGCATTTTGGCACAGTAAGGAAAGAGGGTACCATCGAAGCAACGCCTAACAGCCTCCTTTGATAAGAACCCATTTTCGTCCTTAGCAAGAACATACAAAGCTCCCCACTCCAACTTGCTTGCGGCCCTGCAACCAATAATGCCTCTCTACTCTTATTAAAATTCTACATAAACAAACCAAGCTTCTACTGATATTCCATCAGTTGTAAACAAAAGAAGAAGAGAGAGCACCAGCCAAAGAAATCGAAAATATCACGGTTTGCGTTGGTCATGTGCCACAGTTCTTTGAAGCTAAGCTTGTCTGCCTGAGTCACACCATATTTGCTGAATATGTTCTCTAGCTGTGCTGGAATGAACCTGCATAAACACACGTTTACTTGTAAGCTCTGCTCCATCGTTATTTATTCTCTTTTCTTAACCTTTTCTCGACTAAGGGGTTAACAGATTGTTGTAGAAATAGGGATGTCTTATTTGTCTCCGCCCCCATTTCGGCTTTTGGAAATGGGGACGGGTGTTCGTATGACTTGATAACTCCCGATTAATTTGGACTAGTCAACCCTATGTTAGATAAACACACTCTCCACAATGGCATGATATTGTCCATCTTGAGAATAACTCTCCTAGCTTTGCTTTGGGCTTCTCCTAAAAGGTCTCACACCAATAGAGATAGTATTCCTTGATTATAAACCCCATGATCATTCCCTAAATTAGCTGACGTGGGACCGTCATCCAACACCTCCTGTCGAACAAAATACGCCTCCCCTTAATTGAGGCTCTTTTTCTTTTGGAGTCTTTTGTTCGACATTTGAGGATTCTATTGGCATGACTTTGATACCATGTTAGACAAACACGACTATCCACAATGGTATGATATTGTCACTTTGAGCATAAGCTCTCAGGGCTTTGCTTTGGGCTTCTCCAAAAAAACTCATACCAATGGAGATAGTATTCTTTGGTTATAAACTCATGATCATTCCCTAAATTAGCCGATGTAGGACTTTCATCCAACACCCTAATCATAAAAGTTGGGTTGAGTTAAATTTTTTCCGATTTTAAGTTGGGTTGAATTTTTTGGAAACTGAAAAACTCGGGTTGGGACAACATGACAACCCAAAAATAGTGTTGCAACCTAACACAACCTAGCCTACTTTTAAGATTGTAATGAAGATTAAAATATTTGACATTTACAACCAATGTTAGTGTTAAGTTTTAACTTGTAGTAATATGTATCATAGATAAATAGAATTTTTTTAAAAATAATTATATGGTATGCATAGGCTAATTTAGGGAACAACCTAACAACCCAACCCAATCCAACCCAACCTAAAAATAGAGGGTTTGGTTGGGTTGTGAACTCTATTTGGATGCTCAAATCACCAATTTAACCAATTCAAAATTTTATCTAATACTCTTGCTTAAATACAAATAAATGACTAAGACTCCAAAAGAAAAAAGTCAAGCCTCGATTAAGGGGAGGCGTACTTTGTTCGAGGGGAGGTGTTGGATGAAAGTCGTTCATTGGCTAATTTAGGATATGATCATGAATTATGAATACTATCTCCATTGGTATGAGGCCTTTTGGAGAAGCGCAAAGCAAAGTCACGAGAGCTTATGCTCAAAGTGGACAATATTATACTATTGTAGAGAGTCGTGTTCATCATTGATAATTTAAATGTATAAACAAGTCCATTTTGTTGGTTCCATTCTCATAGCACGTAGTTTCTCATAATATACGCATAAATTTATATAAATATATGAAATATCCTTAAAACTATCATTGTGGGATGAAAACTAAATTCAAAATTTTAAACCTAATATATATTCAAGACTACTTAATTAGAAAAAATAATAATAATAAATAAAAAACTTCATAAAAAGAATGCAGTTTGAAAGCAGAACTCACCTTCCTTCAGTGTCATAGGTCCCTGAATCACTTCCATGCTTTGCCCTATGGATGTTTCTTACATATATTGGGAAGAAAGGAGAAGGCATCCAACTCTGAACCAACCCAAAATCAATTTAAAACATGTTTTTAATCATTCAAATCAATTTAAAGGAACGATTATTACCGAGAGAGTCGCATAACTGAGAGCTCCATGAATAAAGATCATGAAGAAGAACGAGAAAATCATATTGAATCCCATAGCTCGAAATCCTACAAAAATTACCTCATTCATGTCGAGGATTGAGTCACACATTGACTAATTAAGAAAATCATCATAAATTTATAAGTAAAGAATACATCTCCATTGATACTAAGTTCACCATTGATATTAGGTTCAAGAAAAACAAAAAATAGAGTCTCGAGAGCTTATACACAAAATAGACAATATCGTATCATTGTGGAGAGTCATGTCATGTCCTTAACTTATCCATGTCAATAGAATCTTCAAATATCGAACAAAAAAAGTTGGTGAGCCTCGAAAATGTAATAAAACAGTGACTCAAATATAGAACAAAGGGTGTAATTTGTTTGAGGACTCCAAAAAAAAAGAACCAAACCTCAATTAAGGGAAAGGGGAAGTTGTTTAGGGGCTCTATAAGCCTCTTGGGAGGTTCATATCATTGTGGAGAGTCGTGATTTCTAACAATTTATACCAATTATGTGTTTCTATCGTTAGATGAAAGTCCCACGTATGCTAATAATGAGTTTATAATCAAAGAATACTATCCCTATTAATATGAGGTATGAGGCATTTTGGGTAGCGAAAGCAAAGTTACTAGAGCTTATACTCAAAGTAGACAATATCATACAGTAGAGAGCTTTGTTCATCTAACATCGATAAGCATACCTCGATACGTGTCCCATGGCCGGATAATGCCATCGTCGTCTTGATCGAAAAATGAAACATGCTGTTGAAGCACAGACATTCCATTGTGTTTGTGGCTCCATGTTCCATTGATGTTTTCCGAATCCGGCGCCGCCAGAGCTCTCGCTAAATCTGCAACAACAACAAAACAAAACATTACACCATGACGCCGTCTTTCTCCGGCGAGATTCAGCCGAAGAACGAACACAGGGCCGCGTGTTTTGGACTCACATGGCTTTGGTAGATTGGTATCCAGATCGCTCCGAACTTTGCGCTCCAATGTGATGGGTGACTTCTCGGCCGTGGTTGCCATGGCCTCCGCCGACGCCTCTGTTGGCATTCTTTAATTTCTGTGCTTCTTTCCCAAAAGTTTGGCGGTGAAATGATATCAAATGTGGAGTTATTGGGCTGTTTTGTTTCGACAGAGATGCCGTTGCAGACGGACGCTATGCTTGTGGTGATCCTTCCAAGTAGTGTTGTTATTTATTTATTTTTTTTTTTTTAATTATTTTTCCCTTAATTTTCGTATTCAAAAAATGAATTTCAAGTGCTTTTTAGATGATGCATTTAATTTATTTTATTCTAAAAGCATTTATAAGAAGATAAATTATATATTACCTCATTTTATTTTATTGATAACCTATATTATTTGATGTACTATGAGATACCACATTGATGAGAGAAGGGAATGAGTGTTAGCGAGGATGCTGGACCCGAAGGGAAGTGGATTGTGAGATTCCACTTCAAATTGAGGGTTCCATATTGGATCGGATTGAAGAATTGAATGATGTCAGCGAGAACACTGAGAGCTGAAGTGGGTGGACATCATATGGTGTGCAAGTGAGAACGTTAGGTCTCGAAGGGAGAGTGAATTGTGAGATCCTACATTGATTGGAGAAGGGAACGAGTGTTAGCGAGGATGCTGGGGCGAAGGGAAGTGGATTGTGAGATCCCACGTCAAATTGGGGATTCCACATTGGATTAGATTAAAGAAGGGAGCGAGTGTCAGCAAGAACACTGAGGCTCGAAGTGGGTGGACATCGTATGGTATGCAAGTGAGAACATTGGGCCTCAAAAGAGGGAGGATTATGAGATTTTACATTGATTGAAGAAGAGAACGAGTGACAATGAGGACGTTGGGCTCTGAAGGGGGTGAATTGAGAGATCTCACATCGGATTGGGGGTCCCACGTCGATTAGAGAAGGGAATGAGTGAGGATGATGGGCCCCGAACAAGGGTCGATAGTGCAATCTCACATCGCTTGGGGAGGAGAACGGAACATTCTTTATAAGGGTGTGAAAACTTATCCGTAGCAAAAAACCTTGAGTGAGGAGAAGTTGAAGGAAAAGCCCAAATAGAACAATATTGGATAGCGATGAGCTTGGGCGTTACAGAGCCCATTACATTGACTTCTCGTTAAAATTAGTTGACGATTATTTAACACTCAATCCGAGTAACTTGATAACATGAAAAGACACATGCATAATCATAGACATGACATGTCAGAAACTGTCTATGATATGCTTCATAATCAAACTCTCAAACTCTTATTTAGAACATCACGTGATATACTATAACAAGCCAATGCTCGAAGAAAGTTTTGAGCCCTACATGAAATTTAACTTGAGTTTGTCATAAATGAAGCTCGAGTGCATTAAATGCAACTCCATTTTGTTGTAAACTTAGACGTGTAGGGTATAATTGTAATTTCTTCCTTCAATCTTACGTGGTATGAATCTTGTAGATCTCTTCAAGTTGAATTTGACCTCACTTTCGACAAAATCTCTCTCGTGCGCGTGGTGTTTGTGATGATTTGCTTCCTCCACGAAACGAGCAACACCTCGAGGATGCTTACCTCGTATTCTATCTTTAGTGTTAAGTTCGAACCACGAGTGAATCATCCTGAATTTTGGTGACTATAAATCTTAAAATTTTTCAGTTTGGAAGAACTTTCTGTCTATTAAGTCATAAATTGAATTTTAGTGACTAATAAATCTTAAAATTTTCAACAAGAACAATTTTATGTCTTAAAATCTTAAATTTAATTTTAGTGACTAATAAGTCTTAAATTGAAAGAATTTCTTTTGTAATTCCTTACCTAAGAATTCAGAAAATACTCGATTTCCCGCCTACACAAGAAAATTGTTGATAAAACTCCAAAATGACATTTTCTTTTGATCCATTTTTTTTTTCTCCTTATCATTCAGGAAAGACAAAAAAAAGTTCAGGGTAGCAAACATTCTCGAGAATTTCTCTTAAATTCGAACCTATAGCTGATGATAGAACTGGTATAGATATTTTCTATTTCCTACTCACACGAGCCCATATCCTTGCTTTTCTATCGATCTCTAATTCTAATCTTTCTCCCCAATCAGATATTATTGTGTCGGTATAGACCGAAATTTCGTTATGGTCCAATTTTGACCGGTAATAGATACTAGGGCTTTGCAATATTTGACTTATCAGAATTCTGTATAGTCCATTTACTATAGAAGTTCCAGGGAATTGATGAGAGGAAGGTTTCCAATAAAAATTGTTTGTTCTTGAATATTCCATCGGGTTTTTCACATGAATTTTAATTTTTTATAAAAATGTCGAATATTTGACATATATAGATATTTATATATATTATATATATATATATATATGTGTGTATATATATTCCGGTTCGGTTCAAGGTTGATGAAGACTGAGTCGAACCGAACGATTTAGGGGCGATTGAATTTGGTTTGGGTGTGCTTAGTGCTTAGTGCTTAGTGCTTAGTGCTTCGTTTTGGATACCATCTCTCCACTTAGAGCTCCATTGCAGGTGCTCTCTGCTTCCAGTTTCCTATCTCCCCAACTCATTTCTCACTTCTACTTCTTTGTACGTTACTTTTTCATCTCCCCCGATGGGCAAGGCGGTGATCTCCGATGACGAAGGTTTGACCTCGTCTCTGTTCTTTCAATTTTCGCACGGATTTTTAGGGCCCTCTTTGCGTTCTTCCCCTTTTCTCATTGGTGTGTTTCTGTAGATGAGGTCGAATTGGAAGACCGGGAACCGCTTGACGGTGACGATGTTGACGGTCACAACATGAGGGACGAAGACGACGAAGAAGATGGTTTGTATCAGGAATCGTTGGTTGTTGTTTTATTCAGTTTAATTTAATTTCGGTGTGTGTTTTTGGGTTTATATGGCTCGATTGGTTGTTTGTATGTCGGCTTTATTTTCTGGTTCGCTCGTGAGGAGTGTGTTGTTCCACCCTCCTTTGTTCTTCCGTTCGTTTTTAGTGGATGAGAAACTGGGACGAGTCCTTAAGTTATGGGCAGACTTGTTGAGCTGGGTTGGGGACTAAGGATGAAACTGAAGGGCATGGCATATTTGTAACTCATTAGGGTATGTGGCATATCCTATGAGTTCCGTGAGTCAGTGATTGTCAAATGTTTAGGTGTTGCATTAGCTATCATTAGGAATACTCGGCTTCAAGACATTAAGATAAAAAAACTTTTTTCGTGCATTCCAGGTCTTCCTTCCTAGTTATGGATGATTTGGGGTGCGAATAGAAACTTAATGGCAACTTTATGTCTATAAATGTGGTTTAGGAATGGTAACAGCTTAGAGATGTAGAAAATAGAGTATTTTTTTTTTTTGGTTAAATTATAAATTTAGTCTTCAGTCTCTTAACTTTGAGGTGTGTTTATTTGATCCTTGAACTTTCAAAATTACAAATTTAGTCTTTGAACTTTTGAACTTTTTAAAATTCATGTATCTACTAGATACAAGATTGAAAGTTTAGGATTCTAATGGACATAAGCTTTAAAATTATATGTAATAGATCAATTAATGTATAAAAAAAATTGAGTTTTTCAAGGACCAAATTTCAAGGACTTAATAGATACAAAATTGAAAGTTTAGGGACCTGTTAGATACTTTTGAAAGTTTAGGGACCAAATAGACATGAGCCACAAAGTTCATGACTAAACTTGTAGCATTTGTAACTAAAGTGAAATTGATAACCGGTCCTTTTTCTTTTGTTTGGGGAAGAGGAATCTTTTCTTAACCTAATTAGTACCTTGCGTACTTCTTAGTTGATTTTCAGGTTTATAGGGATGAATGTTTTATTCTGGGAGTTTACTATAACTAGGTGTTGCACCTTTACAATTTATGCATATGGGTGTGCTCTTAGGTTAGCTCATATTCCTTGAGCGTCTTCACTTTGTGGCTTGGCCATTGACAAGGTGCGCATGCATATGAGACTTGAGCCTTTTGATGCTACTGCTTATATTTATGGATCACCCCTTTAATGGAAAAGCTAACATTTGTTGGTTAAATGCAATTATGGAAACCTGCTAGATTTTTTAGCTTGTGAAGAATATTAGTTTTTTTTTTTTTTTTTTTTTTTTTTTTTTTTTTTTTAACAATACACGGTAACGTAATTGCTTAATTGAGGAGTTCATGTCTGTTATGCTTTGAGATCGAGCTTCTTGTTATAGGGAGCTTACAGTTATTTCTTGTTTAACTCAAGCTAATTAGAGGGTCCTTAAGTAATCCTTCCTTCGGTTTTTGATTGGGAAAGGTTGTTTCATTTTGTATATATGTTTGTACTTGGTAGGATGATTATTTAATAAAACGTTTTGATCTAAAAGGAAAGCGCCGCTGTAAGACATTGGAATTAATTTGTGGTCAAATAGTCATTATTCAGCTTATCCTTTTCATATAGTCTCTGTAGCAAAAAATAATTTTAAATGTACGGTCTTTTATTTTGCTGCTGCCAGTACCTTATTTGTAATAAGCCAATTTTTTTCAGAAGAAGAACAGGATGAGTATGAAAAGGATGGTTTCATAGTTGATGATATTGAAGAAGAAGATGAAGAAGATGTAGAGGAGAGGGAAGACAGTGATGATGAAAAGCAGAGGAAGAAGAAAAGGAAGAAAAAGTGAACTTTACTCTCTGACTTGTTGTTTAATGTTATTTTATACTTGAAATTGATATTGTCTTTCTGCCTGTTCAAATGAGTTTAGTCTGAAGTAATAGTGAAAGTAGGTCAAAGATCAGGTGCTATAATTTTTTTGGATTATTATTTGTTAATAAACACAGTGTAACACATTGGGTTGGCATATCTGTCCATCTCCCTCTTTATGTTGTCGCATATAGTGTATAGTAGGTCAAGTAGCTCTTTATGTCTAAAAGTTCTCAATAGATCTTCTATTGACCAGAGATGATTTTCACTTTCTTAGGGAGGAATATGTGCTCGATGAAGATGACTATGAACTCCTTGAGGACAACAATATTAGCATTCAACGACCAAAGGTAGTGGTACTGGATTTTGATACTGTTGCTTCATAGTATTTATTTCTGAGCATTTGTCTTCATCTTTTTCAGGGCAGCAAAAAGTTTAAGAGGCTTAAAAAAGCTCGAAGGGACAATGTGGAACCTTCTGGGTTTTCGGACGATGAGGATTTTATAGAAAGCAGCAGAGGTGGACGAACGGCTGAGGAAAAACTTAAACGTAGCTTGTTTGGTGATGATGAAGGTATACATTTGAATTCATTTTTTCTTACTGCCACATTTCTAACTGAAGTACCAAGCTACTTTCTCAAATAGTCATCTTTCTTATTACTTTTTGAAACATTATGGTGTAATTATTTGAAGCTCCACTTGAGGATATTGCGGAAGAGTTGGAACAACCTGAAGAGGAAGAAGATGTCGACATTGGAGATGAGGATGAAATGGCTGATTTCATTGTAGATGAAGAAGTTGATGAAGATGGGGCTCCCTTAAGGTTTTTTTCTTCATATATTTTGGAGCCTCAGACCACTTCTTCTAGTGTGTTTATCTATTTTATCCCCATTAATCATCTTTTTGTACATATAAAATCTCAATTTATTAACTGTTCGGTCTAGGAGGAGGAAGTTGAAGAAAAAAAAATCCAGGCAAGCACCCGGTGTTTCATCAACTGCTTTGCAGGAGGCACATGAAATTTTTGGCGATGTCGATGAGCTCCTTCAGCTTCGCAAGAGAGAATTGGATACTCATGAGTGGCGTGAGAATAGATTAGAAGATGAATTTGAACCGATTGTAATTTCTGAGAAGTATATGACAGAAAAAGATGACCAGATAAGGGAGATTGATATGCCCGAAAGAATGCAGGTTTCTTTTTATTTCTTATATAACTTCATATTGTATATGCATTCTTCGTGGGTTTTCATTTCATTTCCTTTCTTATAGATTTCAGAAGAAAGTACCGGGTCTCCTCCTATGGATGAGATGAGTCTGGACGATGAAGCCTCATGGATACATGGTCATATTGCAAATGGAATGAACTCTTTGTTTGGCAATGCCAGTGGGCAAGACCTATCTGTAACAAAGGATGATATTCTGCAGTTTCTGGATCTTGTACATGTCCAAAAATTAGATGTTAGTATTCTGTTATCTTTCTTTCTTCTCATTATGCTCATCTTTACTTGTTCGTTCTAATTCTTTTCTATTTTGTTCTTTCTTTTAGATACCATTCATTGCCATGTATAGGAAGGAGGAGATTCTAAGCTTGTTAAAAGATACAGAACATGACGCTGGTAATGATCAGGATAAAAATGATAAAACACCAACTTTAAAGTGGCATAAGGTGAGTAAGAGTGTAATTGGAAGTAGTGTTTTGCTTGTATGGATTGGAAAATTAAGATGCAATGTGCATTTACTTTTCATTTTAGGTACTTTGGGCAATTCAAGACTTGGACAAAAAGTGGCTGCTTCTTCAAAAGAGAAAAAAGGCTCTTCACTTATATTATAGAAAGCGATTTGAGGAAGAGTTACGCAGGGATGATGATGTAACTAGACAATCATTGAATAGCCAGCTTTTTGAGTCAGTCAAGAAATCTCTTGAGGCAGCTGAATCAGAGAGAGAGGTAGATGATGTTGACTCAAAGTTTAATTTGCATTTTCCTCCAGGTGAAGTTGGTGTTGATGAAGGACAGTTCAAAAGGCCTAAGAGGAAATCACTGTATAGTATATGTAGTAAGGCTGGTTTATGGGAGGTTGCAGGAAAATTTGGTTATAGCTCTGAGCAATTCGGGTTGCAACTCTCCTTAGAAAAGATGGTTAGTGGTCTTTGATATGATTTTGTTTCTAATCTTGGATATGCTAATGACATCTGTTCAATTCTTTGTAGAGAAATGATGAGTTGGAGGATCCAAAGGAAACTCCTGAAGAGATGGCATCAAACTTTACCTGTGCGATGTTTGAGTCTCCTCAAGCTGTACTCAAGGGAGCAAGACATATGGTATTATAATTTTGTTTCCTTAGATTTAATTATTGAATGCTGCATAGTGTTATTCATGGTCTTTTCTGTCTCTTCATGTGATTTCAGGCAGCTATTGAGATTAGTTGTGAACCTTGTGTAAGGAAGCATGTCAGGAGCTACTTTATGGACTATGCTGTGATATCAACAAATCCTACGTCAGATGGAAATGCTGCAATAGATTCGTTTCATCAATTTTCAGTTGTTAAGTGGCTCCGTGAGATGAAAGTGATATCTGATCATAACTAATTAAATTCTATAATGAGATTATAGTATTCCCTCCTTTTAGAAATGGTCTTCGCTTGCATAGATGGGGAATAAAGTACAAAATTCATCTAAA
Organism: Cucurbita argyrosperma subsp. sororia; assembly: GCA_018691285.1. Classification (NCBI taxonomy): domain Eukaryota; kingdom Viridiplantae; phylum Streptophyta; class Magnoliopsida; order Cucurbitales; family Cucurbitaceae; genus Cucurbita; species Cucurbita argyrosperma. The sequence goes on along the minus strand of CM031885.1, from coordinate 4,738,291 downwards.
CTTGCTTTCATGTTCTTTCATTTCTACTATTTGGTTCCTATCAGTTCTGCTATAAGAGTCTTATGTTAGATTATGGTTGATGATAATTTAGAAGTTTTTAGGAATATTCGTATCATCTTACAATTTATTTATATTGATTAGTGTTTTAAAGGTGCCTTGAGGTGCTAGGTGTCACAATCGCACTCTTTCGAGACTCACGAAGCAATTGCGACACTTACTCTCATCCTCAAGTAACTCAATCAATTAAAACTTGGGTCGCTGGTGGCACAAATGGCCTATGATTTAGCCTTTGCCCCATTCTTGAAAAATGATTTTAGAAAAGAGGGTGAGAAGAAAGCTTTGGAAAACATTTTGAAAGCAATTTGTGGAAGCAAATGCATAAGCTAGCAAGCAATAAAGGACAACAAAAATGAGGTATATAACCTGGGTTGGAAGATTTGACAACTAGTATGACTGTGAACAATATGCTTTGAACAAGTATGACCGTGAAATCCTCCTCCACTTTATTGGTTGATGTCTCTGTAAACTGACTCTCCTTGAATTCAGCAATGTGGAGCATCTGACTTTAGGTTTTCAATGCATTCCCAAGTGATATTTGTATCCAAAAATTCCTTTTACAGTACTAGGACTTCATGCACATCTCTTTTCAGCTTGACTACTTGTCTCGTTCTCTAAGCTAGGATCTCTACCACTTCTTTTTGACAATATTCTTCACCATGATTGGTGGTTGGGTAACCTCATTGTGCCTGATGTCCTTTAGATTGAGATAGTAGGGTTTCAAGTTACTCACCTATTTAATGGAGTGAATCGTCATCCGTGAAGACAATTGATTCTTGTATGTATGATTTCTCAACCTTCTAAATGACTTCAATTGTTCCTTCGTATTCTCGCAATAATCACTGATTCTTGTTGCTTTGGATTCAAAACTATTATGTTGTCAGCTTATCAAAACTTTGTCTTTGGCTTTGAATTTTAGTGGCTTGTGTTTCAAATTGGCCTATATCTTCATCCGTTTAGATGATTTCTCTAAGTAAGCACGAACTATTTTAAGGGTTTGTCTCCACTTGGTGAAGTCTACGCCTAGAGGCTCTTTCCAGCATATTGGTGGTCAATGACATGAGCCTTTGCAGGCCTAATAAACCCGACATTCAACAACTCATCTAGCTGTTTTCAAAGTTCTACTAGCAGTATACACATGTTTAGCAGGTGGTCTTCCCCGTGGTTGTAACTCAATTTCGTGATTGACTCTACATGAGGATAAAACTTTTGACAGACTTTCTAGCGTTACATCGTAGTGTTTTTCTAAGAATTGCTGGATCTGTATACAAATTGGTTCGCACGAGCCTTCATCTTCAATCATGGGAATGACCATAAAAGTGGGTTTGTCGTGGGTGAGACCCCATTTCAATTGTAGTGCCAATTTTTTCTTCACCCCTTTCAGTTGGCCGTAGAAACAATGCAAGTAAACCTCTAAACACTGGTTGACCGGCTTTATTTGGCCATGCGTTTGAGGATGGTAGATTGTACTTCTCTTTAACGAAATGCACAGTGTAGGAGAACCACCTCTTTGACAAATGCTTGAGCTATCATTTTTGCTGAAAATCGATGGATTATTGCCATGAAGTAGGTATATTTTAGCATTGAAAGACTGAGATTTCGGCAAACCATCTAAGATTACTTGGAAATGTCTTCCCACACTCGCTCAAAGATTGACAAAGGTTGCAACAAACTAGATGGAGATGATGCCTGTACCATTTTACCTCCTTGGACCATTGCTTGTAAGTTCTTAAAAATCATGGGGTCTTCCCCATCATTTTGTCACAAGTGGTTAAAAGTATGGTTGGCCACAAATTAGATCCTTTGGATAACACTAGACACCCTTTGTACATGAAAGTATCTTGCTGGAGGGAATACTTAGGGACTGCATGCGAGTCTTCCTTCAAGTCCTCAAAGTCTTCATTAGTTGGTCATTGTGTTCCACTTCTTCCTTAACCACCTATATGTCAATCAATCAATGCAGGGACAATAATAGGTGCCAGATAAGTGATAGGTGGCATACGTGAGTGAGCATCTGCCACATTTTTTGAATTTCAAAGTTATATCCTAGTAGTTTGGTCACCCTCTCTTGAAATTTGAGTTGAGCCTCCTTTTGTTTGAGGAAATAATGTAACGCATGTTCGTTAGTACACACGAAAAAATGGTGTCCAAGCAGATCATGCCTCAATTTTTGGACCTTGATTACAATAGTCACTTTTGACTGAATTAAGCAATTGGTCTATCATTTTGAGACATGATTGCACTTGCCCCTTTTCTAGATGTGTCTGCTTCAACCACAAATAGTTTATTGGAGTCGGGCCATGCTAGAATTGGAAGGGTCACCAAGGCGTGTTTTCGGCGTTCAAACGCTTCAGTAGCTTTTCCATCCTAACGAATGCCCCTTTATGCAACAAATCAGACGACACAGCAAACTTGATTCATCAAGGTTTGACATCACAGCAAACTCATAATGCCCCTTGTGTGTTTGGAACGAGGGTTGAATGCAGCCACAGTGGGTTGAATGCAGCCACAGTGGTAGGTTTATTGGGTCTAGGAGACAACTACCTGCTTTAGCTTGGTCCTTTGGCCATAGGGCCGCCTTAATACTTCTTTATGTGCCTATTGGCACAAAACTCATCAGCTCAACTTGAAACATTGGATCAAGCCCATTATTTAGATGACTTCGTAGTGGTTGAATAATAATATTAGCTCTTCTCAAGGCTTTACTAAGGATCTGCATTTCAGCTTATAATGACCGGATTGCATTCCTTTGTTTGTTCCTATTTTCTCCATTAAGTTGTTTTAATGTACAGCATTCCAGATGGTGTATAACAATTCGGATGGTGTATATCATGTCATTCATTTGCTATTTTATTCTTTGATCAGATCATCTTTAAGATGGTGGAGGAGAATCCTAGAGATGTTGGACATGAGATGGATGGATTAAGCATTGTATACGGTGATGAGTCCCTTCCTCGTCTGTATGAAAATTCTAGGATTTCCTCTGACCAATTGCAAGGGCAATCAGGTACTTGAACACTTGACCTTTTTCGTATGTATGACTTCTTTTTGCTTTTAAACTCCTATTTTATTGTGAATAATTTTATAAGTTTCTTTTCTTATTAGGCATTGTGAAACGTGCTGTTGCTCTTGGACGTTATCTGCAAAATCCTTTGGCTATGGTTGCGACACTTTGTGGTCCAGGAAGGGAGATCTTATCTTGGAAACTAAATCCTTTGGAGAATTTTCTGACCCCAGATGAAAAGTATGGGATGGTTGAACAAGTTATGGTGGATGTGACCAACCAGGTTGGCCTGGACACTAATTTGGCTATAAGCCATGAATGGTTGTTCAGCCCATTGCAATTCATAGCTGGCCTTGGACCTAGGAAGGCAGCTTCTTTGCAGAGATCTTTGGTGAGGGCAGGATCAATTTTCACACGGAAGGACTTTGTTACAGTACATGGTCTTGGTAAAAAGGTATTTGTTAATGCAGTTGGGTTCTTGCGTGTTAGGCGGAGTGGGTTGGCTGCGAGCAGCAGCCAATTTATAGATTTATTGGATGATACGAGAATTCATCCTGAATCTTATGCCCTGGCGCAAGAATTAGCGAAAGATGTTTTTGATGAAGATATTAAAGGTGATGCTAATGATGATGAGGATGCAGAGATGGCCATAGAGCATGTCAGAGACCGGCCTCATTTACTGAGAACTCTTGATGTTGATGAATATGCCAAGAGCAAAAAATGGGAAGATAAAAGAGAAACTTTTCTCGACATAAAAAGAGAACTGATGCAGGGTTTTCAGGATTGGCGTAAGCAATATGAAGAGCCCAGTCAGGATGAAGAGTTTTACATGATATCTGGTGAAACAGAGGATACACTTGCAGAAGGGAGAATTGTGCAGGCCACTGTCCGCAAGGTACTAGGTCAAAAAGCAATTTGTGGACTTGAATCAGGATTGACTGGGATGCTTATGAAAGAAGATTATGCCGATGGTTCTAGAGAGATTTCTGATTTATCCGAAAGGTTGCATGAGGGGGATATTGTTACTTGCAAGATCAAATCAATTCAGAAGAATAGGTATCAGGTTTTCCTTGTTTGCAAGGAGAGTGAGATGAGAAGTAATCGGCACCAGATTACTCGAAATCTTGATCCCTACTATCATGAAGATCGAAGCAGCCTACAGAGTGAGCAAGAAAAGTCTCGGAAAGAGAAGGAACTGGCGAAAAAGCATTTCAAGCCAAGAATGATTGTACACCCTCGATTCCAGAATATAACAGCAGATGAAGCAATGGAGGTCTGTTTTCCTCTGAAAAACTTTTTCTTATTTTAAATTTTAGGTTAAACAAAGTTAGGAAATCAGGTTGTCACAATTAGTGATGATAAATTGTTTAGGTGGTATATGCTTTACTATTTAGTCACCTTACAAGTCTTTAGAAAAACAATAAAGAGCACCTTTCATTGAGCAAAATGAAGGTGGAATGCCCAATATTAATGCAAAGGCAAACGACAATTTGAGCTTGGAGGCAGAGGGGAGACATTATGGGCCAACTACAAGAAGCAAAACTTCGTAAACTCGACAAGTCGCAAAGAATCTGAATAGTTGGTGACTACAATGAAAAGTGAAGATTATTCTCAAAAGGACTCATTTGTATGAGAAATTAAACTTTATTAAGATAAATGATAGAACAAAAGGGAATTACATTAAAAGGAAGAAACCCAGATAAAATGGGACCTCTAAGACATTGTATTGAGCCATGTACCACACCTCCTTTTCTTTTGAAGAGCCCGCAAACTAAAGTTGTGCAAAGTGGAAGGGCAAAAGCGAACTTAAAAAATAAAGGAGACAAGGCAGGTTGTCATGCAACCAAGGATCTTGCAAGCACATGCTTGGGATCCATTGCCTAGGGAAAGCTTCACAAGCATGGAAAATTAAGGGAAATCTGACGAGAGTGACACTTGTGTGGACCTACTAGTCAGATGTATATCACATTCACTTACTACAATCTTATATCACAAAGCACATACTTAAGAGGGGGCATAGCTATTTAGCATCTTGCCATTTTGCTTGCGTTTAGTGATGAGATTGCTAAATGGCTATAAGTCTTAAGTCACACATGAACACACGTCGGGTTTTGTTAAGATTAAGGAAAAAAATCCTCCCTCCTTGAACTAGAGAAAATGTGTAAGATGAGCTCTCCCCTTAGTCACATGAAAGAAAAGACTTAACAAAATTCTTTTTGACTTTGACACTTAAAATTTACGATGGGGTATATGCTCACAAAGATATAGTTGAAGGTGGAAAGGAGCATAAAGACATCACTAGCTTATTGCGTATTGGGAAGACCTTGAAAATAGGGGATGACACTTTTGAGGACCTGGACGAGGTTAGTCTTGTGTTCCAGTATCCATAGATAGAGGTCTTCAATGTGATTCATGTCATAAGTTGTAGTAGTTTTTATTTACATCTTAGGATCCGTTGATTTCTAGGCTTCTGCATTTGAGTATCAGATAATGGCTTTTAAATTAATTCTTGGTACCCTGTTCTCTGTGTTGATATTTTCCCCCAGAAATTCCTGACAAAATTTATCGAATAACTATCATATGATTAACAAACTTCCTCAGAACTGTATGTCTTGGTTGTTTGTTGAATTTGGCGCCTCTATTGAATATCTCTTGTTTGCCGCCCCAAAAAAAAAAAAAAAAAATGCAGGTGATGGATCGCTATGTTGATCCTTTAGTTGCTCACTTAAAGGCAATGCTAAGTTATCGCAAGTTCAGGAGGGGCACAAAAGCAGAAGTTGATGAACTTATGAAGATTGAGAAGTCAGAGTATCCAATGAGAATAGTTTATGGCTTTGGAATATCTCATGAACATCCGGGTACATTCATTTTGACATACATACGAAGCACAAATCCACACCACGAGTATATTGGTCTCTATCCAAAGGGGTTTAAATTTAGGAAAAGAATGTTTGAAGATATTGATAGGCTTGTGGCCTATTTTCAAAGGCACATCGATGATCCCCAGCATGATTCAGCACCATCAATTAGATCAGTTGCTGCTATGGTACCAATGCGGAGCCCTGCAACTGGTGGCTCTTCAGCAGCATCTGCAGGTAGCCCTTGGGGTGGTTCATCACATGATGGTAGCTGGAGAAGCCAGTCATATGATAGGGATCGTTCTTCTACTCCTGGGTCTAGAACAGGTGAGGTCTACAAGATGTTGCATTCTTTTTTCTTTTCTCTTTCTCTTGAAAAGTGCATTTAAATTACATATGCTCTTGGAATGTTCAGGTTGAATAATGTTATTTCTTTTCCTAAACCACTAGAGCTCCTTTTCTGGGGCTTAGTCAGGCTGTTTTCCTCTTTTTGGTGCTCTTTAAAGAGTTTTTGTTACTATGATTTATTGTGTATCCATACCAATTACGTTTTCTTGGGTAATCTTCTTGGCTTGGTGGGAAAATCCTCTCTTATATATAGTTGTTTGTTTCCTTAAATAAAATAAAAAAGAAAAAAACAACAGCTAGAGCTTCTTTGAAGTTGTTTGGTTGAGTTTACTGAACACATTCAAAATACCATTAACGAGCTACATTGTTATAGATTTAAATGGCTTTAAGCTTTTTCACTTCTTATGAGAAAAATGTTGATTACATAACATTAATTTTGACCATGAATATGTTTTTTCCTGCTTTTATTATGCCATCATCGAGTTTATGTATTTTGATACTGTGTTAAGTATCTGATCTTTATGTAGTAAGATTGACTCATCTAATGGTCTAAACCTTCATTGGGTTTGTGCGTGCATCTTTCTGGTGTTGGGGGAAGTGAGAGGGGGTGCTTCTGAGGTTCGTGATTGATGTTTTTTTTTCCTTAAAGTTTGCTCCTGTAAGAGTGCTTCCTTTTTGGCATTTTCACCTTTCGACCCTTCTCTGTATGCTCTATACATTTGTAAGTGGTGTACCATTGAAAGTTAGCAATTTTGTGAATATTTTTTCTTATTCTTGATTGGTTTGGCTATGATTTTTACTCCAGTCGCAGATTGCTCTTTTTCGGTTGTTTTCCCGCTTTCTTTTTGGCGTGGTTTTGGGTGCTGGTAGAGAATTCATGCCATTTTATTGTATTTATTCTTCTCATATTTCATTTTACCCTCCATCTTTATATTCTGCTTGCAGGGAGAAATGACAACAGAAATTCCAGTGGTCGTGATGGACATCCAAGTGGTCTGCCTAGACCATACGGTGGACGTGGGCGTGGTCGAGGCTCATACAACAATAATAGAGGGAATAATGAGAGACAAGATTCTAGTTATGATGGCTCCAGATGGGATTCATCTTCAAAGGATGGGGATGATGGATTAAGCAACTTCCCAGGAGCTAAAACTCAAAATTCACCTGGAAAAGAAGCCTTTCCTGGTGGCTGGAGCGCTGGTGGGAGCAGCGGGGGTGGTGGTGGTAATGGATGGAGCGACAGTAAAGGCGGTGGCGGTGGAGGTTGGGGTGGGACTGGTGCGAGTTCGGTAGGTAACAGTGGGGGGTGGGGTTCATAACTCTAAAACCTTTTTCTCTCAACTAGCTGCCATTTGAAGGTCTACTAGGTGATCAGTAATTCTTACCCCGATCTTATTACACCGCAGCTTATGATCTTTAGATAGTAATATAGTCAGAAATAGGTGAACCCTTCCCCCTCTCCTGATGTCTTCTGCCTTTTACTCTTTCACAGTGACAAAAATAACTCATCATATTCATTCAGGTGGTTGGGGAGGGAGGGGGGAAATGGGTGGGGTGGAATTCACCTTATATAGGAAAAGAAAAGGTTTTGAGGGCTGTATTTATAAGCCTCTTTTGTCCTAAAAGCTCGCTCTCGGTCGAACCGATTGCTTGATGTGAATACTTGAGCACAAAAATCTACCATTGCTGTATGTCGACATCTTCTTACTGCTAACTTAGTTCCATCAGTCTTAAGTGTTCTTTTTTTTTTTTTTTTTTTTTTTTTTTTTTTTTTTTTTTTACGTTTTGGCTTGGTTGGTCGATTTTAGTTTTTCGAATTGTGACATGAAATTTACCTTTTTGTTCTTTGGGAAGATGTAAGTTACCTAGATAGTTGTTTGGGCTAGACAAGACTTTGTAGTCGCACAATATAATATTCTGGGAGTTCTGGATCTTTTTTGTTCAGTGTAAATATTTTATTATTCAGTTCCAGTAGTTTATAGTATTTACTTATTCACTCCCTAATTTTAAATTGAAATTTGATAAACTTTGCAAACTACGGTTTAAACGATTATTTAGGAAATTTGTATTTATTTGGTTTTCAAACCTCTAAAAATAAAAATTAAGTTCTCAAGCTTTTGAACGGATTTATTAAATAAGATTTATTTGGCATTAAAGTCGAACTTAAATCTTAGATATCCATTATTATTATAAAAGAGATAAATCAACCGGTATGAAAGTTATATATATTTTTAATAATACCCTTTATTTCCACAGAACATATGAACTTCGCTTGCTTGGTCGCTCTTGTTATTCATTTGCTTTTTACCTTGATCCATATGCAAATTTCAATTATTATTTTGAAATTTTTTGGATCTTTTTATTTCTAGTTAGTTCGACAATTGGGATAGATGATCAAACCTAGAAGGAATTCCAAGGGTCCTTATGAAAATTTAAAAATACGATCTTTTAATCAAGTACTCCGAAATGAAACGACTTTGACTATCTATTCATTAGTAAAAAAAACCTTCACCAACTTTTGAATTGGTGAAACAAGAACTTTATGTGAGAGCCGAAGTCCCAAAAGGGGAATTGAGCTTCGTTTTTTTATAGAGGGGATCAAGGCAGTTTTCCTAGGAGATGGAAAATTCGCTGCTTGATTTTATCAATTTGCAAATTCTTCCTCAGTTAAAAGAATGAAATTGGCTTATATTATGACAAAAATAGGTAGCATAGATATCATTGTGGGAGAAGTTGATCGTTAAAATGATAATTGATACATTACAAGTCCAAGATATCAATTCTTCTTCGAAATTGGAATTCTTAAAAGAAGTGTATGGAATTCTATGTGTGCTTGTCCCTGTTTTGATTTTGACTACAGTGATTTGAGTTGAGGGAGTAAGCATTATTTCAGGAGAAGAGGTAATAAATTAGGAGTTACCTGGACCAACGCTACGAGCTTCCGAACACCATAGGATCTTTGTAAAATTAATCATTACGAGTATCATGACAAATTTGATCGGAAAGTTAATGACAAAAAAAAAAAAAAAAAAAAAGAGATTCATTAGCTCATTATTTAATAAGTCAGAATATGTATTTTATTTAAGTACATTCAGGCTGACATTCGATTTAAGTCAGTGACCAGTCTTAACCTTCCATTGAATTTGAGACCCTGCCTGCCTTCCGAAGACTTTAACAACTGTAAAAGCTGGATTCTGAAACTAAAACACTGACCCCACTTTGAAAAACTGATTATTATCAACAACGATAATAATCAAAGCTAAAAACAAACCCATCTCATTAGTGCTACTAAACCCACCATCCCTATTGTTTGGTATCTCCATAATTTATGTCTCATACAATACTTGATAATAAATTACAAAACAATAAAAAGGGGTAAACGAGGGAGGAGGGGAGATGGGAATGCATTCCCAAGGCGTGAGGGTAGAAATAAATTCTCCCATAACTCTTTTAACACCATTTTATGCTTTTTCATGGATCAAGTGGTGTTTCAAGTACACACAGGCAAAGCATCCCATGACAAAACAGAGCATAGAACTCATTTGTGGATGGTCCAACTCTTCGTCCATCGCAGCTACTGTTAATCAGTTAAGTTACAGCATATCAGCCATTTCTAAGCTCGGGAATCGAAAAGAACGAATACAAAACCTACTGAGTACGATGATAAACTACTTCCACTGAAGAGTTCGTACGCAACTAGCTACGTAGATTATCCCGTGAAGAGGATCTGGTTTTAGGAAGAACCACATAACGGTGAAGTTTGTGAGATAATAAGCACATATACTTGATACTACACAAGATTGGAACTCTCTCTACCAAAAGAAAAAGCCAACTTCTTCAAGTAAAAGCATGACGAGCATGGCTGTCGTATTCGATAGAGTGGTTTGAGTACCGTAACAAAGGATGATTTAGAACTTGAAATCCTTCTTCTTCGATTTTCCATCCTTCTCTTGCATCTTACGTTTTCTTTTCTTCTCATTCTGCAAGAAAATTTTCCCCATCAAAATATGATCAACAAAAGAAATCGCTGTCGAGTTGAAGTACGAGCAAATTTTCTGCCTCTTTTCTTTTTCCCAAAAAACAAAGAATATAATTCATTTGATAATAATAATTTAAAAGAAAAAATCAAACCTCTGCAACCATGTCGCTGAAGTCTTCCCTCTGACTCCGTAACTTCTCCTCTTCCCTGGCCTCCTCGTACCTGTGAAAAGAGAATAAAGAGAAAAAAGAGAATAAAGAGAATTAGAAGCTGCAACCATACTATAACATGAATGCCAAAACTATACATCTAGGTGATATCACATACTTCGCAGGTAGAACATTTTCCATAGCTTCCAATTCTTCAGGTCGTAAAGTAACATCTACTTTATCAGTTTTTTGACCTCTGAGCAAGTCAACCTACAAGATACAGCCATGAACAGATAGATTAACTTTTGTTGAATAATCACCCTTTACATATTAACATGAAACAATAGAAAGTTGCTTACCCTTTTGGCTCCCGTCTTATCCTGAGTACCGCCACTAATAACATAACTGAAGAGAGAGATACACATCAAAGAGTCAAATTTAAGCACAAAAAGAAAGAGAAGTTAGACGACAATCATAAAAAGATAAAAGCAAATAAACTGCATACGTATGTGTAGTTCCAAGCAAAGTCCCAGGAGCAACTTTCTCTTCCTTTTCTTCTAGGACCTTCAAGAACCAAACAGTTGGTAAATCACATTTCAGTTTGGAAAACAAAAATAGAAAGAAGGCAAGTTCTGATGAAATCACATTCACAGACTGTTTACTTACTTGGTAAAGGGGCCTGTCCGGTTCCTTCCTCTGTTGTTTCCGAAGGTCAATAACATCAGGTGTCTCCACACCAGTAGGGGTGCTGCATGAAACAGAAAAGTCAATTATTGAACAGCTTACAGGATAATCACAGAGGTTCAGAATCCAGTACAAACAAAATATTTGAACTCATTATTGAATCAATCCAGAGAATAGAATCGAACAGGAAAGCATAAACGAACTCCAAAGTTCAGGTTTAGATATCTAAAAGGTCAGGGACAAACAACCATGAAGGTATGCTTCAAAACAGATGCATATAAGACTAGGCTAAATAAGCATTCAATCAATTAGATATTCAGTTTAAACATGCAATTGGATTGGACTTGGACATGGCTGGGACAGAACATAACCGTTTTGGGGCAGTCAACATGGTTTTAATCTTTTAAGTTCAGTCTATTCTAGCTAAAGATAAGGTTTCTATTGAAAAGAAAAGGAGAGGCCTCAAACCATATTACCAACCACATACTACCCCAAATGGGAATCTCAATTCCTTCAGCAGGATTACCACAGTGCATGAAATAAACCAAAACATCCATATTAACTGGCGTGACTTAATCAAACATGTCTTAATGTTGGAGAATTAACATGTCATCTCTTTAACTTTTCTTCATTGGAAATTTGAACATTCAAGAATATTTTATTCTTTTCAGATAAGAATTTTCAATAAAATGGGATAAAAAGCCAGACTTTCTTTGAGAATAAATGAAAGAATACACGAGGAATAAAGGGAAAAGAGATGAAGGGGAAAAAAACTCAACTACAGTAAAAACAAGCTTCAATTAGACAAAATGAGACATAAGAGATGATTACAAAAGTCTTTATAAACAAAAACCAATGGTATAAAATGGCATACCTCGATAGACTATCCACAGATTCAATGCCATCTTGCATTTCCTCTTCTTCAAGTTCCTCCTCATCCTCCTCCTCCTCCACCTCTTCTTCTTCCTCTTCTTCCAAATCACCCCAATGTTTGGTCTTATCAACAGGTTCCTCCTGTCGAAGGCATCAACAATCAGCTACGACATATACACAGAACTCAAAAGGGGATGGATAAGAGAATCACACTATTATCGAAACCTTTTTCTTAAGAGAAACTTAGTATAAAAGAATGTCTCAAAATCTCCATGCTAAACAGTAAGGAATTGGCATAAAAGAGAATCCATACTGGAGTCGAAAAGGGTTTCAGCAACGATGTATCTCAAACATAGAGTGATTAAGAACAAATATTGGATATGGTAAATCTGCATCTCCTAATTGATGTTCACCATTTATATCTGTAATTCTACCCCTTTTCCATAGCTCTAGTTTGAGCAGGTCTTATATCAATCCAAATTTATCGGATGTCCTCCCAGGGACAGTTTGAGCAAGTCTTATAAAAACCTAAATGTTGGATACTTAGTTCTACTTTTCATGGATTCATCCTTCTAAATCAATAGAAAAATCTTTTGTTGAAAAAAAAATAAATAAGATACCTCATAGTTAGCTTGTTCTTGCTGCTGAACACCAAAAACATCTCCATACAGCGGACGACCATACTATCCATGAAAACAGAAAGAACAATGGTAAGATTAATCTGATAGGCATTAAACTGAAAAAAAAATGACAAGTCAAATACTTACTTCATCTACAGGAGGCTTGCCCCAGCCACCAGGATGATAGCCAAAGCTAGCTCCAGGTGGAATGGGAGCATTGAGTCCTGGAATCTTTAGATCTGGATAGGATGGAGGTGGACCATATCTCTATGGAGAAAAACAAAAGAAAATTATGATCACAAATAAGAACAGCTTTAAGAAAACACAAGGTCAGATTTTAGTTTGACAATAAGTTTAATTGCCGAACCTGCATGTTGATGAGCCATGGAGGAGGAGCGCCATCTGGCATGCCAAGTGCTTCTTTCAGTTCATGTGACAGCATGCCTGGTTTCATCTCCCTCAACTTAACCTATATGCCAAGGAAGAAATAAGTAAGAAAAAAAATCCCCACTATTAACTACACAATATCTGTATACAAGCAGCAGTCACTACCAGCTCCTTATTTATTTACTTAAATGCACATTAGCCAATCATATCCTAGAGACCAAAGAGCATTGTCGAAAAATAATGGTAATAGCCTAATTACCTCGAATTCTTTCCCTTCATAGTATAGATCTCCAAGAGTTGTCAGCTTTGGCTTTGTTTGGTACTTAAAAAAAGCATCATGAAGAACCTAACAAGAGCCAATCTAATTAGTTAGAATATTCACATTCGAGGCATGACATCAAAAACATCTAGAAGCAGACATAAATCTAGATGTTACTAGTCAAATATACATCAAAGAAAAAAGGTAAAAACCTGATAATCAATATCCATCTTTCCCATCTTTGGCTGCATTCGTTCTCTTTGCTTTTGCTTCAATTTTTTACTATCCTCTTTTTCTATGTAGGCCTGCATAACAAATATAATAAAGAATTGGAAATTTCTTTTTCTGAAAAAGAACAATTGGAAATTTCAGGCATCATATTAGACATAGAATGTGTGTTGAAATACAGTTAGACTGAAAACAGGTTTTGCCAGCATAATATGAACTAAAGTTGCAGTGGGAAGCACCTGTCTAATCTTCTCAATTCCTGTTGCTGCAATGAAATCTGGAAGTTGGAATGGTTGTTTTTCAATACCACGCTTCCCCTACAAAAGGAATCCAACTACTACTGAGATACAATCCAAATTAAGATATTAATTCATAAATAGAATCATAGATTGGCAGGATCATTATTAATGAAAAGGGCGTCTAACATGTCAAAACAGACTGATTTTTTATATTGAAGTAGATATATATGGGGAAAAATCATGGGTACAAAATTGCCCATCAATGCAACTTAAAATTATTCACATCCCAGCCCACACCACCAAATATACTAAAATAAAAATAATCCAAGGGTGCTCTTAGCAAACACCTACAAGTTCCAGCTCGAAAAATGTCACAGCCACACCCCTGCAAGAACCAGATATGTATATATAAGAGAAACCTTATCAACACGATCTTCCCTCACTCAACTCTTTCATTTCCTCATGTTGAATATACCCATCAATTGTGCATAGATGTATATAGTTGTAAATTTAATATCAGAAATTACTAACCTGTAAAAATTTCCGTTTTTGACACCAATGCCTTGGCACAGGAACGGTGTTTCGATAAGATTTTAGATAAACAAGTAACTTCGGATCAGCTGCAGTTGCATCCCAGATCTGAACAGTAAACAGACAAGCACACAAGAACATCATAACCAGAAAATGCAACCAGACACTCCCAGTTTCAGACTTTTATGATGATGTTTTAAGGTATTAGATACATGCAATACGGTATGAAGTGCTCCCTTTCTACCTCAACAACATCAGGTCTCAAACAAATCTGCTTCAGCTCTGCAATCTTCATACGCCGTTGCAGCTGAAAGTGACAAAAATCATTTACTTTCAGATCACTATGACAAGCAATAACCAATGCCGACTTTTCTACATAAATGTTAAGATAATAGCAAGGCTCTAAAACCTTCTTTTTCTTGTTTGACAAGCCCTTTTCCTTTTGTTGGTTATCAAGTTCTTCATCATCAGAATCGGAGTCCGACTTCTTAGATGCTGCATTTTGGGCAGACTCATCTTTGTTTTCATTCTCCTATATAGAATTAGAAAGCAGAAAGTTCAGAGGATTGATCATGACTGAAGAGATGGAACTGATAAGCAAACTTACACTGGTAAGTTTATACTTACCTCAGTACCAGCTATCTCACTGAAACTGAATTTCTCAAAAACTTTTCTAAACTCTTCATCCAAGCTATCATCCAGTTCGGCCTTCTCAGGTACATATTCGATTTCTACTTTCTCAACAACCTATAAATTCAAAAAGAAATAATGCATTTTGAATGGCTCATTAACATCAAGCAATTAATTTAACTATATAGCACGAAGCAAAAAGGAAGAGGGAATTGAACCGTGAATGTTCTCGCTGTCCAACAATCAATAAAAAATAAATAGGTACCTTCCTCAAAGGAAGGTGAACGAACAACCTAAAATAAAACTAGAAATTGAAATAAAAGAGAAAAAAAAAAAAAAAAAAAAAAACCTGCAGTGGATTATCGTTCTCCTTCGTATCGTCGCCAGAAGCGTCACTATCCTCTCCAGCAGTAGCCTCCACCTTAGAAGCCTTCTGGTTCTTCTTCTGCTTTCGCCGACGACGACGTCGTTCGCTTTCCCGCGACTTCTTGGCGGCGCCAGATTTAGGGTTAGAATTAAGGTCCAAGTCGCCATTCGAGACAACTCCATTCGACTGAGAAACCTCCGCAGTCATTCTCGGATTCGGTCTTCGCACAACTCGATCAATGAATAAACCGCGTACGCAACTGTATAATGAAGAGAAGAACAGAACATAACAAATCAAAATAGAAATGTACGGAAATCAGCAAATGATGAACAGGAAAACAACCAAAACCGAGGATTAAAAGGCAGAAAAATAACAAAAACCATAGAGTAAAGAAGAAGAAAAACCTATTTCCAGCAGGGCCACGGCGGACGAGGATAGTAAGGGCAAGACGGAAAGCAGGTTTTCTGTAACTTCTCCGGTGAGAGCAGAAACGAGAGGCAAGGCGGAGTTAACGGCGGAAAATCTTGGAATGATATTGAGAGACAATCAGGCAGGTGGTGGAAGGGAAATCTCAAAAATCTTTCTGTGTGTTTGTGTGTTGCATAGCTAAATTCGAAGTGAGAGAAATTGAACGGACGCCATTAGAGTGATGGAGTTCTTGAGAGGGGGTAACGGGAATGTGAGAAGTCGTAATTGCCCCTCCTTCAACGCATAGATATTGGCCTTTTTAAGTACATTTCTAAGGCCAAATAAGTCCTTTAGCACACAATACTCGTAAGTGTGCACTTGCGAATGTGGAACGTATGCCATTACCATTTAGCATGGATATAGAAGAGTCCGATACTCGAGTGAACCCAAATGGATGAATATTCGAGATGTTTCGATGAGATGATCGACAAATGGGTCAGTTCCCAATAGATGTGTCCGAGTAAATTAAGATGGCCGATATGTTTAGAGACATGGGATGACACCACGATGTATGGATCATGTAGTTGCAAACCGAGACGACAATGAGATACAACATTGTTGTGTCACAACGATTGAACATGCACGCACGAGCAGCGTGTATAGCCAAACAAACTATTAACTGTGACTCGGTGGTGGTTTGCTTACAACGCAGCGCTGTTCTGGCTCGACGGCTTTTAGCAACTCAAACGGCTCAGTCTAACCTTTTTCAACCCGTTCCGTTGTTTTGGTCCTCTACTCCCACTTTTTACCCTTCTGAAATTGAATTTGGCAGTTTCAAAGAAATTTGAGACAAGTACGACCACTATTTTGCCAAATTAAATTGTCGTAAGCTACTCAGGTACATCAAGTTGCTAAACATGTTCTAATCTGGTGGTGTTGTAAACTCACTTAGGTTGACTTAAACTTCAAGAGACAAATTTGGACTAGCTCCAAGAATAAACCAGCAACTCCCGCTTAAGCTAATCATTTAAGTGACTTCACTACTCGGTTAGTTATATGAATTACTTGAAGTGCGTATGGTGCATTCCCTATGACCCTTGAACGTGTCGTGCCTTATGATTGTTTAATGTCTGTTTATTATGTTAGTACTGTGTAGCAAGTATGTTGTGATACAAAACTTACCACTTGTCACAATGGCACTTCGATGACAGCAGACTTGCAGTTGTGCGGCACTCACTTCTCAGCATCACTAGCCTATTTGTTCTTGTATCGCCTACGGCCAAGTGACGTATGCTCAAGCATCTTGCCCCGGTTCAAGAAGAAAATTTTAGAAAACGGGGTAGAGAGATTTCGAAAGAGAGTTTTGAAAGCAAGATTTGAGAAATTGAAATTAGTGTTATATGGGAATGTAAGCAAAAGGCAACAACAACGACTTACCGCATATAACTATCAAGTAAGGAGAAGTTGACAATATGTTATGTTATGAAATATCATGTTGACACTTTATGCCATTGAAAATTGTGCTATGTTATGAAAGTGTTATACCATGTTATACTCTACATTATGAGATGAAATAAAATGATTATGTTACGTATGAAATGAACGAAGATATAACTTGCATCACAGCTACGTGTCATTATTCTAAATTATGGGGACTCATGCATCTAGTATGTTCATGTGCATTTGGATACTTTCCCGCTATGATTAGTATGGATACGTACACTACGATATTATGATACTATGTGTGCTCCCTTCCCTCCATGGTATACCAATAACGTGAATGTACGCTAGTCGAAAGCCAGGTCTAGAGGTACATTTACAAGCTTGTCCAAGGTCCATGTGCGCACATGTGAGCTATGTGTAGAGAAGTACTACACATCCAATTCTGCTCGTAAATAGAGACTACGGTCGTAGGATTAGATTTTCTGACCTCAGTAGTGGGGTTACTTAGTATTTCTTAAAACACCAAACCACATGCTACTCTTATCTGTAAGACACTTATGTAAGAATGATAACGACGCTGCAGTGACGACTATGGGACTGAAGTTAGGATAGATGCATTCGTGTTATTGTAGCTCCTAGATTAGATGAGTATATAGTTTTATTCCCTTACTTCTTTTATTTAAAAATTTACAATATTTATTTTCCGTTATATTGTTTTAAAGATTTTATTACAAATATGTAAGTTTATGACATCATTTATAAAATATTTATAATGAATGTTTCTATACTTAAATAGTCACGTCATGCAATAAATATATATATAATTTTAAATATGCGTTGAAAATTAACATGTCATCTCTTTAATTCCATCCCCGGTCCCATTTTTCTAGCGAGGAAAAAAACGTTTCGTACTTCTTCCCTTATTCTCTATCTAAATGCAGATTCCTGCCTCGTTCGAGGTGGGTCTTCAGTCTCGTGGGTAAAATAAATATCTCTGCTAGAGGTCATACCCAACGGACCCTATCTCTTACGCTTTTGAAACTATTGTTGCTTTTAATCTCGCATATGCCTGAGCTTGGCTATCACATAGCTCGATGGAGCGTGTGCGCAATTTTCATCACCATCGTTTTTTAATCCAATTTAAGCCTTCATTCACTCCACAAAATTGATTTGACCTATGTCTCTTGTTTTAGCTGTTGTTCGTTTTAATTTAGTCTAGGGTTTGTTTCGTTTTTGATTATGGGTGTTCCATATCTCTTGTTATAAGACTTTTCCCTCTAAGGAGATTATGAACCACGTTTCATCTGGTCATGATTTTCTCAATTCTGATACGCACACGTTGATCACACACTCGTATAAATTTTGGATACAAAAAAATATGTTTAACTTGATTCAACGAAATAGAGAAAACTACTTATTGGAATGAATTAAAAGATAACCGGAAAACCGGTAGCACTTGAGGCCCCTAAAGAAAGAAGGAAAGACAGAATCTTACGAGAAGGAAGAAGCAAGAAGAGGAAACAAGTCATCCTTAGACAATTCGTTCTTCAAGGCTTACTGAGAGGTTTGCTTTCAGTGACGGTATCTGATATTGCTTACCGATTAGAAAGTAGAACATTGAGTGATGATGGGACTAAGACTGCTTTATGATCTCCTAGAAGACAAGAAGTAGGGGTGTACATGGTCCGGGTTGGGTTGAAGGATTTTTTTTTTACCCAACCCAAAAGTTTGAGTTGGTTGGATTAGTAACCCAACCCGAAAATTTTCACAACCCAACCCTCTATTTTCGGGTTGGGTTTGGGTTGAGTTGTCGAGTTGTTAATTTTTTTTTAAAAGTTTTAAAATTTTATACTTATTCGGATAAGATAAAATATATTAAAAGTTCAAAAACAAACACAAATCAATCTATAATTATTCACATAAAAAAATCAATAAAAAAAAAGGAAAAAATTGTAACGTACATAGTTCAACATTGTCATCAAATAAAACTAAAAACAGCTAAATACAAACGTTTGTTGAGAATTGGTTAGAATAAAAAAAATATAAGAATAGATCATCCAATTAAATAAACAATAAAAATGATTAGTTTAAAGATGTCGTATATAACAAAAACAAATTAAATAAATAATAAAAATGATTAGTTTAAAGATAGTGTATATAACAAAAATAAAAATACTATAAAATATTTTAATTGCAACAGGGTGTGACGTAGTGAACTAAACTAAACAAAATATAAAATAAAAAAATAATATAAAAAAAATTAAACAAAATAATTATAAAAAAATATATCCCCTGCGTAGGTATTTTTAGAGAGGCCGAGGTACCAGCAAACCTATTAATATGGAAAGGTTCGTAACATAATTTATATATTTTTATTTTGCTCGGGTCAATCCGAAGGTTTTATCTACGAATTCGAAACCGAACTGATTCAGTTCGAGTTTAGAAAAAATGAACCAAACCCTACTCGAAATGCTAATCCAACCCAACCCAACCCAACCCTTATAGTTCGGATTGGATTGGTCCGAGTTGAATGTATACCCCTAATAAGAAGATTAGAAGGCTAGTTCTTACAAGACATCACATTTCCGTGCTGTGCAATTCTTGAGGTACAATAGAGAGAAGTTGATATGAACCAAGAGACATCAATCATACAATATGCTTCAATGAAGATGTGAAGAAAATAGTGTTGAAATTATCAAAAGATATTTCAAGTCACGCCACAAAGTTTCATGTTATAAATTTTGGGTGGATTACAATTTAGAGTTATTGTATTTTATTGATATATTTTAAGACTTTTTATTTACTTTAGGTTACAATTACATAATGGTTAATTATAACCATTAAGTATAAATGTTACACCTTTTTGAATGCCTTTAATGGTTTCATTTTGAGACTATATAAAACCATGCATGTTGTATTTGTAAGAGACTTGAAAATATAGAAAAATGAGCATTTGTGCTTTTATTTAGCCAATTACTAAGTTTGTTTGCAATTCTATGTAGTTTAGGTTGCATGTAAAATGATTCAAGCTCGACATGATCAATCTTGCTTGTGGAGTGATTCGAATCTCAAACAATATTGTAATTCGAATCTTATTCTCCTTGTATTGATTCCTTATCTTATCATTTGGTATCAGATCCTCAAACTCAAGATCGAATATATTGTATGATTGATGTCTCTTAGTTCACATTAAAAAATTAGTTGCAATAATTTATTTTTGAGGAAAATAACACAAGATTTCTTTTTTTATTTTTTATTTTTTTATTGCGAATTTATTTTTATTTTTAGTTTTAAAAAAACATTATTTTTACTATAAATTTATATGCTTTTATTTCCGTTAATAATTATTAAAAAAAAAAAAAAAAACAGTTTATTTTAAATTTTTAATTAGAATTAAAAAAAAAAAAAAAAAAAAATCAACTCCAGAGTATTTGGTATAATTTAGCTGAAAAATAAAAAAGAAAAAGAAAAAGACGTCAATGGATAAAGCCATCAAATTTATGATTACAATTTGTAACTCATCAAAATCGGATTCCGTCGATGTTTTGTGCGAACAGTCTGCCATTTTCGCTGCACCAGCTCTACTTTTTGCTCGGAAGCACCGCGTTCCATCACAGCCTCCATTGAAAGAAACTCCAGAACCATGTTGTTTCAGGTTGGAGGGCAGGGGACTCGTCCCACCTTCTTCGAGATGGCCGCCGCTCAGCAGCTTCCTGCTAGTCTTCGTGCCGCTCTCACTTACTCCATCGGCGTATGATTCTCTCTCTCTCTCTCTCTCTCTCTCTTTTCAAACCATCTCTTCATTAACTTTGATTTTGTGTATGCGTTCGTCGGAGACTAGTCTATCGTGAATTTTGACCCGCCATTTCTGTGGCAGTTTTGTTGTTGTTCTCTATTCTTCGCGAATTCGGACTTCTTGGTAGTTGCAAGTTATCTGCGGTTTTGTGTTGTTGTTTATTGATTCGAGAATGGCTCATTGAATTTCCCCATTTCGTGCTCTTGTAATGTTCTTCTCTTAATTTGGAATAGGGTGCAGGGTTGAAAATTTCGTTGTAATTTGTGTGCTTAAGGCTCTTGGCGGAGGACGTATGGCTTGTGTCAAAAGTGATTTTTTGATAGAGGATATCTTGTTTCTTTAACCATTTACAACTGGTTGTTACCATCAACGATTTTTTGATAAGAAACTATTTGGTTGAAAGTATGGGCATACGAAAAGGAGAGGAGGAAAGCTGCAGATCAAGTTATGTTAACACAAAGGAGAAGGCTAGGATTTGATATCCTACAAAGTTACCCTTTGCAACCTAATATATACGGTCACATAGTTGCATCGTAAGAATAGTGAAGATACACGCAAGTTGGCATGAATACTCACGGATTTCCTGGAAAAAAAAAGTTAACACAAGGAGAAACTAACCTATAGTTACAAAATTGAAATGTATTTTGATCGGTCTCCTATTGAATTCATGATTGTGCATATTATTTGTACTTTCATGCGTCTGCACACCGTTTCCTCACTGTAATATTGTTATGTTGTTTAGTCCTATTGCTTAAATTCTTCTGGGTTCGTTAAAAATTTTCAGGTTTTAGCTCTAAGAAGACCATTCTTTCATAGGGTGTTAGACTATGAAGATGAGTTCTTTTCTTTGCTAATGCTGGTTCTAGAAACACACAGCTTACGAACTACAGGTGAATGATGGCTATATCCATAAAGCACAAGTTTTTTAATTTGAACATTGGTGTTCCAGTTTCTATTTACCTAATTATTATTTATTTTCTACATATTCTTCAGATGCTTCGTTTTCTGAATCTCTTTATGGCTTAAGAAGAAGAGGTGTAAATGTAAAAGTAAAGAAGGAAGATTCTCGTTCAGTCTCTGGAGATGGTATTCAACATAGAGGATTGGCAAAACATCAAAAAGTTCTTTCTGTTGTTTTCTTGGTATGATCTGATTCTGGCTTCTTTTTTTCTTTGTGCTTTTGACATTTAGTTCATGTTTATCTGCTTGGAAAATTTGATCTTTTGTACACTAAGCTCTCTCTCTATCTCTCTCTATATATAACCTAGTTGGTCTATGAGTATGTTAATTACTACCCATATTTTCTCAGCCTTTTGTGCATACATCTCTCACTAAACAAGGGCATTGACTCTAAATGTGAGATACTAAAGATTGTTTTGTAGCATATAGCCCCATAGAGATTTCAGAATGGTTTTTTTTTTTTTTTGTGTATAACTAATAAGTTTTCATGAACATAAGTTTAAAATGAACAGTATTTCATGTGGATTCAGACTAGACTTCCTGGCAACACACTGCATTTTGAACGATTAATACAATGAATATATAATTTTCAGGTTGTATTGCCTTATTTCAAGTCAAAGTTGCACGCAATTTACAATAAGGAAAGGGAGGCTAGGCTTCAAGCAAGTTTATGGGGTGATGATAATGAAAGGTTTAATGATGCTGAAATTTATGATGTAAGAGGTGATCTTGTTCCTACTAGAACTTTGAGAGTTGAAGCATCAGTAAGAGAACGGGTGATGAACAAATTTCAGAAAATTGTCGGTGCTTGTTACCCATGGCTTCATGCAAGTAGTGAAGGTAATAAATACATTGCACCAACAACATGAAGTTATTGTGGTATTTCATACTTTGAGCAAACAAGTGTTCACAAAATTTGTGACCCCAGTTAGAGCTTTGATTATCATAGATCAGTTGTAAAATTTAAATCTGATTAACAATTGATTGGTTCAGTTTGGAAAAAAAAATGTATGGGATTATTATTTGTTTTTCTAGTTTTTAGTCATCTGTGGGGTGGAAGATCAAGCTAGAAGGGCATGGAACCTGACAAGAGTCGGCTATTTTCTATTAAGTTTCTTTTTGCTGCCCTTTGAGTAGGTTCATATGTCCTTCCCCAGCTTTCAAAGTTTCTTTGGAAGCTCAAGATGCCTAAGGTTTTCGTGTGGCTTGCTATCCTAGGAGGTCTCATCATGATGGCGTAAGTCAAGAAACACAATCCCTCCATGGCTCCTAAATCAAATCGGCAATCTTTATGCAGATGTGATCGGAATGCATGCCAATCATCGTTTTGCTCTTGCCCATTTGTTTCCTTCTTTGGTTCAAGCTTCTGGAAGCATTTGATATGAATTGGGTTCAGTGTTTTTTCAAATCTTCAGCGGTTAACCAAACAGCCATTAAAGATGCAACATTGATTGAGCCCCACAACAAACGCCTCTTAATTCTTGCACTCTTTCTGACAGTTCTTTGGGTGATATGGAGATAACATTTACAAAAAGGATTTTTTCATCGATCAAAAGACCCCTCTGCGTGTAGGTCTCCTCCACATCATTGTTTGGATGACTCTGATGTGCCATTAGTAGTTCGCGAGAGCAGTGTGGAACTAGATTTCCATCCTATGGAAAATGTTTCTGATGTTAATCTTTAGGATTCAGTTGCAGACGCTTTTGGGTTAACTTTACAAGATGAAGGTCAAGAGTCTCCTTTATTAATTCCTCCCATCTCTTTCCAGTTGATTATCCGTTCTCTTCAAGTCCATTCCCATCAAATTTTTATTTCTCATTGAGACGTGTGATCTTCAGTTACAAGAAATCTATTCATTTACAGAGAAGAATCGTGCAACCATTTGAAGTTTCTTATTTAAGTGATTAGAAGTTTTTTCATGATTAATGAGATTAGAGTTCTATTAATGACTCATTGTTGGAGTTTTGACTTTTTATTTAGGGGTCTTTCAAGTTTCCTCCATGCATGCGTCACTTTATTTTCTACTCTTTCTGCAGTTGTTAAAGTTGTCCTTTGAAGCTTGCTTTTTATTTGTTCTAGTTTTATTGCATTTTAAAGTGTTTGAGGCTGCCTTAATTCACTTGATTCTAGGACTGTGAAGCATTATGTCAGCATTAATTTTGATGAGGCTTTGGCCTTTAACGTTTGTTTATGAGAAAAATTTTAAGCTCTTTAATATTTAATTGTCCTTTCATTGTTTGAGGTTGCCTTTATTAGGTATTTTGACGACATTAAATTTCAGTCCAACTTTTATTCTCCAGCCAACCTAAGTTTCAAGTTGGTTCGGTTTTCAACATTATGCATAAAGATGAAACTTTTATTCTCTTTGTTTATTAAAAATCTCTTTGTTCTAGGTTGCATTAGTATGCACGAGGAGTGGAACATTAAGTTTAAAGTTTTGAAGGTGTTTCCTTTCCAATAAAACTTTTGACTGTCTTCATTCAAGATTGCACTAAGTTCTTGTATGACAACATTAAATTTGAATTTGGATTTTATTCTCCATGGAGCCCAAGTTTCAAGTTGTTTTGGTTTTCAACATTGTTCATGAAGATGAAACTTTTATTCTTCTTATTTATTAAATAAGTTATCTTTGTTCAAGGTTGTATTAATATGCACGTGGAGTGAAACATGAAGTTTCAAGTTTTTATAGTTTTTTTTTTCATGAAGACTTTCCGTTGTCTTCATTCAAGAGCTGCCAATTTTGCACTAATCCTTTGGAAGTTTAATGATCATTCATTCACATGTTTATTCATTTAGGAGCTACATGAAGTGCAAAGTAAAAGTTATAGCGAAAGATTTAGAAGACCTTCCCTAGTTTTCTCAAGTTTCTCAAAATGGTTTCCAAAGTCAATAATAGAGTCTCATTTCTGATAGGGGGCATATTTTGTTAGGTCTACAAAAAGTTCTTGTTCTCTATGTAGTCGTCTTTGCTATTTTTTTATTTTTCTTTTTCACTCCCTTTGGGAGTTTGTTTCCTTGAACTTTTGATCATTTTCATTATATCAATGAGAAGTTGTTTATTGTTTTTAAAAAAAAAAAATCTTCAAGGGTTAAGATTCCCGTTCCTTGAAGAAGGAGAACACTATGGATAGTTTGGTCATAAAGGAATTGGGCGAGTTTATTAAAATGATGAGAAGACTAATGATCAATGTTGTTTTGATACGATTTCATGTCTTTTTGGGCTCTTGTATATGCACGCACAAGGCGCTCCAAACATCTAGTAGGCAATGAGGCTCAGGGAATAAAAAAAAGATTGTCCAGGAAGAACGTCGTATAGCAGGAGCTGGAGCTTGTATCACTAGTCTTTTGTCTGTGGGGAGTGTCCATGTCCATTCTTGCTGTTATTAGCAGAGCCAATATGTCCTATTCTGCCACCAGACTTACGATTTAGCTCAAAATATGCAAATATGTTAGTCATATTTTTAGAGAGTTAAATGTGCTCAGTATTTGGAATATAGTCAATATGAAAGATTCGCTTTGGATTTCCCATACATAATATTTTTGGAATGTTAGTGATTGGAGGAGTTATGGTTCATTTACTATCCAATCCCTTGAATGATTTCATATCTCTTATCAAAGTACTTCGTTTCATATAAGAGAAAAGTACTTTGTATTTATTTTCTGTAATGGTACTTCTCCAAGTTTTATTTGGAATCAAATACTATTACGGTTATCTATATTTCTTAATCTTTGTTTTATGAACTCCTAAACGTCATTTTTAAGGACTATCTTTATGAGGATGCAGGTCTATCGTTCACTTATCAGCTGTTATATTTGTTGGATGCTACTGGATTCTATTCACTAGGACTGCAGGTCATTGGAGTTCATGTCTGTCGAGCTACAGGACAAGAGTTGGTAATTCGTTGACTATTTACTGTTAGTTTTTTAAGGCCGTAGCTCCTTTCAATAGAAATAATTATTCTACTTTGTTTCATACAAATCAAATACCCTTCTTTATATAGTTTCACACATTATAGAATCATGGATGCTTTATAATTCAGTTATTTTATTCTGCAGTCTTTGTGTGGCACCTGGTGAACATGCATGTATATGATTAGTTTGTTTTTGAATTCTGACAACTAATGGGATTTAATTTTTATAATTTATGAGAACATTAAGCAAAATAGTTGATGCATTTTAAATGTTTGTTCTGTTATTAGATTGCATGTATCACACATTTGCATCCTTGTCACTTTTTAGTTCTACTAGATTCTTTTTTTCCCATTCTTTGTATTCATTGTTTTCTTTACCCTTTTTGTGACATCAAGGTAGATGGACACATCATCTAGAATTTCGAAGATACGAAGCCACGAGCGTGAGAGACTACGTGGCCCTCCTTGGTTGAAGGTATAACTTCTTTGATAATTGTTGAAAGTAGAGTATATTGCTCAGGGGAAAAGAGATCAATTATTGCATCTGAAATGATTATACTTGTTTGGTTTGAATTTTGGCATCAGCCAACTCCTGAGTAAAGATGCTGGTCGACTAGTTTTGATGGCTAATCTGATGAGAGAGTTACTTTGTTTAGTTAGCTACTTGGCAACTTGTTGCTACATCAAAAATTTTACTGCATGTATTAGTCTCTGGATTTTCTCGTTGTTAGTTTAACAGAGTTTCTTTTCAACTTGTAGAGTAAATTTCATTTTTTACTCTTCAATCTGTTATGCTTGAAGGGTACTTTATTCATACCAACATATTACACGGTTTGACACAGGCAATACAAGGAGGGATCCTCACTTGTATGTACACGATGCTAGATTATGCGCAGACCGGGCTAATTGCAGCAGTGTTTTTCTTCAAAGTGAGTGCTTAATAATCCAATATTGTATGTTTTGCTTTAAATATTTGTTTTATAGTCTAATAATATGATAACCTCTTATTTTTACATTGCATAATGACATGACACAATCTGATTAGATGATGGAGTGGTGGTACCAATCTGCTGAGGAACGAATGTCTGCACCAACTGTATATCCCCCACCACCACCTCCTCCTCCTCCAAAGGTAAATTACTTTTCGCTTAATTGAACTCTGTATCACAGGGTTTTGTGCTCTTTTATGAAAAAAGTATATTTGTATTTATGTGTGAGGGTGTATGTGTATAAAATTGTTACATATGCATATATGTATATAAGTATGTATTAGCCATTCAAATACGAGGTCTGAAGTGTTGCTACGAACAGGTAGCTAAGGAAGGGATTCCACTGCCGCCCAACAGAACAATTTGCCCTTTGTGCTCAGAGAAACGAGCTAATCCATCAGTTGTTACTGTTTCTGGCTTTGTCTTTTGTTACACTTGCATCTTCAAGTATGTTTCACAGGTAAGCCCGTAACTACTGTCAACTCTTAACATGTATTTAACTCTTCTTTTCTCTTTACTTTTACCTTGTCATATATGAATCTTATTTGAGTAATTTGACTGCTGAGTAAGGAGGTAGAAAATAGAGTTTTTTGAGGAGTTTATCTATACTTTGATGAATTCTCCTGTGGAATTGAAGTACTTATTAGATTACCCTAAGAACATGGAGCATACGAATGAGGGAGTGGCACCTATTATAATTGTGAGATCCTATCACTGTTCTCATAGAAGGATGAAATGGAGAAGTTCTCCTTGTAGGAGATATTGGTTTTTGGAATTAGTTGGCTAATTGTGAGCACTTTTTTTGTAGTCTGAAGTCTGAAAGTGTAATGACCCAAGTCCACCACTTGCAGATATTGCTCTCTTTGTATTTTCTCTTCCGAGTTTTCCTTCAAGGTTTTAAAACGTGTCTACTATGGAGAGGGTCTAACACTTCTCCGACTAGTGACTGGCTCTGATATGATTTGTAATAACCAAATCTCATTACTAGCAGATATTGTCCTCTTTGAGCTTTCCTGCAAGATTTTTAAAAAACGTGTGTGCTAGGGAGAGATTTTCACATCCTTATAAGCAATACTTCGTTCTCCTCTTCCACTATAGTGTGCTAAACAAGGAGATAGCAAGTGATAAATTTTCCTCTCCGGTCATCGGGGAGCTATTGTTTAAGCTAGCTCTTTAGTTAGATTGCCACCAAACTAGAGAGCTCACATTTGAGACATCCCTGGTTAGTTCAAATAAACTTTCAAGTGTTGGTTTGATAACATTTTCATTTTTCATTTCTGCTGTAAACAACCCTTTTACTAACATTTTATTTGTTCTCTTCTAATATCACTAACGATTTTGATATTACGGAACATAATAGACAAAATTGTTATGAAACGAAATTTAAGAAAGTGAAGGGAAATTGATTCCATAATATGAGATGAACGTTTGGTATGCCTTCTTGTTTGAGCAAATGTTGATCGAGCTTTTAGCGACATTACTCGTGTAATCTTGTTTGAAATCGCATCTAATGGTTGTAATCTTGTGTTGTTTATGTTGGCATTGGACCAGTACAAGCGCTGCCCAATCACATTAATGCCTGCAAATGTTGATCACATCAGGAGGCTCTTCCATGATATGTGAAGAACCTGAGGGACACAATAATGCAAGGATTAATGGCTGCCATCCTCTCAAGGATTTAGTGGGCGCTTCTTCTTCTTGTCAAATCTTTAAACTTGAAGAAATAATTTGTTGTTATAATGTTCTTGATGGTTGAAAATGTGTAGATCATAGGGATATAAAATCACTGGTTATAGTTACTAGTAATATGGTATTTAGGATTATAATATCGATATGGATAAAGTATCAAGGTTTCAAATTTTGAGAATCATTGATGAATGTGTCAATAGATCATATATTCTAAAGAAATTATGGAAACCAAGAAACATCGATCCATCAGTTCAAGCAAATATATGCATAATTATTTTATTTCAATCACTAATCAAACCCATTTGAATATGGATAAGATTTGATCAAATATTAAACATATATATTCTCTTACTCAGAGGTTTTTAGGGATTGGTCACCTCGGCCTTGGCTTCCTCGACCCTGACCGACCCATGGTTCCACTTTCCCAAGGCTCTAGTTAAGTCTCGGGTCTTGTTTCCTGGGCTCGTGTGCTGGTTAGGCTACTCTACCTTGATCTTCTAGACTCAATATTAAACTAAAATAACTAAATGGAACGTGTACGTTAGAATCATATAATATATAAATAAGATTTCAAGCAATATTATTCTCATTTACGATTAAATTGAAGAGTTGATTTCGTGAAAGTATTGAAGTCCATTTTTTAAATTTCAAAATCATAACATGTCATCTCGTCTTCCTTTACGTTAGATATTTTAAATTTGAAAAATGAAAATTAAAGATGAAATTATTCTAAGTAGACTTTCCATATTCTTTATGCAATTTCCCAATAGTTCTTTTTTGGCCCATTTATTTCCTACGGTCTCTGGGAATAGGTGTCAAAATTGTTTTCTCGGTCAACCTATAGGTTTTATTCATTTATTTCTATTTTTTTAATTTTTTAATTTTTTAATTTTTTTATTTTAAGTTGGGGCCAAAGAAACATAGAGTTGATTAGTATTCGAGAAAAATGACTAGTACTACAACCCTATATACTAAAAATATTCTCGAGTGACTAAATAGAGGAATTAAAGACGAGGCTTTGTAAAATCTGATTCGATGAATTGTGAAGATCTTTGAAAATACTTGGGATTTAGACTCGAATTCTCTTCCATTCTTCGATACACTTTTAGAACATTTTTATGACACTTATCGTCACAATTAACCATCAAAATATGCCACAACAAGGAGCAAATATTGAATGTTTGGAGGGTAAAAAAGGAGAAGTCACAAGTTGGATTTCGGTTAGGTTGGATTCCTAGACCCAACCCGTGCATAACCACGACCAATCCACGTAATAATACTTCCCACTGTCTAGTAACGATTTTAGGATAATTAAGTTATATTAGTTTCATGAATAAGCTTTAAGATCGATTCTTTGAATGAATAGACTATTGTAGGTGAGGTTTGTCCCCACCAAATTTAATAGGAAATTTCGTGGCGATGTGAATGAAACGGGAGTGGAGCCGAAGACGAAAAATTCATCCCGTTCTACTCCATGAACATCCTATCTAAATACAAATTAAAAGTTTGAAATTACTATAATATTTATACATTAAATGTTAGACAAACACGACTCTTCATAATGGTATGATATTGTCCGATGTGAGACTTTCATCATCCAACACCTCCCCTCGAACAAAATACGTCTACCTTTAATCGAGGCTTGACTCATTTTCTTTTGGAGTCCTTGTTCGACATTTGAGGATTTACCAATCTATTGACACGACTAAGTTTAGGGCACGACTCTGATACCATGTTAGACGAACACGACTCTCCACAATAGTTTGATATTGTCCACTTTGAGCATAAGCTCTCATGGCTTAGCTCTAGGCTTCCCGAAAAGGCTTCATCTCAATGGAGATAGTATTCTTCACTTATAAATTCACGATTATTCCCTAAATCAAAATTTAATTTTATAATTTTTTAAAGCTTATTTATCTTGGTTCAATTATTTGTGTTTTGCATGTAGTTCTGTAGTTTCCTTTTCATTATTTATTTATAAAACTTATTTTTATCAATCAATTTGAGAGAAAAACAAAGGAAAAATGATAATAAATTAAAATAATTGTACTTCATGTTGAATTTTTAAAATATAACGTATAATTAATTCTTCAATTTAATTATTATAATAATTAGTAAAAATAATCATATTCAATAAAAATAAATTAATTAACCATAATTAATTATTTAAAATTAGTATGCAACATCTAATACAAAATATCTTAATATTATTATTATAAACAAAATTCTGAATTAAATATTTCCATCTCAACTAATTATAAAAAACGCGTCATAAATATAATTTAAAATTTTCAACAAGGGACTAAATTGAAACTCGAATATTCCACAGAAACTATATTATTTAATTTAATATTATTTAAAAATAAAAAAATTTAATAAAAATAAAATGTAATATCAATTCTTGAAGGAGAATGGTTCAAATTTGACGAGTCCCAAACAATCTAGATTTAATTTTTCTTGAACGACAAGAACCCTAATTAAATTATTAGTTTCTTGGAACTTTCCTCTCAGGCTTTCTCTCTATAAATAGAGCTAAGCTTATGATTATTATGGCCTTCTATTTTTCTTTTTTTATTATTCTTTTTAGAGAGAGAGTCCAAAAAGAGGAGAGAGAAGGAAGCTATCATATCTCAAAATTAAGGTATGCCTAATTTTTCTATTATTTATTATTATATATTTTCTTATGATATTCCATAGAAAAATAAAATATTAGTAAAAGGGTAGTTTGGTAAATTCCAGAATAAAAATTTAGAGTTTGGATTTTTTTTTTTCTAGCATTTTAAAATTTTCTATAATTGGAGTAATTAAAGTTATTTTTTCATTACAAAATCATAATATTATAATGAATTGTAATTTAACTATTTAAAAAAAAAAAAACTTTGATATCATAGCATAGCTAAATATTCATTCGAAGATTATACGATATTTAAGGTTTATATCGATAAAAAGACTGAAAAACTTATCTAATTCATGTTTTAAGACAATTACTTTTTAATTGAAATAATGTTCGTACACCAATTTATGCACAAAAAATAATGTCGGGAAATATTTGAAAATAAAGACTTCAATTATTTATATGAATTATTGTATTGATAGCTCTCATATATTTATTTGTTAAAAATTAGAAAAAAAAAAAAAAAAATCCAAAATATGAGGTAGTGGTTGTTATAATTTGAAGTGGCCTGTAGGAAAGGGTTGAAAGACTTGAGAGTCAACTCATTTGGCCGCCTAAGACATTCCAGCTGCCAGCTGGACTATGGAATTTAATTAATTAATTGATAAAATATTGCATTATTTATTTATTTTTATTTTTTTTTAAATGTATTTAAAAGTTTTTTTTTTCTTTTTAAATGTACTTCAATCTTTTAATTATTACTTTTACTATATATTTATAAATGTTGATTTCTATAATTTTTTTGAATTTGATTATAATTTTTATTAGTGATCATGTCATTTTTTTTAATATTTTATAATCGATAATATTGAAGTATTAAAATATATTTTGAAAAAAATGGTTTACCTATTTTGACATAATTATAATAATTATATATTTCAGTTGACTGATAAAAATGTCAATGAGGCGTAGCAGAGATGAAAAATCACATTTTTTTCATTTCTATCTACTCGAAATTTCATGTTTAGATTCTATGGGGATTGGATTCTTACCGAGATTTTTTTTTTTTAATTGGTTCTTTTGAAATTTTTTTTAAAGCATAATTTTTATTTTATTTTTATATAATTTTTATTAAAAAATATAATATTTTCAATAAAAATTATAATTTATGGGTCTATCAACCTAATTTCTAAAAAATCAAAATTTTTACGAAGAGTACGATATTGTCTACTTTGAGTATAAGCTCTCGTAAAAAAGAATGGAAAAAGTATTATTTGATTATAAACGTACCTAGTAAAAAAGTGAATTACCTAGCTGACCCCTAAAAAGATATTTAAAAAGAGAAAATAAAGTATGTTTAAAATTCAGATAATTTAACAGACAGTTATTTATTATTTATTATTATTATTATTATTATTTTTGGAGATAGACACGTAGGTACCTTGTTGTGTTGTGATATTTTAATGGTCAAATTCAAATTCCGCGCTTGATTGATAGCGTGAACGCTAACAACTCTACGATGAACTGCGTCTTCTCAATTCTCACACATTTCTCTGCAGAGCCGATCAAGACGAAGAAGAAGAAGGAAAAATGGAGATTTGTTCTGCGGCCATTGTTGGTCCAATCGGAGAAAAAATCACCAACTGTACCGTGGATCCAGTTTTCCGGCAGCTGGATTATTTGGTCCACTTTAGAAGCAATGTAAATAATCTCAGTGATCAACGAAAGAAGCTGGTAGAAACCAGAGATTTTGTTCAACATGCTGTCGATTCCGCCAAAAGCAATGGAGATGAAATCGAAGGTATGGTTGTTGAATGGTTGAGCATTACTAAAAAATTTAGTGATGAAGTCGATAGGTTTTTCAATGAAGCGAACGTTCGAAGTCTTCGATGGTGGAATATGCTATCGCGACATCGATTTAGTAGAAGAGCCACGAAGATGGCTATGGAGGTTGTTAAGGCCATCGAAGAAGGGAGATTCGAGAGGGTTGCGTATCGTATACCTCCACAGGGGATTATGATGCTAAACAATAGTAAGAAGTTTGAAGCCTTTGAATCCAGGGTTCTGATTTTGAAGGAGATAATTGAAGCGCTTGCTGATGCTAATGCGAGCGTGATTGTGGTTCACGGGATGGGGGGAGTAGGGAAAACAACTCTAGTTGAAGAAATTGCAAGATTAGTCACCGAGGGAAAGCTTTTCGATGCTTTAGCAATGACGACTGTAACGCAGATTCCAAATGTTAAGAGAATACAGGGGGAGATTGCCGATCAGTTAGGGTTGAAATTTGAGGAGGAAAAGGATCGAGTGAGAGCCGATAGACTACGTCGAAGATTAGAGATGGAGAAGAAGGTGTTAGTGATTTTGGATGATGTCTGGGCTAAGCTTGATCTGGAAGACGTTGGAATTTCTAGCCATCACAAGGGATGCAAGATTCTTGTGACTTCTAGAAAGGATGATTTGTATTTCGGTGATTTTGGTACTCAGAAAAATATCAAGATCGATGTTCTGGCAAAAAAGGAAGCAAGGAATTTTTTCAACAAGATGGCATGTGATTTTGTTGAATCTTCTAACGATTCTGATCCTGAAATGGAAGCTGTTGCTACTGAATTGGCAGATGAATGTGCAGGATTGCCGCTTGCTCTTGCCACTGTTGCACAAGCCTTGAAAGGTAAAGGGCGGCCAATTTGGAACGACGCCTTGCATGAATTGAAGTTTCCTAGCCAACCCAATAACTACGGGGTGAACAAAGAGGCATATTCTTCATTGAAATTGAGTTATAAATCTCTAAACAGAGACGAAGCCAGGTCATTATTCTTACTATGTAGCTTGTTTCCACAAGATTATCAGATTAACATCAAATACTTGTTGATGTATGCCATGGGTTTGGGGTTATTAAATGGAATGAATTCTCTAGCAGCGGCAAAATGGAGAATACTTTCTTTGGTTGATGAACTCAAGACTTCTTACTTGTTGCTTGATGGGGTTGATAGCGATTTCGTGAAAATGCACGATATAGTTCGAGATACTGCAATTTTGATTGCGTCTAAAATGAAGTCCAAGTATTTGGTAAGACATGGTGCTGGAGAGAGTCTGTGGCCTCCAATGGACGAGTTCAAAGATTACACTGCAATCTCATTAGGCTGCAGTGATCACACTGAACTCCCAGAGTTTATCTGTCCACAGCTTAGGTTCCTATTATTGGTGGGGAAAAGAACATCTCTACGTTTACCTGAAAACTTTTTTGCAGGTATGCAGGAACTAAGAGTTTTGGACTTGACTAGCTTATGTATTCAGCAACTTCCATCATCAATCGACCAACTGGTAAACCTTCACACATTATGTCTAGATGATTGTGTTTTGCCTGACATGTCTATAGTTGGTGAATTGAAAAAGCTTGAAATTCTTAGCTTGAGAGCATCTGATATTATTGCACTCCCTAGAGTAATCGGGGAATTGACCAATTTGAAGGTTTTGAACTTGTCCAATTGTTTCAAACTCAAGGTGATCCCTGCTAACCTGTTATCCAAGTTGACAGGATTGTCTGAATTGTACATGGACAATAGTTTTAAACATTGGAATGTAGGACATATGAATGAGGGAAATATTAATGCAAGGATTTCTGAATTAAACTACCTGCCACGGTTGACCACTCTACATGTACACATTCCAAATCCCACCCTGCTACCGAATGCCTCGGTTTTCGGGAACTTGAGTGGTTATAGAATACTAATTGGAGATGGATGGGATTGGTCTGGAAAGTTTGAAACTTCAAAGACTCTAAAACTCAAGCTTGAGAGAGGCATTCAGAGAGAGGATGCAATTCAAGCACTACTAGAGAATACTGAAAATCTATATCTAGATGAATTAGGAAGTGCGAGTGCGAGGGATATTCTATATAGTTTAGACCATAAGGGCTTTCCGAAATTGAAGTGTTTGCGTGTCAAAAACAATTCTGAGATTGTGAGTGTTGTCAAGTCAGATGGTATGCAGCATCTACACAGTGCCTTTCCATTGTTGGAGTCCTTGTTTCTGAAAAATCTAGATGAACTTGCAAGCATTTGTCGTGGAAGACTTCCACAAATGTCCTTCCGAAACTTGAAAATAGTGAAAGTTGAAAGCTGTAACAGATTGAAATTTGTTTTCCCATCTTTCATGGGTAGAGGCCTTATACATCTTCAAAAGCTGGAAATTAGTGAATGTCGAGCCATGGAAACAATAGTTTCCAAAGGCATTGAGACACAAATGCAAATCAATGGTGATAAGTGGGATGAGAAGAACAAGATTGAGTTCCCTGAATTGCGTTCTCTGATTCTCCAACATCTGCCGGAGCTTATGAGTTTCTACAGTTATGATAGCTTAGCAGTGCCTTCAACTAAACGGGATTCAGATCAAATAATTTCTGCCATTAAGACTGGTTTTCATCCACTTCTCAACCAACAGGTACGCAATGTTCCAATCTTCTGGTAACTCACTAATTATCGTGTCAGGACATATTGAACATTTTACGACGGTTCGATTCGTGTTTGCTTCTGTATGGATGTTTCTCTATTCATTCTCTTAATTCTTTATTGAGAAACAAATTGTTAAAAGCTGTTTTGTTTAACTTGTTGAATGTCTTGCAGGTTTCCTTCCCCAAATTGGAAACATTAAAATTACACTCTTTGAATGCGGGAAAGATATGGCAGGATCAAGTTCCTTCTGGCGTTAAAAATCTAACTTCTCTGAGTGTGGTGGATTGTGCTTCAATAAAATATTTAATGACAATCACTGTAGCACAAAGCCTTGTGAATCTTGAACGCCTTGAAATAAACAACTGTAAGATGATGCAAGCTATAATCATTTCAGAAGATAAAGACCTGGACAACAATCGCCCTTCCAAATCGATTTTGCAGAACCAGGTACATTTCTTAAATTTAGTTTCTAAATTTTGAGCATATTGTTCTTCTTCCAAAGATTTCAATTAGTTATGCATCTATATTTAGTTTCTATTGTAAACATGAGCAACAAAATGCTAATACAACATTCATATTAGATATAACATCGTTTTCTTTAGCATAAGATAATGAACAAATGGTAAATACAAGTGATCGGACCCTAATTCAGTAAACTTATTATGTTTGTACCAACTTTTGCTAAGATATGCCAAATCATCTAGGTTGAATTAGCGTTTTGGTTCATGCAGATTGGTTTTCATGTACTTTCATATGTATTAGTTTAGTCTATAAACTTTTAGTGAATCTTAAAAATAGTCCGGTCTTTACAAATTTTGTTAGAAGTACAATGACTAAATTTAAGATTTATTGAAAGTATGTGAACCATATGAAAGACCAAAATTGTATTTCGAACTAATCATCTAATATTTTTATAATATGCCATATCAATATTCGATAGAAGGAATACATGGTTATATTTATTAGTGTTAAAAAATCAGAGCCTTCAATGGATAGAATATTAAAAATTTGAATTTTAAGCAAAAATGATTGAGACAAATGCTGAATGCAGAATGTTTTTCCGAGCCTGGAGTCCCTTGTAGTCTCTCGCATGGATGCTTTGGAGACATTATGGGACAAGGAAGCTACTTCAGGATCCTTCACAAAGTTAAAAAAAGTGGACATTAGACATTGCAAAAAACTGGAGACGGTCTTTCCGAATTACATGCTCAACAGACTGACAAATCTCGAGCGATTAAACGTTACAGATTGTAGTTCCGTAGTGGAGATATTTGAAGTGAAAGTGCCTGTTATCAATGGAAAACAAGTAGCAGCCATTGCAGCAAACCATTTGAGAGAGTTGAAGCTGCTTCGTCTACCTAAACTAAAGCACATATGGAGTACAGACCCACAAAGATTCTTAAGCTATCCATCTCTGCAACTTGTGCATACAATTCATTGTCAAAGCCTTTTGAATATCTTCCCAGTATCCATAGCTAAGGATCTCTTTCAACTTGAAGAGCTTAAAATACAGTTCTGTGGAGTTGAGGAAATTGTTGCAAAAGGAGGAGCTGAAGGAGATGGAGATGAATATGAAGATGCGTCGTTCGTGTTGAGTGGGTTGACATCGTTGTCTCTTTGGAATTTGTTCGAGTTTAAGAGGTTTTATCCAGGGAAATATACTTTGGATTGCCCATCATTGACATTGCTAGATGTACGCCATTGCAAATCATTCAAGTTGATGGAAGGAACTTCAGAAAGTTCAACACTCTCCTCCGCTCTTGAAAAGGTATTTACATTCTCTAATTCTTATACAGTTTAGTGTCCTTTTTCTGATATGCCGACTCCAAAGGATCATGCAGGATTGATATCAAACTTATTTAGTTATCTATTATAGTGAAAATGTTCAACCACATTTCAAATTATAAAAACATTAAACAACCACAACAACAATATTTTAAAAAGGAAGGAATTGGGCGGGGATGAAGATGTTCCTATCCTCGTTTAGCTTATGTGGATTCTTTTTTCTTCCCCTCCCTCCATTTCCTGTCTAAACGAAGATTTCCCGTCCCATAGGGTCTTGGCCCCATAGGAAAAAGAACATCTTCGACTATATATGTTCAGGTTGGTAAGTAGATGTCCTCTGCTCTAAAAAGATAATCGTGGGTTTATAAGTAAGAAATACTATCTCTATTGATATAAGACCTTTTGGGTAAACAAGAAACAAAGCCTTGAGCGCTTATGCTCAAAATGGATAATATCATATAATTGTAGAGAGTCGTGGTTTCTAATAGTCTCTTGGTCTCTTTAGTATCAACATATGTCAAATCTTTCCCTTCTTTTTGACATCATGACTGTTCATTATTAAAGTAAGTCGAATAGGGGTGATTGATTTGGATTCATGGTTCCAATAACAATAATAGGTTGAAGATGATGAATCTACCCAGAGAGGGAAGATAGAAAGAAGAGAAGCAGATGTGTTGAAGGAGGAGACATCCACAAGAAAAGAAGAAATAACGACGACAGTGCAGGATAATGTTGAAGCTGAGTTAATTGAGATAAGAGCTCAATTGCAAGCTCTTGTGTTGGGTCAAAATCAAATGATGGAACACTTGGCCCAACTTACAACAATGGCTCGTGAGGGTATCTCAAAGTGATCCCTAATGAATGGTTTTGGAGAGTACTCTTCCACTTGGTTTCTTTCAACA
Source organism: Cucurbita argyrosperma subsp. sororia (assembly GCA_018691285.1). Lineage (NCBI taxonomy): Eukaryota > Viridiplantae > Streptophyta > Magnoliopsida > Cucurbitales > Cucurbitaceae > Cucurbita > Cucurbita argyrosperma. Next base: position 4,700,130 of record CM031885.1, on the reverse strand, counting down.
TTACATAAAAAGAAAATCTGATCTTACTGTGAAGAAGAAGAAACGTCATTTAAAGAGGCGAACCAATAAGTTTTTCTCCAATTTGTTCTCTATTATTTTAGGAAGATCCCATCATAAAAACACCACCCGAATGTTGGAAAAAGGATATATTGGAGAAGAAGACAGATTCCGAAGGTAGGAGGTCATGAAGTCATCGGTTCTCGAAGTATGCCACCGTTGTATCCATCCAAACAATGTTAAGCTAAATTGACTGTTAAATTCTTCTTCAAACACATTGTGAAGTTGTGGGACATTCTAACAAGTATCGTTAGTGATAGAGATAACTCATTCAAGTATCATTATTACTCGAGCCTATCTAGAAAAAGCTTCCAACACATGAACTAGGTGGAAAGGAAGCGTCGTTCCCTTAAGTTTCAAGCTAGAGATCAAGTTAACATAAGGTCCTACAATCCCCATTCAGATAATAGTAGTAGCAATTGCATTGTCAGACTCTAAATCAACCTGAAATAGAAAGAAACCAGAGAGATCGAAGAGATCCTAGCCGATAGAGTCAGAACAATGGAAAGACATGTACGAAAAGTTTGAGAATTTCTTGTCAGATAGAAAAATCTCCCTATAGAGGAAGACAAGCTAGGAGCTCATGTCGAAGACCTAAAATCAGCTGCAATCTACATTGCAGGATTCGAGCATCATCAATTGATGGGGATGTTAACTAATTAGGTGGGAGAGGATGTCACGGTCATATTTGTCTAGGGCGTGTTGTCTGTGGTCACATGCACACGACATGTCAAAACCTTGATTTTCCCAAGGCTAAAACTTGTTCACTGGGTTAGGACCAAGTGTCGCACAATTGTTGTTTTATTATCAAAATAGTGCGATTGTGGCACTGTGCACCTTGGTAATGGTGGTTGTGAGAGGCTACTTAAAATGTGATTGAGGCTTGACCCGATGTCAAGATTGTTTGCAAAATTTGATTTTTCCAAGGCTAACTTGTAGATTGGGTTAGAACAAGTGTCGCACAATTGTTATTTTATTGTCAAAATAGTGCAATTGTGACACTGTGCACCTTGGTAACGATGGTTGAGAAAGGCTACTAAGTTACTACTTCTATCTTTGCGAGGTTTATGGAGACACCTCACAACGAAACCACACGTTTAGGAAGGTTCCCTGCAAGTCAAAACTCATGTTTCGAGAACTTAGCATTACAACCTATTTGCCTTTTGGCTTATCAATACACTTCTAATGTGATCCTCATGCTCCTCGTCTATTATGGAATAGACTAAAATATCGTCAATGAATACAATGACGAAAGGTTATCAAAAACTCTTTAAACACAATATTCATCATGTTGAGGATTATTGGGATTGGGAGTGTCCCACATTGGTTAATTTAGTGGAAGATCATGGGTTTATAAGTGAGGAATGCTATCTCCATTGGTATGAGGCCTTTTGGGGAAGCCCAAAGCAAAGCCATGAGAGCTTATGCTCAAAGTGGACAATATCATACCATTGTGGAGAGTCGTGATTCATAACATGGTATCAAAGCCATGCCCTAAACCTAACCATGCCAATAGAATCCTCAAATATCGAACAAAGAATGGCGAGCCTCGAAGGTGTAGTCAAAAGTGACTAAAGTGTCGAACAAATGGTGTACTTTGTTCGAGGGCTCCAGAGAAAGGAGTCGAGCCTCAATTAAGGGGAGGCTTATAGTGTGCTTTGTTCGAGGGGAGGATTGTTGAGGATTATTGGGATTGGGAGTGTCCCACATTGGTTAATTTAGTGGAAGATCATGGGTTTATAAGTGAGGAATACTATCTCCATTGATATGAGGCCTTTTGGGGAAGCCCAAAGCAAAGCCATGAGAGCTTATGCTCAAAGTGGACAATATCATACCATTGTGGAGAGTCGTGATTCCTAACACATCAGACCCATTGGAAATCAATAGCGCATTCGTCAACGCAAACGATATCACAATAAACTTGTAATGTCTATACTTGTTCTAACAACTATTTAGGAAACGTCACTTTCATTTATTCAGTTAGGCCATTCAAACTTCGTTGGGCCATTCAATATTAAGTCTTGAAATACCCCTTAATTAGCCAACGTGGAACTCCCTCCCAATAATGTTCACTATTGTAATTAATGATTGTGATGGAAGATTCACTTGAACTTTTGGATTGAAATGTTTAACTAGTTACCACCATTAGACTGATCGACTTATGGAAGAGTGGAGAAAACTCTCGGAGGTAGCTCGTGCTTACAAAAAGCATCAAAACAAATGAAGAAATTGGTCGATTTAAAACACAAGTCAACTAGAATTTCAAGTTAGCGACAAAGTTCTGATCAAGATAAGACTAGAACAATTATGATTTCGAGGCAACAATGATCATTGACTAGTAAATATTTTGAAGGACTACACGAAGTCAGTTAGATGGTAGGGAAGAGATCATACAAGATTCAATTGACTTCATGGATGGATATTCACTCTGATCCAGACGCAGCGAGCTTAAAAGAATGCTACGAGTCAGCAAAAAGAGATGGGCACAAGTTTCTTGAAAAGTGGAAGAGACTCCTTGATGCGAATATCAATAGAAAATGCGTCGAAGAGTAATCGTTGTTCACATTGTTGAGTTCGAGTAGAGTTGGTTTATAGGAGCATCGGCCAATTAAGTGAAGGAGATGTCACACTCATGCTTGTCTATGGTGTGTTGTCCACATGACTGTACGCCCATTTCAAACCCTTTTATCTTGTTTTTTTTTATTGTATATGCTTCATTCTAGTGTAGTTATTCATTTTCCTTGTAATTTTGTAAGCATGACTCCTTTCTACTAGCGATGTCTACCCCTGCCAAATTCAATTTGCCTCACAATGTACAATAGAAGGATGCTACTAGTTGTCAAATCTTCCAAACTAGGTTATATATTATCAATGTTGTTAAACCCCATTTTCTAAACCATTTTTCAAGAACCGGGTGGAGGCTATAATATAGACCATAGTTGCCACCAAAAACTCACGTTTTAGTTAGTTAACTTTACTCGAGGGCAAGAGTAACTGCTACACAATCATTGAAGTAGGGACATGATAAAAATTTCACTTCGGCTAAGAATACATGTTCCAGTATTTAGTCTACAAAACTACAAAAACTCATGATCTAGGTTTTGATACTAGCTGTAATGATTCAACTTTTCTACATTTAACTGACTACGACTGTTACTATATGCATGTACCATCCCAAGAAAAAAAAAAAAATTAAAAGCCACTAGAGGGGCAAATAGGTAATTTTGCTCCTCCAGCCACAGAAGGGGTCTAACTGGAACCCTAGCAATTGTGTGACAAAAGAGGAAAAGTGAGAAAAAAAAAAAAGAGTTGAGAGAAAAACTAGAGAGAAGGAAGAAAGAACCATCCGAAAATTCATCGAACCACCACCGTAAGTCGCCGCCAGCCACGATTTAATGACAAGGACTTCTTGGAAGGAAGAAGAAGATGTTGGCATTCGGAGTCACATTTTCCGTTAAGAGATCGAGAAAATCTGCGGGGCTTAATCTTGAACGTTTTTCTCAGATCTACGGTTTTCCTTTGTGAATCAAGATTTGAAATCTTGATATATTCATCCAAGAACAACTCTCCACAAGGTCTGTGAAGAAGTTTGGCTGAAACCTCAATCTGAAAGCGAAAATCCGAGAATCATCCAAGAACAGAGAGAGAAGAAACTCCGGTAGCCACGTGTCGACGGCGGGCAACGAGACGCGGCTAGGCAAGCAGGGGACACGTACCGAGCGTCAGCTGGAGCCACACGTCAAGCATCGGCTGGAGCCACACAACTCTAGCAAGATGGCGACACATGTCGTCTTCAAACCCAAACCAGATGCGGCCCACACGAGCGAACCGACCCGAACTAGATTGCGATTACGCAGTAAGCGCGCGCGTTAAACTCGTGAGTAGATCTTCTCCCGGTGCGTGGCGGCGAGTGAGGACGTGTGGCAGGGCGTGGAAGCGCGTGAGGGTTAGTTTTTGGCCTGTTCGACTTCTGTTTGTTTGATTTCTATCCCAATTCCAATTCTAACGATGTTTTTATGCGAACAGAGACCTAATCGAGGAAAATTAGTATTTTTGGACAACTTACGGGCATTGAAACGCTAGCGAAAGGGCACGCGTCAACCAAGTAAGCTACTACCCGGTATTTAGGAAGAAATACTTGTATGATTTGCTTGGATTGCATGCATGCTAGTATATTTGCCTTAGATTAGCTTTCCATGAATGAGATTAGACAGGTCGATTGTTATGGGCGTGTATTGGGAGAATTATTTGGGTGTTGCTTGTATGTTTTAAGCTGCTGTTATACGTATGCATATGTTTAATTCATGTCAAAATTGTGAACTTTGCCTTCCGGGCGCCCGAGGGATGACGTTGCCCCCTGAACGCGAACTCCGCGTTCCGGGTGCTTGACAGAGGCCATCGTCTCGTGACGCATGCGTGTCTAGTTTGTATGAGTTAAGTATGATGATGTTAGCCGACGGTTGCATGCACATTCTGTTATTTTCCATGACCCATTACTATGATAAGCCTAAGGATTTGTAGTTAGGAGCGACAAGTCACTCAGTCTAGATACAACCTTCCCCCTAGGAACCTAACAGATTAACACGGCGAAGAAGTACCTTAAGTGTTCTTTGAGGGATAGTTGTCTGAACGACCTCTATAGCTTCGTGGGGGGAACCAGAGGTTTCGACCAGTTCTTACCACTCCTAGCCATTTCACATCGAAAATGTGTCCCCACGTCGTACAATTCGTTAGCTACATGGGAACGGGTTGGGTCGCCCCTGGGCTTAGGAGGTACTCAGCAGACCCCTAGGCTAGATACCATGTAGTCTCAGATTAGTCATGCAGAGGTAGTGCCTCATAGAGGAACGCCGGTCATGTCAGCTTAGCATAAAAGACCCTTCAGTACCAAATGAAAGGACGGAGAACCAGTGGAGCTCCATAGAGCAAGTCCCAAGGGGTAAGTCCCAAAGGGATTAAGACCAGAACCAGACGTCCTAGAGCCAATTAGAAGACCGTGGGGATTTTGTTAAGTTAGGATGCGATGAGAGCCTACAAGTAGGTGGCTCACTGAGTATAATTTTTATACCCATCCCATTTTTCCAATTTTTTTTTTTCAGGTGTTCGTAGGCTGTCGATCGAGGTAGATGAGCGTTCGAGAGTTGTACGGTCACAAAGAAGGTCGTTCCAGAGCGTCAGTCCCTATTCAGTCTTTTGAAGTCTTTTGCAAATTTCTTTATATTTGTATTTCGTTTTATATTTGTATTCCCCTATTTATTCTTTGAAAATTTAAATTCTCCGTCTTTTGTTTTAATTCTTTAATGGATTTTCCTCTTTTATTTCCTTTCTTTTCTTTTAAATTCTTTATTTTTAGTCGTTTTCGATTTCGTCCTTTTGGTCACGGTCCGATTTTCGAAGCCTAAAAAATTGGATCGTGACAAATTGGTATCATAGCCGTCGGGTTTTAGATTCTGTAGACTTTTTCTAGGATAGAGAGTCGTACACCTTTGTGACCTAGCTCGACGACACGCCTCGCCGCGACTAGGTATGCAATCTAACTCTGTTTAGTAGGCTATGATATGTTGTAAGTATGTAATAACTTGATGTTTGCCTTGGGTTAAGTGGTAACTATGGTTACGCCTGAGGGTGTTTATAGTGAATGTTCACTCTATTACTATTGGTGCTAGATTTGAGTTATTGTGAGGAGGTCAAGAGGGTTCACGTTATAGCTTAGTGGCCTTAGAAAGATAAAGGGGCGACTCTGTAGAGTGCGTGACGTCCAACCCGTAGAGATGTACATCAGACTTTCTAAGGTCGAGTAAGAGATGATATACCTATGGCTCAGCCTCCCATGACCATAATTCTAGATGTCAAGCATGCCTCCGTTGTGACCACATTGTAGGCCTAGAGAGTATAGACCCAGACAAAGTTCTTACAAACAAGGGCGACCACTATAGAAATTATGCACCCCTCAAGCAAACCAATTTCACGAGTGATTCTAGATGTCAAGCATGCCTCCGTTGTGACCACATTGTAGGCCTAGACAGTATAGACCCAGACAAAGTTCTTACAAACAAGGGCGACCACTATAGAAATTATGCACCCCTCAAGCAAACCAATTTCACGAGTGAGTTTGGTTAAGTTGGAGGTCGAGGAATAAGATTTACCAACATTGAGAATGAAGCTATGGAGGTCATGGCTTCAAGGTCGGTTGGAATCTTCACGAGTTAAGTTTCAGTTATGGACTTCCAAAAGCATGATGTGCGCTTTGTGCCACAAATGAGATATGGGGTGTAGGATATTCCTATTGATGGATCACCTAATAGATAACAAGTCACTTCGAGTTTTAATCTATCCCTTGGTTAGGACAGGCATGCTCACAAAGTAAAGGATGTAGAATCGTCAAGGTAGTCCAATGAACCTTGAGGTCGAGAACAGTAGGAAAAGAGGCCAAGCTATGGCTATGCTATCTCCGTCTGGAGAGAGAAAGTCCAAATACGTGTTAGTAAGAACCTACCCTCGTATAGGTCACCTGGATTGCAAAGAGTAGGATTCTAGTTACACAGAAGAGTGTGACACCATACTTGTGAAGCATGCTCAGACAGAGGTAGAACTCCTAGACAACGTGTTGTTGAAGACCACCTGAGGGGCAGTGAGATGGTGACTTGTAATCAGGTAAGACTAGTAGGGACATGATAAGTCTTAGAGGTGGAGGCTAGCTACCAAAAAAGAGTTTTCAGAGAGTTCCCTAGGATCTTGTATATGAACTAGAAAGGTTCACATGCTCGAAAAGCCAGTGATAAGATATCACTACGAGAGGAGTTGTGACTAGCTCAGTCATAAAAGATACTACAAGAGCTAGCCTAGGTGAACTTAGAGGACTTATACAAGGATCCTTACTTCCAAAAGAGCCCGTATGTAGCTCAGATGAATATTAGTACTCAAGCGAACTACGTGACGGGGTGTCTCACCTTGAGGGAAGACTTGTGTTACCCAAATGAGATGCAATTACGAGGCCATTTTTTGTGAAGCAGTAAGGACCGTAAGGATCTCAACAAGGTCAGGATACCTCCTATGAGGATTAAAGAGAGGGACATGTCGAGGACTGCCTTCAAGAGTCATGGGGAAGGTGAATTTACTGATAAGCCCTTTCGACCTTCATTGCCTTGTGAAAGTTTAAGTTTAGACAAATCGAAGGTTCATGAGACTTTCTTGCTATTATCATTGTAGTCGCCTTTGACGATATGACAGTGGACACTTGAGGGAGGTTTTGGTGGTGTTTTGAACACATCAATCATACGCTAAGTTCTCCCAAGTGCCAGTATTGGCTGTCTGAGATGACGTTTGAGGTTATGTGGTGTCAAGCGGAGGGTTCATAGTAGACACCGGTAAGATTGAAGTAGTTAAGAGGTGGCCAAAATTGACCACAGTCACTAAGGTACAAAGTTTCTAGAAATCTTTCGAAAGACATCGCTAAGATTGAAGTAGTTAAGAGGTGGCCAAAATTGACCACAGTCACTAAGGTACGAAGTTTCTAGAAATCTTTCGAAAGACTCGTATATGATATTTCCAAGATCTCTGCAACGCCTACACGGTTAACCAAGGAGGGCAAGCCCTTCGATTGGATACCAATGGGCAAATAGAGTTTCTAGGAATTCAAGCAAAGGTTGGTGACTGTATCAGTTCTAGATGAGCCAGACAACCTAGTAACGTATAGAGATGCCTCATGTAAGGGCTTAGGGTGCGTGCTTATGCAGAAGGGTAAGGTAGTAGTAGCTTACGCTTCAAGATAGCTATGAGGGTCAATGACGCCCAGAGGTTGTATGTTTTATGGGTGTCTTGGGAGAATTATCTGGGTGTTGCTTGTATGTTTTAAGCTTCCGCTATACGTATTCATATGTTTAATTCATGTCGAAATTGTGAACTTTGCGTTCCGGGCCTGAGGGAGGTCATCGTCCCGTGACGCATGCATGTCTAGTTTGCATGAGTTATGTATGATGATGTTAGTCGACGGTTGCATGCACACTTTTTCCATGACTCATTACTATGATAAGCCTAGAGATTCGTAGTTAGGTTACCACGTGTTCTTAGAGTGCTAGTTGTCTGAACGACCTCTATAGCTTCGTGGGGGGAACCAGAGGTTTTTGACCAGTTCTTATTGCTCATAGTCATTTCGCATGGGAAATGTGTCCCCACGTCGTACAGCTCGTTAGCTGCACGGAAACGGATTGAGTCGCGCCCCTTAGAGGATTGTCATGGACTTAGGAGGTACTCAGCACACCCCTAGACTAGATACAATGTAGTCTCAAATAGCCATGCAGAGGTAGCGCCTCATAGAGAGACGCCGGTCATGTCAGCTTAGCATACGAGACTCTTAAGTACCAAATGAAAGGACGGATAACCAGTGGAGCTCTATAGAGCAAGTCCTAAGAGGCGAGCCCCAAAGGGACTAAGACCAGAACTAGACATCCTAGAGCCAATTAGAAGACTGTGGAGATTCTGTTAAGTTAGGATGTGATGAGAGCCTACAAGTAGATGGTTTACTTATATAATTTTTATACTCATCCCATTTTTCCTATTTTTTTTTTTTTTTTTTTAAGGTGTTCGTAGGTTGCTAGTCGAGGTAGAGGAGCGTTTGAGAGCTATTCGTAGGTTCCAGAGTGTCAGTCCCTTTTCAGTCTTTTGGAGTCTTTTGTAAATTTCCTTCATATTTGTATTGGGTCTTATTTTGTAAATTTGAATCTCTTTTTAAACATTTTAAATTACCCTTCTCCTCCTATTTTAATTTTATTGGATTTCCGTTTTTTATCTTTTACTCTTCTTTTCTCTTTCTTTGTGTTTGTTTTCAATTTCGTCTTTTAGGTCACAGTCCGAGTTTCGAAGACTCGAAAATCGGGTCGGGACAATGCATCTCATTCTCAATTAAAAACTAAAAAAAAAACATAAAAGGGAATGTAAGCATAAATACTTAAAAGACCAAAATGCAAAACAATTATCTAGAGATCCCCTTGAAAAGGCAGGCTTTTAAGACATAATAAAGTAAACAAACCTATTACTTATCTCCCTAAATAAAACTTTCTCAGTAATATATATGTATGAGCCTTCATAAGATTTACTCCAACGGATGAGAGTTGACACCCAATCAGTAAAACTAACTCATTTCGAAATAAGACCTTATGATAATAGATGGACAATTGCCATAAAAACTTTCGATATGGGTGTACACACAGACATGCCTTCTTCAAAATGTAAAGAAATTTGAAAACTTATTGACAAGAACATGGCATGTTTGTGAACAAAGCAAACAACAGAAGAAGGAACCTTATACTTATTGTATAAAATACTATGTACTTATTTTTCTAATAGCTTTTTACATCTAAAAAAAAGGTCTCAGTTCTCCAAGACAAACTGAAATGACAAAAGACAGTATGTATAAAGCAAGATCACACACACACAATGTTCTAGTAAAGAGACATACTAAACTTCAGGAGAGTTTGATGCCAAAGCCGTGTCCAACCTTTCTCGAAATGGGGTAGAATTGCAGTTGACCCTCTCATCCTGAAACCATAAACAAACAAACAAGTTAATATCACCACTGGAAGATGGATACATATGGAAGGATATCAAAAATACCTCTCTGATTTTCTTCTTCGTTTTCGTCGATCCCGAACAAGAGGAGCGTGCAATGGAATCTGCATACTCTTCTGTATGACTCCAGTACCTCCCAACAGTGCCTATGATGGGGATCTCCTCAGGACTCCAACTCCTATACCGCGTCGGAGTCGAAAATGCAGAAAACTGTCTAAGCTCTTCAAGAGTCAATGCTCCTAAAATTGGCCTATCTTCATAGCTTCTGGCTGAACTTGACCACATAGGTGAGTTTCCAATGGAGCTAGAATTACCAACGGATTTTGGTGTGGTTTCAGATTCAACCAACCAGTTTGAAAGGCTGGTATTGACCGTAATCTTGCCCTCAACATGCTTTCTATTGCTACCGTCTTCTTTCAACTTTCTCATTGAACAAAAAGTAGGTTCCGGACTGATGAGAACATCAGAATCTTTGTCTAAATGATTAGTATTCTCCTTTTCTGGATGATCAACTGGAGGTTGTGCTATCACTTTTGCAGCATTCAAAGAATGAGTATCATTCTCAATTGGGTTACGAACAAAATCTACATTCTCGTCCAATGAAGCATTGTCAGGTTGAATATTAGAACAACGGCTTGGAACCGGACTGTAAACCTCATTCTCTCCAGCTTCAGATGCAAGAAAGTATCTTGTTGATCCCATTGACAAAGAAAAGAGAGAATCTGAAGATACTTGCTTACTTAATACCTTAATTTTTCTATTCCCATCACCAGCATCATGTTTTCGTTCTTTTTCATCTAAACAGCCCCCATTTACTACATATTCTTCATCATCACTGTTTTGGTAATTTGAATACCTATGATTGAGAGGTAAGGAAAATGCATTTGATATAGTTGAGCTTCTTCTTGATTCATCATATTCCATTCCACTCTTCTCCTTTTTCTTAATCTTATCCAAATTATTTTCAACATTCTTAGTACGAACCACTTTTACATTCTCAACAATTGGGTGTACTTTTTCAGTTGTGTGACGCAGATCAATCTGCTCTTCACGTTTTTCTCTGTTTATTAAAGAACATCTACAACAAAATTAGAACCACACCCCAAAAACTTTCCTCCAAGAACACACAAGGATGATGATTGAGGTGAAAATCCTTTTTGAAATTGATCATATTGTAACTCACATGCAAGAGCAGGGTTTCATAGAATTAGGAAATAACCTACTTATTTGATATCGAACCTTAATTTTCTATTGATAAGTCAATAGAAAAACTTAATTTCATTCATTTTAAATCTCTCTAGTTCCAAACAAGACAGAGAACTTGAAATTATTCTTGGATTTCAGATCATTTCTTTACCTTTCTGTACTCTGAAACTAAATTCGAAGAACAAAAAACGAATCTCAAAGAACAAAAAGTATACATAAGTGCAAAGGAGAATCAAACTGAAAATCGATATGGAAACTAAACAGAGAATCAACAAAATTTAGTACATGCTAAAAGAATCTCCAAAAATCTTACAGAGAATTCTTATTTAGGTTAATCAACGAAGCATTAGCCACTTCCTTCGCTTTTTCCGATTCCCGAACACCTTCAGAAGCATTAACAATCTACAAAAACACTCGACAAAAGATAGAAAAACAAATACACCGATCAGTAAGAAACAAAAACAAAGGAAAAAAAAAAAAAAAAAAAAAAAAAAAAACCACAGAATGAGAAAAAGAGAAAAAAAAAAAAAAAAACAAATCAAAAGCGATTACATGATTTGGAGGGGAAATTCCGACGGCAGACTTTCTCGGTTTTCGGCGCTTCAAACGACCAAAACAAGATCGAAAGCAGCGCATGATTAGGCGATGAAGAGAGGCGAAAAGTGGAAATCAAATAATAAAAAAGTAAGAAGAATGGATGAAAGAGGAAGAAGAAGAAGAAGAGGATTGGATTGAATGGGAGTGGAGTTTGGGTTTAAAGGAAGAGGAAATGAAACGGCCATTGATGGTTTTGATGAATCTCTATGGAGAAATACGACCGTTGGGAGGGTTGGAAAGGGCTTTTTAAGGGAGTTTTTTTGGGTTTCATTCATTGATCCTAAATTTTTTTAATAGTTTGTTTTTTACTCTAATTTTTTTAATTTTATTTTATTTCGGTTTTATTTTCAAAACGTCCATTTTAATCTATACACATGTTTCTAAAATAGGGTTATTTAAAATTTTGTCCAATTATTCATACTACAATAATTTATTACATCAATTTAATATTTGAACTATTAGTAACACGTCTAAATTATTTTAAAATAGATCAAATTATTTTGTTGATTATAATTTTGAATGCTATTCTCGTTTAGTCCAAAAATGATTTAAATTTAGTTTAGATATTTTTAATAAATCTCAAATTTATTTATATAAAAATATTTAACATGTATTAAAATTTTATTTATAAATATTTTTTTTCATGAAAAATAATTTTACCATTTACCTATGGAGATTGACCTCTGATCCAATTAGATGTTCCAAATATCTACCTAAACAGGCACTTCCAAGAAGTTTACATGAGATTGACCACTGTTCCAATTAGATGTTCCAAATGTCTACCTAAACAGGCACTTCCAAGAAGAAGTTTACATGAGTCCTACACCCGTTATGTAAGGGACAAGAGAACAAGTGAGGTCAACTGTAGTGGAAGTCAAACAACAAGACAAATTGAAACTTGTTGACTATGTTTTCGTATCATACCGCCCGCAGTACTAGAAAATTTCTCGATACTCAAATATTGAACAAAAAATATCAAATGGCACCCATTTCAAATATTGAACAAAAGGTATCAAATAACACCCGTTTTCTCGATACTCAAATATTGAACAAAAAGTATCAGATAACGCCCGTTTTCTCGATACTCAAATATTGAACAAAAAGTATCAGATAACGCCCGTTTTCTCGATACTCAAATATTGAACAAAAAGTATCAGATAACTCTTGTTTTCTCGATACTCAAATATTGAACAAAAAGTATCAGATCACACCCGTTTTCTCGTTACTCAAATATTGAACAAAAACTATGAGAGAACACCTGTTTTCTCGATACTCAAATATTGAACAAAAAGTATCAGATAACACCCATTCTTGAAATTTTACGGCACACACACATGAAGCGACTAGTACTATATTCATGTCAAGGGGTCAATAAGAGCTTCTCTTAAGGAGTCTTAGTTTTTTTTTTTTCACAACAAAGAAAACGTAAAATTTATACTTGGTGATGATCTAGTACAAAGATTGGGGTCTAATTTTGACTTGCACAACCAATCTATAATTGAAAATCAAATTGGAAATAAGCTACAAAAGAAGAAGAGACTGCTAAAACCAGTGGATCCTCTATGCTCATATGATCTTTCAATGTGAAAAATAGAGACAAATACAAATAGGAGATAAGCTTACCTCCTTGATCTGTTGCAGGAGGATCTCAAAGTGGCAAGGCTGCAGAAATCACCTATAAAAGATTACTCTTCTACGTTCTCACTCATTTGAATTCCTCCATTCCCGCCCTTAGCAGCTTGTTTCTTAGGCTTCTTGTTCTTCGCTTTCTTTGCTTTCATGCGGCGTTTCTTCTCGTTGGCATCGACCCATGTGTAATCGGATGGTATGTGAAATGGGTCGATTTCATCTTTATACCGATTGCTGTCGCTGTCGCTGGATTGCCCGCCTCGGCTTCCTTTCATCCATGAAATCCATGATGATGATGAGGATCCCTCTGATTCCTTGGACTTGGCATCCTGGAAATGTGCTGGACTTGACAGTGGGGTTGCAAATTCTTCAACCGGATAAAGCTCCTCAAATTTTGTGAAAGTAACAAGTACTCTAATAGTTGGGACAATGGGAATGGCAACCTACAGAATGAAGCATATTGATTTGTTGTTATTATTTAATACGAATCCAATTTTGTTCATAAGAATTAAGATGGGAACATTTTTTCCTTGTGTGTAGTGGTTGTCAAGAGCTGACCCTTTTTTGTTTTTAGGAGTTTCATATGACAAGGTCAGATCTGAACTTATTAAGAACAGGAAAGAAATGACGTTACTTAAATAAGATTAATGGGGGTTTTTCCATTTAGTTAATAAACCAAGCTAACTTTTAATCTCTCAACAAGATACGCTAACACTTTTTTTACTTTTTTTTTACGGGAATTCAAAAAAATATCTCAAAGAAAACAGACCCTTCAGATCCCACATCAGTTGGGGAGGAAAACAAAGCATTCTTTATTTTTTTTGTTTATAAGATAAAACGAAACATTCTTTATAAGGGTGTGGAAACCTCTCCCTAGCAGACACGTTTTAAAAATCTTGAGGGGAAGCTCGAAAAAGAAGGTCCTAAGAGGATAATATCTGCTAGCGGTGAGCTTGGGTCGTTACAAATGGTATCGAGCTTGACACTGGGTGATGTGCCAGTGAGGAGACTAAGCCCCAAAGGGGGATGGACACAAGGCGGTGTGCCAGCGAGGATGTTGGGCCCTAAAGGGGGATGAATTGTGAGATCCCACATCGGTTGGGAGGAGAACGGAGTATTCTTTATAAGGGGGTGGAAACCTCTCCCTAGCAGGCACGTTTTAAAAACCTTAAACCTTGAAGGGAAGCCCGAAAGGGAAAGCCCAAAGAGGACAATATCGGCTAGCGGTGGGATTGAGCTCTATTACAGACCCTAACATTTTCCCGACGCAATGAACCTCTTTGGGTAAAGAATAAAGGAGCATATATTCTCATGGAGTGGTTCACATCACAGAATAATAGAGAATTAAAGCAATAAAAGCAAATGATAAAAAAAGCATACGTGCGATGAGGAATTGAAACCTTAGCACGATAATCTTAAATTAAGTTACCTTCACTGGAAATGTGCCATGAGGCAGTTTGGTTGTTAAAAGCTCTCTTAGTCTCCTGATAGCTTTTACCTTGTTGGCTAGGATGTCAAGAACAGGCAGAAGCTCATCTGTTTTTAAAGTAAAATCTGGTGTCAACCATAAGACTGGTCTTAAACCCTTTTTATACTCACTTTCATGCTTAGATTCATTGGTGATTCCTTTCTTCTTTTTCTTCTTATTGCTTTTATCTTTTCCCTTCTTTGCATCCCCCATATCTTCTGTGGATAATTCAGAACCCAATTTTTTATGATCAACTACTTTTTGATTGGCACCTTCCGGAGCTGATTTTGAAACTTTCTTCAAAATCTTTGGATCATCAGGATCATCGTTACTTCCCTTGCCACTCTTCTTGTTCCAACCAAACCAACTCTTCTTCTCCTTACTAGCACCATTTGGGTCAGAGTTTGTATATGAACTTACTGAACCATTTTCTTGGCTTTCACAGGCAACATGTTCCTCATCCTCACCCACATCATCAGAGTTTCCCATTCGAAGCGCGGAATCCAACTGCATTTTCTCTTCTGCAGTCAATACATCATCAAACTCATCATTTTCAACACCATTGGCTAACCTTTCTTCGTCATCACCAGCAAATAGCTCCTCATCGGTCATAGCTCCAGGTACCCGCCTTGACTTCACACTCACCATCACATGAGGCATATCATATATTTTCGCCTTCCAATTTCCGACCATCTCAGTCCTCTCCTGGCGTCTCCAATTTAGATGGGGAACAAGCTCTGCTTGAGTAACATCAATGCCTGGCCTATACATATTTGTCTGCGACATAAGGGTCACTTCATGGGCAACTTCTGCTTCCGTTGGTTGAACACCAGCTCCTTCTAAAGCATTTGTAATTTCCTTCTCCTTATGAGCAAGAACAATCAATGAACCTGGAGATAGCTTCACATTACCATCCTCTGAACTGTAACCCTCACCTAGAAAGAGAAATGTTTGATCAGAACGCTGAATTCGAAAACCATCGAAACCAGCAAGGGTCATATCAGCTCGGAGATTAGAACCACGCTTCCAAATGCGATAAGTATCTGATGGGGCGATTCGTCCAATAAAAGGAATAACAGAACTCTCGAAATGAAAAGTTATCTCCATGTAAAATTCACGAATTCGGGCAGCAGAAGCAATAATACGAGGAAGCCTACGACACCATTTTGCCCAAGCCAGAGGCTGGTAGTGTCTAGCAATTATCATCGCTATTGTTTCTTCTCTTGTACAGACTGCTTCCTGGAGAGCATTCCAACCATACTCATTCTGAAGGCTCCAATCAGCACCGGCTCCCATCAAAATTTCAGCTGAAATCGGGTCTCGAAGCCGTACTGCAAGGTGAAGAGGGGTCTCCCGACCAGGAACATCACGGCGATCAATAGCAGCAGAGACAGCATCAGCTTGGAGCTCAGCAGAAAGAGATTCCTCTTCAGTATTAACCTCACCAGCCTTCGCTAGCCGAGGTAGGGATGCAACAATACACTGGAGAGAGGCATAATCTCGACGAATAACAGCTAGATGAGCTGGACTATGCGAGTATTTCGAAAAATCTTCCATGAGGTTCGGCTCTTGAATATCACTAACTTCGATTCCTAAATAACCACTGCTCTCATTCTTGGGAGAAACTCAAATTCAGATGTCGAGATAGTTTCTAGCTCGAGATGCACAAGCAATTTTTAGAACTTAACTCAAAAACCAGCAGACATTAGGCATTTTCCAGCTACAAATTCTCTGAGAATCTCCTCTGCCCGTAGCTAGACAACAGAAAGAACCTAAAATCAGATTGCTCACATACCTTCGTCGTCCTCAAATCTCGACCATTTTAGCAGCGAACTGAACGAAAAGATACCACTCAAACAGCCTGATCTCGAACTCTGCTGCCTACTGCGACACAGTGAAGCAATCACAAAACGAAATCCATTCGTTTGATGAGCAAGACACAGTACAAGCTTCAATTCGATTGACAAACATTTCATTATCAAAAAAACAGGATTAAAAAACACTCCACCAAAACTCAACAGAACAACAAACAAATTGGCACCAACACTGAGTTCCATTCAAAATCTCCGAACCAAAAAGCAAAAAAACAACAGAAAAGAGAGCAAAACAGTTCCACAATCTTCCACATCGACTTCCGCAACAAACAATCAAACAAACAAAGAAGAAAAAACACAATTATCCCTGGAAATATGTGAAGAAATTAAAGGAGAAAGCAAGAGCAGTAAAGTAAAGTAAGAAGAAGAAGAAGAAGAAGAAGAAGAAAACAGACCGCAAGAAAATCGGGAAATTGGAGGCGGATGAGTGTGGGGGTGGTCAGTGTGGTTGCGTGGCTCTCTCTCTCCTCTCCATTGGATTGAGCTCCGTAAGCTCATGGGTAAACGAAACAAACCTAAAGAGAGCGAATGAATCGGACGATTTGGATCTGAGAGAGAGAGTTTGGGTCCGGACCTTCTTCGCCATTTATGTTAACAAGTACTACGTTTTGGTGCGCAAAGCGATTCCCCTCTAGCTCAGATCCCCCCCTCTCTCTCTCTCTCTCTCCTGCTTTCAGAGAGATGGTTACACAGTTGACCTTTATATTCTCTCGATTTTACGAATATGCCACTAAGTCTAACTAAAATTGAATATATAGTACTTCTCCGTGCATGATTCACACCTCTGCACATGAACTCACTAGGCACTTCCTAGGCCTGATTACAAACTGGCTTACGCTCATGCTATTAGAAACCAACAAAAGGAAAAGAGCACATATCATATCATGATGTCGGGTCCATACAAAATGTACTTAGGAAGTATTCCGTGTTCGTGACATACAATATGAATGAGGTCTTGCATTTTCAAATCATATGAAGAATGCGTATCTCCAATGGAGGAAGAAAGTATAGCCCTGAAACAAAATCAACTTGGGAATCAGTGACAAGACCAAGAGATACCAAACTCATCTCTTGCAAGTGGGCTTACAAAATAATGCGTACCCCGGATGGATCAGTCGTGAGATACAAAGCTCAGACTATAGATTCAGGGTTCTCTCAAGAATATGAACTAGACTATGATGAAACGTTTAGTCCAGTGGCAAAGATCATTATCGTACAAGTTCCTCCAGTACTTACGGTAAATAAAGATTGGAAATTATGGCAGATGGATATGAATAATGCTTTCTTGCAGGGAGAGTTAAACAGAGAGTTGTACATGGACCAACCGAAGAAATTCGAAGATGAAGTTGGAGTCATTGATCAATATATGCAAAATCCGAAGAAACCTCATTTGGATGCGGCTCGACAGACCTTGAGATATGTCAAAGGTATAATCAATTACGATCGTTTATACAAAAGAAGTGAAGACTAGAAGCTAGCTGGATATAGTGATGTCGACTATGCAGGAGACCACGATACCCGAAGATCAATCACTGGGTATGTGTTCAAGCTTGGTTCGAGAACAATTTTTTGGTGTAACAAAAGACAACCAACAGTATCATTGTCAACTAGAGAAACAGAGTACAGAGCAGCATCTGGAGCAGCTCAGAAAAATACATGGTTAAAACTTTTGATGGAAGATTGACACCAGAAAATTGAGTATCCAATACCACTTCATTGCAACAATCAATTAGCGATTCGCCTAGCAGAAAATTCGGTGTTTTATGCTAGAACAAAGCATGTGGAGGTGCACTACTATTTCATTAGAGAGAAGGTCCTAAAGGAAGAAATCGAGATGCAGTAGATCAAGACAGATGACCAAGTGGCAGACAAATCGAGATGCAGTAGATCAAGACAGATGACCAAGTGGCAGACTTGTTTACAAAAGAGCTTAATATTGTTAAACATGAGAGCTCAGTGTCACGGTCCTACATTCTTGACCGTGCGGCGTCGTGATCTATACACGCTCATGACCAGCCTTAAGGGGAACTAAGCCCCATATATATTTTTCGCCCCGGCTTTGTGGCTTCGTCGGACCTTAGGCGAGGTTTGTCTTCGCCAATCGAACATCGCTTGTGCGGAATCCAAGCTTGTTCAACCACACACGCCGCCTGTGCGTGTCTGTTCAATCATCTGCGACACATCCGACTTGCCTCTACGCTAGGCCAACTCAATCGGCTCGACCTTGCCTCTACTCGGGCCAAGGTCTCTCAATACAACGTCGCATCTCATCTTGCCATCTCGATCCCCATCGACGGGTTCATATGTCTTGGCGCCATCCCGAGTCTCGGGATGTCGTCGGTCATCATAACTCGTTCGGTCATGCCATCGAGAATGGGCCCTCATGTCGTTCATCTCATCGGGACTTCCCAAACATCCATCCATCCGGGTTCTATCAAGGCATAGGCCCTCCCGTGCCCATGCCGAGTCCTTTACGGATACCGTACCGGATAGCGGGTGTATGTAGCAACCTCCAACACGCGGGCTAGGGCGCAATACCGGCACACCCGTGCCGTCCGGTACTGTCCTTCAAAAATCCATTTCAAAGGAAGTCGCCCTGAGACACTCGTCTCGGCACGCTCGCCCACACTGTGACACACGTATGTGCCACAGGGTAGCTCGCTTAGGCCACAGAGCCCAGGGGTGGTGGAGAGCTAACACCATGCTACCCCCTATAGTACATTTTGAGCCATTTTCATTCTACCAGGAGTAGACATGATTTTTGTCAGGTGTCATACGGTGTCGTGCATTGTCCGTCCAATGTCCGATTGACACCAAACTTGGCGAGCATTCATATTTCATATGGACGGACTTAACTCCCGAACCGCATGACCAAATTTCTTCCGAAACCTCGACTTTTGAGGTTAAGGTCCGGGGCCCTACCCGACCCTTCAACAAGCCTATCTTGTCCTTCATGTCTATGTTGATGTCTCTGTTATGCTTGTGTCTCAATATGTCTTCAATGCCCACTTTGTGTGGTGGTGTGTTGGATGATGCATCATCCTCCTTGATCGCATCATGACATTCTTCTACGTTGGCCCGCATATGGCCGGATGGGCGTCTCTTGAGGGACGCCCCTTTGCTTGTCATGGCGTGAGGGTCACAACCTACTCTCTTCATAGTAAGGTTGTGACACTCAGCTCAACATGGTGCAACGAATGAGGACTAGTGGTGAGGGTGAGTGTTGAAATATCATCACTTGCCCACTAGAGTCAAGCCCAATTATTGTACGAGCCCAATAATTTTAGGAGAAATAGATTAAGATATTTTAGGAAAAAAATTCAGATTTGTTAGGTCTAGATTTAGATTTGTTAGGTATAGATTGAGTAGACTTAGTACTCCTCCACCCTACCTACGTTATTCATCTAAGAAATCCATAAACAATAAAAAGTAGTAGTATTCTACCGAGTGTCCTGTATTCTCTTCTCGATTAGTGTTAGTAAAGAGTGTGAGTGTCTCCCACAGAGAGTTATGTTCAACATTTACTTCTCGAGCTACAACTCTTACCGTCTTTCTGTATAGTTCAAGCTCTTGTCCTTTATAGCTAAGCGGCCTAGAGTTTTGTTTTTTTTTTTTTTTTTTTTTTCCCTTTTCGGGTCTTCACACTTTGACTTTTTAGTTACGGTCGAAATTCAAAACTTCAAAAATATCAGATCGTGACATTTCTAAACTCTTCTCCTCCAATCTATTGAAATTTTCTTTCAAGAGACTCCCATAAATATTGACTTTGTGTTCGAGTCATAGTGATGAAGACCTTGTTAAAGAGATTCAACCATCGGAGAAAATGGAACAAGTAGATTAAAGACTCCCCGCCAAAACTTTTTTTCATATTTTTTAAAAATAAATTTATTTAACCTTTTCGTTTCATTTAAATGTACATAAAATCCAAGTCGATTCCAATACTTTCACTGCGTGAATGAAACATTCATTCCCAACAGAGTTTGCTTGACCTTGATCGTTTGGTTCGCTTTCACGATAAATATCTCTCAACACAAGTAATATTTCCTCTAATCCACCTTTCTTTTAGCGTGTCGAAAAATTAAAACGTTTAATAAGTATTTTTCAACATTTGAAACAATTTTTCTTACCTTAAATATTTGAAAACGACTCATTTTAAAAATCTTGAAGAAAAGTTCGATAAGAAAAGTTTAAAGAAGATAACATCTATTAGCGGTGGACTTGAATCGTTACAGACTTCCCCTAAGTTTGTAAGGCGTATGTCCTCCATCTTATTGAAAGGCCCACCAATGTCATCATTTCCCATGCCACAAGGCCTACATTCTGGCAGCCTGTCTTACAGCAGTCCTCCAATCAGCCCCCTCTGACAACGGCAAGGTCTATCCTATCCCCTATTCTACTAAACACGCTTAATTTTGATAATTTTTTTCTTTCCTTTTTTTTCTTTTTTTTACTTAATAAATAATTATAAATTTAAAATTATTAAATATTAGAAATTTGATGGTATGATTAAATTGGGGGTAAATTAAACTTTTAAAATGTGGTTTATTAACAAATTTAATATTTTTCTTCCAAATTAAATTGTTATTATTCACCATTAACATACGAACATATTTGGAGGGTTAGGTTTTAGCGTAGGGACAAAGTGAAGATGTCATTTTCTAAAATTCCTTGTCCCGTTACGATCACGACATTAATAACTAAGATGTGACCTCGAATGATGAATTTTGTACTTTTTTTTCTTTAACGATTGTGGAAAGGAAGATCGATGATTGACATTTGAAATAATATTTGTTATCTTATTCACTGAGTTATGTTCAAATTGATCGAAAACATTCGTACGATAAATATTTCACTACTTTTGTTATTATTATTTTTTTTTTAATGTAAGAAAATTTTAGAATTAAAAAAAATCAATTTTATTTAATAATTTGAAATACAATTTTTTCAAATGGAAAAAAATATTAATTTTAACACAAATCCAATTTTATTTTCTTAATAATCAAGGCTCGACTCCTTTTATTTTGGAGTAAGCTCTCATGGCTTTGTTTTGGGCTTTCCCACGAGGCCTCAAGCCAATAGAGAAAGTATTATTTGATTATAAACTCATGATCATTCCCTAAATTAGCCGATGTGGGATTTTCATCATCCAACACCTCCCCTCGAACAAAGTACGCCTTCCCTTAATTGAGGCTCGACTCCTTTTTCTTTTGGAGTCTTAGTCATGTTTTACTATGCCTTCGAGGAGGCTCGACTCCTTTTCTTTTGGAGTCCTTTATTCGACATTTGAGGATTTACCAATCTATTGACACAACTAAGTTTAGGGCATGACTCTGATACCATGTTAGATGAACACAATTCTAAGTACGACATTGTCCACTTTAAGCAAAAGCTCTCATGACTTTGCTCTGGACTTCCCCGAAAGGCCTCAAGCCAATAGAAGAGTATTTTTTTATTATAAACCCCATGATCATTCCCTAAATTAGCTGACGTGAGACTTTCATCGTTAAAAAAAAAAAAAAAAAATGACGGTAAAAACGAAACATTATGAAAAAGAAAATGGTTTTGAAGGATTAAAAAAAGGGTATTGGTTTCACCCCTTTAGGGTAACAAAAGAAGGAAACAAATAAAGTTTTGGTGTATTGTTGGTGTTTTATGCAATGGTGAGGCCCATCCCATTTCATTGTTATCAACAAATATGCCCATACCTTGTCCCCTCCTTTTTTGCTTTTCAATTCATAATCACTTTGAGTTTGCTCCCCATTTTGCCTTACTTCTTATTCTCTTTTTGCCTTTTCCTCTCTTTTGTATGCCGATTGCTCGTGTCTTTTTCTTAACGTACATATCAACCCACGACATCAACAAAATGCGTCTATAATGAGATTGACGAACGAACTCACTAAGTTATACTTTAATATATTGAAAGAACTAAAATTCAAACTCTCAGCGTCATCAGATTATTTAGCTATTTTGATTAGGAGTATTCAAAAGATTCGATGACTCAAAAATCGAATCTGCCCCACTTGACCCATATTGTTTAGTGAACACACCTGTCTGTTGGAAAAACTCGCACACTTTATTAAGACCAATCAAGAAGAAATATTACATAGAAACTACTATTTTGTATTTCTTACGGTTTTTTGGGATGATGAACTAAGTAGGGTCGAGCTGTAGATAGTAGGCCATCTATTTCTAAAATTTCTCAACATTTTTTTTTTAAATATCTGAATTTGTTCCTGAAATCCCTAAATCATTTTCTTATCGGATAAATAAAACTACCATTTTACTTTTATTAAAAATAAAAATTTGAATAAATGAATCAAACAAGGTGAATCAACCAAAAAAAAAAAAAAAAAAAAATTAAAATTAAATTAGATTGAGTTAATTATTTAATAAGGGTAGTTTGAGTTTTAAAAAAATTAAAACTAAGAACAATTGGATTGAGTCTCTTAACCTGATCTAACCCAAGTCACGAACATCCTTAATCTTGATAATGTTTTGATCATGTACGTGACATCGAAACAATTATACGAAGAACAATGTAGATTGGTTGAGGGGAGAACGACACATTTTTTATAAGGGTGTGGAAACCTTCCTCAATAGACATGTTTTAAAGCATTGACGCCAAAAAGATGACAAGTATCTGCTAGCGGTGGACTTAGACCATTATAAACATTCGGATGAAAGTTGAGTCGTAAAATTAAATTTAATGTAAGACATTTCACCATTATTGAAGCTTTTAAGTCCATTTATCTAAAAAGAGGAGAAAAGGGATGGATTCAATGATTTCAAGATTAATGAGCGGTAAAAAGTAAGTTTTTAGGTTATAAAATTCAAATTATGTTTGTGGAGAAAATTGAAGGGTAAAGTGGTAAAAAAAACCATTGGTTTGCAGCCTCCAAATACTGTGCAAATCCCAGTAAATTATGATGATTTATTAACCATAATTACTCTCACTAATCTTCACTTCCTTTCTAAGCAAATGGGCAATAATTTTGAGGCATGTCAAAGTAAGAGACTAATTAATGAAGCAACTAAATTTATTTTGAAACTATATATATATTTTAACGGGATTTTTGTTACGGGGGTACATGTTCCGAGTTGAGTTGGATTGAAAGATTTTTTAGGGTTCGTTGGATTGGGTCTCTATTTTCGGGTTCGGTTGTGGTTGTTTAGATGTCAAATTTTTTTTTAAGTTTTATTTATCCACAATTTATAATTATTTGGATACAATCTTAGATAAAATATATTAAAAGTTCACAAACAAACAAAAATAGTTCTATAATTATTCACGTAAAAAAATCAATAAAAATCAACCCAAAAAAATGGTAACATATTAACATAGTTCAACAGTATTTCTTAAGAATCGGTTACAATAAGAAAAAATTAAAAGAGATTATCATGATTAGTTTAAAGATATTATATATAACAAAAATAAAAAAACCATAAAATATTTTAATTGCAATAGGTGGGTCTAAACTAAACCAAATAAGAAATTAAAAATAATAAAATAATATAAACAAAATTAAACAAAATAATAATAAAAAATAAAAGAAATTAAATAAAATAATAGTAAAAAAAATGTATATCCCTGACATCCGGTATGGGTGTCCTCAGAGAGACTGAAATATCACTCTTGCAAACTTATTAATACAAAAAGATTCTTAATATAATTTATATATTTTTATTTGGTTCGAGTCAACTCGAAACGGAACCGATTAAGTTCAGGTTCAGAAAAATGAACACAACCCTACCTGAAATGCTAATCCAACCAAACCCAACTCTTACAATTTGAGTTGGGTTGGTTCGGGTTATCGGATTGAATGTACAGCCCTAATTTCTGCCCTTCTATTCTTTCACTCTCGATCATCTTTGTCTTAAGAATGTGTGCTATAAATATTATGACTTGATTTTCGAGATGTTGAATATCTGAACTTGACTAAAAAAGTAAGATGAAAGCACACAAATAAAAAAGTAAAACAAAAGCAATAAAAATACAATAAATTTTGCACAAATTAATCCAAAATCCAAAACTTGAAAACCGGCGTTGTTCAAGTTGTTTACAAATGGAGAACAAGAATGGGATATAAAAGTGTACAAAAGATAACCCGTGAAAATACAGACTACACTTACGTCTTAGGTCAACACCTCTCTGTGACAGCGCAGTTCTTGAGGACTACCTATGGTAACTTGTAAGCTCTCACCACGTCCAATTCCTAATAGGGTTCTATGTGCTTTATTTAAGATCAAGGAACTCGGTAAATATTCTGAGCTTCTATGTAGGTCTTCAAGTTTTAGGAACAACCAACATGATTCAACTATTGTGTAGTCTTGAATCTCTCTTCAAGACCGATTTACGGAATCACAACATCAATCGAGATCTCTCTTCGAGATTGGTTTACAGAATTGCAACATCAGCCTCGATCCATTTCTACACACAATAGAAACACTCACTTTGAAATAACTACCTCTGTAGTCTCAAATCTCTCTTTGAGACCAGTTTACGAAATCGTAGCATTAGCCTTGATCCGTTTCTATACACAAAGAAGAGCTAGCTACCTATGGGGTCTCAAGTCCCTCTTCAGGATCTGTTTATGGAATCACAACATTAGCCTTGATTCGTCTCCACATATTACCTTAGAGGTTCTGGTTTCATCCGCTCTTACTACTATAAGCCTATTAGGCTTTCTAAGTCATTCTCGTTGTAGATGTCTACTAGATTTTTATTTATTTATTTATTTATTTATTTATTGATGTTTAGGCAGCTTAAAAGACGTTTGGGACTAACACCTTGGGGTTAATCCAACTTCTGGGTGCTCATAGATCTATACCCCTAATCGTCACCTAGAATTCTATGGTGCTAAATCTACTTGAAATGTATTATCCTGGGTCAAATTGAAAAATCGGTTTATCTCTAGCACATGGATCATATTAAAAACATTCATGCACGCTTAATAGAGAGATATTCCTATCAACCACTTGAGCATAAAATTTATCACCTAGAAACATACAAACGTACTCAACAAGAAGATAACATCCATCAGACACTTAGAGCATATATCACAATAAAAAGCATTGAAGTAGAAATTCAAGAACTGACTCAGTATCTAAGTGAATTCATCACTTATCAACAATTTTCAAAAATGGAAAAGGAACAAAATTCATCTTGTGAAATCATATTCCTAACTCCCATTTGATTATTTCGTTCCTAAAATGTTAGGTTTTTTTTTACTTATGTAGCTATAACCGTTTCTCCTTCGGGATCGAACTCACGTACATTATTGTCACTATTGCCCACATAAGTAATGGATACAATCAAAACTAACTTATGATGGAGGTCAACTTTAATGGGCAACAATGATTATCATAGTCGAATATTATATAATTGACAATTATCTATCATATTGTCACCTTCATGTTCTAATACATGATAATAATACATAATAGCGTAGATCATAAAACTGTCTCTAACTTTCACAAAACGGGCATAAAACTGTCTCTAACTTTCACAAAACGAGCAACGACCAACATTACTAATATGTTTGAAGTAAATTATGATGTGAATATGAATCACTAGTTCAACTTTAGAATATAATAAAATAGATAGAATTTTAGTAGGGTGAGACAATCGTATTTCTAGTCATTTGATTACAAAAATTAAAAAATTTATTATATGACTCAAGTTACACCGAAAATTAATTCTCGATTTTTTTTTCAAGCTCAAATTTTTTTGAAATTTCATTAAAAGTTTTAGAGGTCGAATTTCAAGATGAAGTAGAAGAAAAAACTGCTTACAAAAATCCCCAAATAAATATTAAAAAAAATAATTGAAAAATCATTTATGCTTTTCAGTTAGCTTTATTGTTCAATAGGAACACTTTTTTGGAAGATAATAATTTCTTCCGAGCATTTGAACAACCTTGCTTCCATTTCCAAAGCGATTTAATAAAAACTCATAAATAATCTAATAAATATTCCTAAACTTTTAAACCTAACATAAACTTACCAAACTTCAACGAAAATAGTAACTCTAACTATTTTTTTTGGTCCTCAACGCCTCTAAATTTCTAGGATAAATAGATTCATTTTGCAAGTTCGGTATTACGGGTAATTCCTACAAAGGATTAGACTAATAACGTATACAATACTTGAATTCACGATGTAGATGCTACATAGTTGATTCTCATCCTCTAGAGACTATGAGTGTAATAGAAGCATCCGTCAACAAAAGGATGATCACGGAGATAAAAACTAAGTCTTGATACAACGACGGGATAAAGAAGAGTGCTTATCTAATGCTTCTTTAATGTCATGAGAGTAATGTTTTATTACATGAACTTGTAAAAGGGAGAAAAGTTGAAATGAATATTCATAAATAACAAAAATTCCCAGCTCTTACACAGAAAAAGGATATAGAGACTGACTGACTGACTGACTGACTGACTGAGCTGCCCATTCACTCAAAACAAAAGTCATACAATGAAAAGCATCACAGAACCACACCCAAGTCACAATTAGGGGAAAGGATATATATTTTTTCTTTTTCATTTTGAGAAACAGAATAAAATTACAAACCAAAAAAAGGGGCTTAGATGATGATGATGATGATGATAATGATGATGATCATATCTATCTCTATATAAATAGGCTTAAATTGAAGGTGGGGAAAAAGGGGAAGGCAGCATATTATAAACTAAATAATAAATGGCCTTGAATTATTGACCTGTGCCAAGCAGACAACACTTACAGAATGTTGTTGTATCAGTACAATCTACAGGGATGTTCCACGCAAATAGTAGAGCATTTGGTCAAAGCAGCGATCGGAGACCTGCGATTCGTGTTCGAGAAAGCACCACTCTGCATTCTCGTTCTTAAGAAACTGCTCCGACTGTACACATTTCTTCATCTGGTGGCCACTTTTAAAACGTTACTTTTCAAGCTCCCTGAAAAAGAAAAAACAAAAGAAAGGCAGAATGGAATTATCAAGAATTCTCTACGTCGAGAATAGTAATACTCGTGCTATTCATCGATACAGTAATCGTACAATCATGTCTATCCAATGGCATGCCGTTTTGCTATTGATCGAAGGAGGCATCATAAAAATTAGGTGAATAAACAGAATCAAGCATCCCTTGTTTCGTCTCTGTCCAAAATGTTCGACCTCAAAAATGACATTATCACGTTCAGCCTTAATTAACTATTCGACCTCGTTAGGATTTGAACTGAATCTCGACTAATGGGTATTAATACAGAAATAATTGTCCTAGCTTACCCAACTCACTCAGAATGGAGCTTCAAGAGACTCATCCCAAACTTCTGCACTTCCATTAGAGGCATCTTCCACATCTTCTTCCATTGAAAGCCTAATATATTCTCTATGAGCAAAACGATCCCACTCTGTCAAAGTAGGATTCTCGCGCTCCTGCAAGCCACAAGCTCAAAATTATCACCTGGCATAGCCGATCGCAATGCAATGGCCATGTAAAATAAAAGCTAACGTACCTGGCGGATAAGAAATGGATCACGTGTTTCAAAGGCCATAAACTTATTCAGATTAAAAAGAATATTAAAAACACTTCCAGAAAGCTTGCAGCCTTTCAGATCCCGTAGAGTGATATAACTTTCATTCTGCAAGAAGGAAGACATTGTGTAAAGCAAAACAATACCCTTTATTAATTCACAATGTTTTGGAGAACCTTTCAAAGATGATAATACCAATGGATATCTTTTAATGATATTTTTCGAGAACTTTGACAGACATCGTAACACAGGAGAACAAAACTAATAAAGGAGTAGAAGATGAACCTCAGGTCCAATCATATCAATTATCTGGCACAAAATATCCTCAAAAAGTACAGGTTCTTGAGCCATGCATTCCATACGATGTAATTGCTCCTCATAAAAGAATTGCAATTCATTCCGTGTTAAAATTCCATTACCATCCAAATCTATGCACTTGAACCTAGGAAAAACCACAAGGCATCATCATCACAATAGGCTGATTGTCACAAACTTGGTCAAGAAATAGAAAACTGGAGAAGACAAACCAAAGTAAATAAACAACAAATCATACCGGCTGCAACTCATAATATAATGACTAATTCTCAAGTATTTTGTCAATGACGCCTAAAAAGAGCTTACACTCTTGTTACCAATTGGAGAAGTATTTTGTCATTCCTTTGGTTTGGAATTTTTTTCACCTCTTTTACAATTTCATACATCAACAAAATTGTTTATCATCAAAGATAATGATGATACTAATAATGCCTGAAAGCTTGAGTCATCTTACAAACAATTTATATGACCTGGTAAAAAAATATCAGGAAACGCCAATATTCACTTAAAAATTAGAGAAAATAAGGACATAACATACCAATACTCAAGGCTAGGCTCAGATGATTTATCTTCCTCAGACAATATAAAATAAACAAAATCTTCGTATCCCATCCTACCTTCAACTTTACTAGTAAACTTTCTTGGAACCTAGAATCACATGAAATCATTTAGTGAAGTTAATGCCAGTACTCACTTTATAAATGAAATAAACAAAGCAATAGAAATGGAATAAAATCTTGGGGATTCCAAGGAAGTTCCATTTAAAACTGAAACCTGGAATCAACTTAAATCAGTTCTAACAAAGCAATGTCCCAGATGATTCACAAACCTGAGAGAATATTCTATCAACAATACGGTAGGTAAGCGCATGATTTCCATATTTGATAAGGTTCTCCTTGTCAATCAAGAAGTCGTGGTCCGTGTCCAGCTCCCAAAATTTGCAGTATATTACATAAAAATGCTCATAAGAAAAGTACCTACAATTAACAATTATTGCACATTAAACGACAATCAATAGGATACCTTCGTAAGAATACATACGATCATAACATAAAAATCCAATTTGGAAGTAACATATGTAAGAAAGAAGTATAATTAAGAGGTTCAAAATGATCTACTTTTTCTTCTTATGCCAACATTATAATAAATAAGACTAAATCCTTAGGCCTCTCCTCTATCTCTTACATTTTTTTAGTCTGCATCTAGAGAGAGAAAAAAATGGGATTCATATCAGTGGGATCTGTTTTGATGGTTGGACCCAACAAAATCTGGCACAAAATAGAGATACAGTTCCCGAATTGCAACCAATGCAGAGATCACCATCAAATTCTTACACTCTCCTTTATTGGGGATACTGGCAAGACTAAAACCCTTCTTTCTCCTTTTTAAGAAACCATTTATTAAGTATTGGCTCAAAAGCTACAAGAACGGCTAGAATGAAAATCCACCATGAACCAATCGCTTATGGGAGCTCATGGAGAACTCTTCGATGGATTAAAATAAAAAAGTAAAAAGAAATTACAAAAAAGAAGACTTCTTTTGACAAAAACTGAAAAAAGAATGATAAAACCATGAGGGAGATACGATAGAAGAAAGAAAGAGGTTAAGCATAAAAGGAAGATGAAAATGATAATGCAGAGTAAAGGAGTTAGATCTGGGACTGATTTATGAATTGAACTCATGAAGACAACAAATAAGTCTTCAGTCAAAAACCTACCTCAAAACTTTGTTGATGTCCTCTTCTTCATCAGCATGTTGCATTGCATCAATCAAATTACCACGTTTGAGCTCCCTAAGCGAAAGCTGACCATTTCCAGCTCTATTTATGTAGAAATATATCCTATATGTTACTGTTTCAGCTGGTTTACAAAATAAAAGTTCATTAAAAAAATGAACAACAAATTATAAAGTGCTGTAGTCTAATTTCATGATAAAAGGTAAATTTAAAAAAAGAATCTAGAATCAAGCAGGTTTACGATGATTTATCATAGCAAGAAGCCTTGAGGGAACCCAGTATCAAGCCCCTGCCTGAAACTCAAATTGCTTACAACAGCAGGCATCTAACATGGACTGCAAGGTCAATTCCAATGCATACCAGTGCCTAACCAACAATGCTAATGTCAACTCAACAGATGCAATTAAAAAAGCCAACAATCTGTACAACTAGATGAACTACACCGCAAGACCATGGCAAACTAGTGCCATATGCTTTCAGAAAAAATAAACTGCATTGGAACTAAAGAAGAATGCAAGACAGAGGAGAGAATAAAAGGCCCCACTCTAGTGCCATATTCTTTCAGATAAATAAACGACCACATTGCAAATGAAGAAGAACACTAGACAAAGAGGAAAGAGTAAAGGGCCCCACTATAGCTGATGGACAAATGGTCTAGCAATATTACAGAGCCTCCAACTACTCAATTACAAAACCTTTTGTACCGGAAAACCATTTAGAAACATAAAGATTCAAATCCTACATATCATCAAGCTCTCAGCCGTCAACCTTTTAAAACACTATACATTCAAAAGAGGAGCAACGGATATAATAACCATTGCCAAAAGAGGTAATATTGAGAGCATTGATGGGCCTTGAGCCTGGATGATTTTAACGTCAGGATTCTTTTTTATAAAGGTTGAAACACTCTCAAAGAAGAGGAAACTGCGGAGGTGTTCCCAATGCTTTCTCAGAATGCTATATACATTGGCAACCAAAACTGAAACCAATTTAAAGGTACACTAAGAAGTTGTTAATCTCATCCATGACATGATCATGGACTATGCCCTATTCATGAGGATTTTGCACACCAGAAACCTTCCCCACTCCTTCGAAACACCTGCAAGATTCTACTGTTTCTCTCTACCCATACATTGCATAAGATTTCCTCTACAGCAAGATTCCACAAAACCTCAACCTTTCCCTTGAAGAACGTACCATATAATAGCCACATCATACTCTCCTTCAACTAGCAAGGAAACACATAATTCAAACCAAACTACAGGGCTAAAAGACCTCAATTTCCAGCTGAGAGCTTACAAGGAAAACAAGTGATGCACGTTTTCACATTCATTAAAACAGAGCACACACTAAGAGACTAGAGAACCATTGCAGGACATCTTTCATGTACTTTTTCTCCACTGTATTCAGAGTTTCTATACAAGCCGACCATAAGAACGCTTTCACTTTTTTTGGACAACATCCTGCCAAACAGCTCTGTACACCTCTTTTCTAAAGCTTCATCTGAATCTTTTGAAAGTCTGACCAGGAAACTAACAGAAAATTGTCCTGAATATCCAGTACCCAAACTCTTTTAATGACCTCCCCAATTAGCTCGAGTCTCCAATAAATCCAGGAGCAACTTTTCTTCTTCATCTCTTAAATTTCTTCTCAGAAAAAATGTTTTATCCCCCACAATTGGAGCCCACACCTCCTTAGTAATCTTATTCTTTAGACTTCAATGTCATTGTCTTTGTTGGTTGTATCCCTCATCAGGCAGAAAGCGTAGTGGGTGTTTAATGAATTTTATTATGTCTTATGGAATGGTTTTTGAGTTTATACTATATTTTAGAATTTTATTGTTCGACTAGTTATATTGTACTAATGGAAGTTGTCACTTCAGTAATTTTTCATTTTATCAGCAAAAAATTGTCCTTTGTCAAAAAGTAGGTTCCAATGTTAAGTCGGTAGGCTCTCTTTCTTTTGTTCTATTTTTTTTGTAATGTGAAGGAGCAATTATTAAGATTGTTCTATTTTGAGGATGCCTCATCCTCCCCCACAGACTTCCTAGTGATCCTTTCACATATCAGTAAAGTTCTGGTTTTGTTCGTAAGGAAAACAAATATAATATATTTTATATAAATATCATGATGAAAGAGATTTGATAGCTCAAAAATTAGAGAAAGAAGTTAGTTAAACTAACCAAAGATAAACATGATTATTACGAAAAACAAAATACAAAGCAAACCAGGAATACCCATCAAATTAAAGCAGGAAAATTCAGACAAAGGCACCAACCATATCTTTCCTGAAATTCTGGAGTGCTCTGAAGGAATTCTAGCCCTGGGTGCGTTGCTAAGAGTTCTCGAAGCACAGGTTTGAAGTCATCCTGTCATAAAATCATAATACTCAACTTCACCGAGATGTGGTTACTTCAGATGATATCAATTTCATTTAACCATTTACTAAATATAATCTTTGGGTTACAATAAAATATGTAGGAAATAATACAAGTTAATTCATAGAAAACAGCTTGTTATTCGTGGTGCTATATTAACACTAAAAATACCTTTTTTTTCTTAGAAACAATAGTCTAAAGAATACTAAAATTTTGATAAATATAATAATCGACATTTATTTTTTCAATACAATGATCAGGACTCAAAGAAGAAGAAAAGAAGGGAAACAATTAAAAATAGAAGGAAACCTGAGTCAGATACTTGAGATCCGGCTGCTTTAAAATCCTAAAAATTTGGGTTGCTATATCCAGTGTCAACATGTTTCCGTTGATCCAATACTCAATAAAAGCATCCCTGAAACATAATAACGATGATCATTTTTTTTTTTGATAAATGATGATGATGATGATGATAAAAAATCTTGAGAAGAATATTAGACACATGCTTCAAGTAGAGAAACCAAGTTTATTTTTTCTGATCATTAAGTGTCTAGGTTTGTTTGTGTGTGTGTTTTAACTAATCTCACGTGATAACCAATAGGCTTCTAAAAATCATATTATTCATTTCAATCAAAATGTTGGAAAGAAAAAGCGTTGCATCATCTCCCAGAGGATAGATTTTGTGTAAAACATAGGAGGATTATCATTTGCATTTCTTTATGCTATTCCCCAATGCTCCCTGCTCGTTGCTCAAATCTCTTCAAAGCGTTTGGCTAGAGCTACTGCTGACCAACGAATATAAATGTTCAGTTTTCTAACTTATTAATGGACGCCCTTACTTGGTCAAGCTGGAAGAATTTGGTCAACGCTATGCTTGAGGGTTTTTCTTTGTTTTTTTTTTTTTTTTTTTTTTTTTTGGAGATTATGCCTTGAGAGAAAGCTGAAAACTTTCAAAACGACTGATTCTAGTTGGAAGAGTTCCTGGGACAATGTTTCACTCAAAGGTATACTCAGCTGCTTAACCAACTCTAAAGAAATGAAAATGTGCATTACGCCACTATCCATGAATACAACCACGTCTTAATATGCCAGTTTCTCTCCCACTTTCATTCATCCTGATGTTTCCTCTTCCATTCTTTGCATTGCTATTCCATCATCTCCAATGCCGTTCTTATCACAAAAATCATGCACCGCCATGACTAGCAATTCTTTCTTTTTGGAAGGAAGGCCAAATCAAATACTTTTGTCCCTTGTCAAACTTTTTATTGTTTTATTGGGAGTCTTCTGTCATGATTGAAACAGAAGGAAGAAAAAAAAAACAAAAAGGGGACCATCTTACTTTGGTATGATGTGTAACCAGATCGAGTGATAATGGACCATGTTGCTGCCACCTTGTAGCTAAGGAACTTGGAGTTTGGAGAGGAGTTTAGCATCCAAGGCCACATCGTTTCCTTCAATTCTTCAGGCAGCTTTGCATTCTTGTCCTCAATTCCTTACGTTGTTTCCATTTGCTACACCTCTCAACAAATCCCATAGTTCAACCTAGACCACCTCTTTCAACTCAAGTTCATTAAAGTTCCTTCTAGAATCAAGCCTCCAATACTAACTTAAAAGCATTCCAGCACTAACATACCAAAAGCCTCTTACTTCCAATCCGACCAATGTTTTAAAAGGTTACTGAGGCTTATGCCTTGAGGCAAGGCAATAACTTTTTAACCTTGAGAGTTACGCCTCCTTTGAACCATAAGAGGCTTGTGTCACTATGAAAACACGTTGAGGTTTAAAATATCTACACCTAATGTAATGAGAAGAATAATATTAATGTCTCATTCTTCCAAAATATAAAAATTTGAGTTGTGACAATTCGAACTATTACTACTTTCGCTGATGTGACTTTAAAAGCATTGAAGACAATTTATAGAATAAGGCAATCCTATTAATGATAGTTGTAGAGAGGTTAAAAATATCCTTTTAGAATTTTTGTTTAAGTGGCAATTGACAAAGGTGGTTTTCGTTTATGCTTTAATATGACTACTATGTTTAACACTTGAAACTTATGCCTCGCCAATTCAAGAAGAAAAGCTTCAAGGCCACCTTTAGCCTTTTAAAACATTGGATCCAACAAGCGAAGCAAATAATAGTGATGAAAGAGGGTGGGAAGAGTTTCTGTTCAACCCAAAGTCCATGGATCTTCCAAAAGATCTACACTCTTTGCCACTCCCCAACCTAAAACTAGACACTTTACTTTCATTTCTTCTCAATGATAGCTCAGTTATTCATTAAGAAAAACTAGTCACATGTCACCCATGCCCAAGATTTACACAATCATTCATTGGTCATAGTTACTATAGATCTACTTTGGCAAACAAACTAATAATTATAATCGTACCACTAACATAATAATTTTTTTTAAAAAAAATCTACATGTCCTATAATTTCACATATACTTGACTTTAACATAAGCCAATCTACTCAAACTACATTGGGGCCCAGAATACGAAGATTCTCTCATCTACTTCTAGATTAGTATTATCAATCATTGTTGGACTGTAACAAAATATCGCCCTATCGATTCAAAACCAATTGGAATATAACCTACTAAATGTCCATTTGTGGGTAGGTGTAGGATTCGGAAAGACTACATTTTCATCTCAGGAGCTGCCTTTTGTGAAGAGCATCACTGGTGTAGCCTAATGGACTAAAGGAGAACTCTCTCCAAGAAGTCTATCTCAAATCTTTATCATTGAACAAAGGTTAAGAATAAACCAAGTATTTCAAAGACTAAAAATGACTTAAAGGAATAAATTCCACGAGTATTATCTAATCTCCCTACATCAATCACATCCATGGACGGGGATAATAAGAAGAAACAGGTTGAAGCTCTAGATTCTAATAATTAAATCCAAAGAGTACCAAACAATATTAGGATTTAATTTAAGGAAGGCCTATAAAAGTTGAAATTCGAAATAACAAAACATCGATTAATAAAATTTTCTGAAGGCGGCGTATTTTTGTATGGTCTGGCTTTGAAATCTTTCACTCTTCCGCACAAAGCCATTCCTTATCCCAACACACACGCACACAAAGAAAAAAAAGATAAACACAATCTTGAGCAGCAAAGTCAGGCATTAAGTAGCATGAACAGTTCATTGAAAAAAAAAATACAGAATTAAAATATTTACTGATAAACCAAAGGAGACAAGGAAACAGAAACAAAGTCCAATATATACGTCATACTAGAACAACGTTCTCCAGCAACAAGAGAAACCTACCTTGTCACAATGCCAGTGCTATTAACATCTATCTTTCTGAAAAGAGAAGTGGAAAAGAATGATGGCAGCTTGCATACTTCTTTTGTAACTGCCCTAAATTCTGGCATAAAAAAGGAGAGTTAGTGTCCATTGGAGAAATGAGACGTAATTTTTTAGATATCCTACCATGGATCTGTAACCCATCCAAGTGTCCATAGAAAGCCTGATTGGTCCTGAACATGCATTGCTCTTTCAGGTCAACTGGTGGTGGACGTCCATTTTGGAAGTAAAACTGTAATAGTAAAAGCTTTGCAATTAGAAACTATCATCATAATTCCATAATATCAAATTCAACTGATAAGACTAAAGGTTAATAGATAAAAAACGAATAAAAATGACCCATAGCTCTGCATTTATTGTTGATGAATATAACAGCACAAGATAATCAAGTACACACGCCACCTAACCTGCGGAATTGGTTCTTTAATTGGCTCACTAATCACTTTCAGTGGGGAGCCTAAAATAGAAGGACCAACCCTGGGTCTCATCACCCGAGGGGAACCAGATATACTTCTCGGTGATAAAGGAGGAGCACTTCCAGCAGGAAATATAGAAGGCAGTGAATTGGTAGCAGAAGCATGAGGACTAGAAGAATTTCCAGGCACATTCAAGGGTACACCAGCCTTTGCATCGTTTAACAATGACGTGACCTAAAAGATACAATAGATAAACAATGAATTCGAATACATTCCATACACGTGCAAAGGACTGAATACATTCCAGCTAGGGATATGATCTTTT
The DNA here is from genome assembly GCA_018691285.1 of Cucurbita argyrosperma subsp. sororia. Classification (NCBI taxonomy): domain Eukaryota; kingdom Viridiplantae; phylum Streptophyta; class Magnoliopsida; order Cucurbitales; family Cucurbitaceae; genus Cucurbita; species Cucurbita argyrosperma. Next base: position 4,663,736 of record CM031885.1, on the reverse strand, counting down.
CGGCACATAGAACATGTTCTGGAGTATCTATGACTTAAACAACTGGAATTCACGAGTTTATAAATCAGAAAGCAGCATTTCCATCGAAATATCAAAATCCATGATTCAAGAATTTCCCCAATTGAACGAACTTTGTAATGCAAGGAAATGAAGGTTAGAAGACGAGGAGTACCAGGCGATTAGTGGCAGGAAGCGAAAGCCACTGCTCAAACAGCTTCTCGACAAAATCAGGATTGGATTTAATCGCCAAAGGAGAGACCTCCGCCAGCTGCAACAATTCAGCGTCCAAGGACGCCACATCGCAAGAGATTTCCATATTCATCGAAACCAGAGCGTGACTCTCGCATGAACTGCACAGATATGAAGCAGCAACACCAATCACTTAACCCTAGATGCCAATTCCGACCCTGGAAAGGCAATATATGTCAAAGCATCCTGAAGAACAACAAATCAAGATTAAACAAGGAATGCAACCCACAAATTTGTTGATCAGATTTAGAGCTACAGAGGACAGAAGAGAGTCCCAGATCTTCAGGAAGTGAAAGTGGGATTGGTGTGTCCGGCAACAAGAGGGTGGAAGAAGATTGAAATGGTTGATTGGAGGCCGAGAAAAGGAGGGAAAGCGAGAGAAAACTGTTTGAGAGAGATCGATTGCGATTTCAGGGAGATGGGAAAGCTTGTGGGAGAGAGAGAGAGGGTGATTTTTCTCGGAAAAATGGAAAATTGGCGAAACATATATATATATATACACACACATATATGTATATATATATATATAATGACACAGCAATCTGAAGCAATACTTTTCTGAGAAATGGAGAATGGCTAAAGGAAAGAGGAAGCGCGGTTCCCCATGGTTTTTAAGGCATCCAAAATACAGTATACCAAATCACGTGCGGTTGCCACGTGCTAGTTTACCTTTCGGATTATTTTTTTTTTCTTAATTATGTTAATAATTAAAATCCCTTTATATTTATATTCACGAGTCCCAAATTTATTATTAATATTTGTTATAAATTTTAAATATTTTTAATTTTTATAATATCTTTAAAATAGGCCTGGGTTGATTTATAGCCTTATTTGTAGGTTGGTCGGGTTGATTATACCAATACAATGCTCAAAACATTATGATTATAAACTCTAAAATTAAATAAAATAATATATATATATATATCATTACTGTCCAATACAGGTAAAGCTCAATCATTCAATAATTGTATGAGTGACTATATTTATGTTAAGAAAATGATTTAGGATTTTAGAAATAAATTTAGAAAAATGATTCAGGGATTTTAAGAATAAATTTATGAAAATGATTTAAATGTTTCAGAGAAAACGTTGAAATTTTTTTGGAATAGATTGACTACAGATATATCCTTCCACTCTTGATTATCATCCCAAGAAATCACAACCAATACTCTCAATATACCCTCCGCTCTACTTAGTTCATCATCCCAAAAAATCACAAGCAATACGAAGTAGTAGTTTCTACCAAGTCTTGTATTCTCTTATTCTCTTCTCGATTGTGAGTGTTTTCCACTCGTAGAACAATATATATATATATATATATATTATATATATATATATTTATTAGTGGAGTTAGTTCAATTCTTTCTAATTTTTGGAAATGGGATAATCATTTTATTATAATTTTTGGAAATTTTAATTACAGCTTTTAAATGACTTCTCATAAAATCAAATTTTTAAAATTTTAATTTAATTTAATTTAATTTCAATTTAGTTTCCATAATTTTTACCTTTTCAAAAATGTATTAAATAAATAAATTTAAAAGCTCTAAACATGCATAATAATTATTTAAATTATACAAAATACTCTCCAACTTAAGAGAATATTTCAAATATGCCATTAGACTTATAAAATTGGTTATTTTTATCTTTAAATTTTAAAATTTATTTCAAAAATACTCGAAGAGTAATTATTTTGACGATGTATTATCAAATAAACTGAATGATACCAATGGTCTTGTTTATTTATATTATACGACTTTTAATTTTCACACCTCAATTGTCACGTCAATTCTCATCATTTATTTTTAATAAAAAAAGATATTGTTGGAATAATTTTAATGTTTAGAGTTTAATTTTTTTAAAAAATTAAATATAAAATTTTAATTTAGGTGTAATAAATGAATCTATAAATATGCTTTTAATGAGAGGAAAATTTGCTAGTAGTTTTAAATAAGAGAAAAAGAATCTAAATAATTAATTAAAGATGGTGGGTCTCATTTATTAGATGTGAGATAAATAATAAGAATGAAAATTATTAATGAAAACATAGTGAGACACATTGAATAAGGAATGTGTATGAAATTGATGACGTCTTAGGAAAGGAATGAGATTGTCTTTTTTTTTTCGAGGTAGACGAGTCCTAACATTCTCATTTGCCCTTCAATAAACGAGGCGTTAAATGTTTAGTATGTTAGAATTAAACAAGTCATGACCTAATTTTTTAGGCTTCGAATTTTGGACGATAACTAAAAAGACAAAGGCTAAAAGTAAACAGGTCTCAAGTATCTGTGTTTACTGAGGTGAACATGGGAGAGAATATAATAACCCAAAAAATTAAAAGGAAGGAAAATTGTGTACATTGCCTAAGTTGAGGAGTGAGGAGTTGACCTCGATTATAAGAGGGGAGGTCCCTCACTTTATTTTATCATCCCACTTAATGATTCGAGCTAGTTGGAGAATACACTTTTTGATGGCTTAAGGCTAGCATTTTGGCTAATTCAACTTGAGTTTAATATGTTCGGACTCTTTTCTCATAGTTTCAATTTTTTTGAAAGCGTTCAAGGTTAGTATGACATTAGACTTAGCTAGTTTAAATTATTTTATGCAAAATTAGGTAATTAAATTATTAGGAGTAAGTTTAAATTATTTTATGCAAAAATAGGTGAGTCAATTTCCATAGTAGAATTTTAATTTTTGATCGTTGGACTCCTTAGGTTGAATTAAATTTTAGAAAGCAACGTTAAGCTAGCATCAAGGAGTTGTAGTAGCTTCGGTCTAAGCCAACCAAGTAAGTGGCCTTACTATCGACTCAGTCGGAAGACTTGTCTTATGTATGACGACACGTGCCCAATGGAGGCCACCCTTATGATGGTGATGCCCAGAGGAGACCAACCCTATGATGGTGATAAGGATCATGGTGTTTCAACTGAACCTATTACACGATCCAAGCTCAAGAAGATTCAACAAGTATTCATTCTTCATCTACAAAATTAAATAGGCTCGGTTCAATCACTATTTCATGTGTTACAAGCTTATTCGATTGAGGAATGACTATTTGGAGCTTAAAAAATGAATATTTGCACAGTTGAAGTAACCGATTAAGTTACTATAAATTGGACTTGAATGATAATTATCTGTCAAATTGACTTTTTATTTGGTGGATATTTAAAGAGAGCAGAGTAAATTATGGTCACTAAATTCGTTAGTGGGCATTTGAAAAATTGAGATTTTCTTCAGAGACTTAAACAAAGAAAATTCAGCCCTTTCACCTTTAGAAATTTGACCATCATTTTTGTTATTTCTATCTTTCATGTCATTGTTTTGGTAGTTTGAATCTGAACCATTGAATCAAACTTTCATCAAATTCGATTGTGGAGTAATTCAATTTAAAACAAGGCTCCAAATCTTGCTTCTAAATATTCGAGGGTAATCTAATTCTAGCTTTATCCCTGGGTTGATCCGAATTTTGTAATAGGAGGTGTTAATTTCTTTCATTTAAGGATTCTTGCTTCAACAAAAGTTTGGATCATTGGGCTAAGAATTAAGGTTTCCTTATCAATGGTTTTAATTATAGGTCCCTAGAACATGAGTTTCAATTGCTTGCATTCCCTGACCCCAATGGTGGGATCACTTACTAAGTATTTCTTAAAACACACGTGTGGGTCATGTGTTGCTTCTATTTTAAGTAAAGGCAAGGTATCTTTGTACAACTGACAATGACATCGCAAGTAGAGACCATGACACGTGCATAGTATAATGGTATTTTATTTTCGTAGTCTTAGGTTAGTACACGGCGTTTTTACTTTTATGTTTTACTTGTTTTATTTAATATTTCTTATGTTGTTTTAAAGATGCTTTTGAACGTGTAAGTTCATGACAATGTTTTATGATTAAGTTTTAAAGGTTTAATTCAACATAAGAGCATCAGAAATGATGATGGTAACAACTTTAGGTTAGTAGAAATCTAGGGTTGTTACAGAGAAAATTGTTAGAGTTGGTGAAAGATTATGACATTAAGATCCTTTTGTTAGGTTATGAAGCCTGATACTTATTTATAGCTTGGCAACAGTTATATCCGGTAAAGCTATATTTGATAAAGCTATATCCGGTAAAACTATATATGGTAAATAGCTATATATAGTAGATGGCTAAATCTGGTAAAGCTATATATAGTAAACTATACCATATATATATATTTGGTCTGGTCTGGTAGAGCTTTGAAAACGTACTTTTCTATTCTTTGTACTCTCTCTTGTTCTTGTTGTACATACCTGAAGTCATCAATGTACGAAAAATCCTTTTAGCCAGAGTTCTCCTCGCAATTTTCTCTATCCTTTTCTTTGTGTTCATCTAGATCGAGCGTGTGCGTTGTTGCGCGATCCTAACAACTGGTATCAGAGCTAACGACTGATATCGATACTAACAACTGGTATCAGAGCTAACGACTGATATCGATCCTAACACCTTTACCATTCAAGCAAGGCTAATATTGTAGTAGATGCCTTGAGTAGGAAGATAGCTCATACCTCTGCATTGGTCACCAAACGGAGCAAGTTACAAGATGAGATTCCGAGAGATGAGATTGGCAGGGTGATTAGAGGGGTAACAATGCAGCTAGCTCAACTGACAGTTCAACCTACCATCCATACATGTATTATTGACACACAGATTGCAGATATACAGTTTAGCAAGGACTGTGATATGCAGGAGGCAGTGAGAATCGAGAGAATTTCACTTTCTTCAGATAGCGGATTCTTGTGACAAGGTCGTCTGTGTGTACCTAAGGATGAGGGAATTTTAAAGAAGGTCTTGTAGGAAGCTCACAACACATCCTTTACATTTCACCCTAGAATGAAAAGATCAGAAAAGTTGTTATTGGTGGCCTGGAATGAAAAGACATGTTGCAAAGTATGTGAGCCGTTGTTTGACCTTGTTAATAAGTGAAGGCTCCGAGACATCACCCAATAGGGTTGCTGCAACCGTTGAACATTCTCTAGTAAAAGTGAGAGGAAGTGAGCATGGACTTCAAATCGAGCTTACCTAGAACCAGGAAAGGTTATAATGTGATCTAGGTTATAGCTGACTGTAAGAACCCAAACCCACTGCTAGCAGATATTATATTCTTTGAGCTTTTCCTTCAAGGACTTCCCATCAAGGTTTAAAACACCTCTACTAGGTTTTCACACCCTTATAAGGGATGTTTTGTTCTCCTCTCCAACCAATGTGGGACCTCACAATCCACCCCTTTAGGGACCCAACATTCTCGCTGGCTCTAATACCATTTGTAACAGTCTAAGTCCACCGTTAGCAAATATTGTTCTCTTTGGGCTTTCCGTCCAAGGAATTCCTCTCAATGTTTTAAAACACGTCTACTATGAAGAGGTTTTCACACCCTTAAAATGAACACTTCGCTCCACTCTCTAACGAACGTGGGATATCACATTGACAGACTCACCAAGACATCTCACTTCATACCAAGCAAGAGTACGTTTCAAGTGGATCGATGGGCTCAGTTGTTCGTCTACATGGGTTACCAGTATTAATCGTGTCCTACCTCTTATGGAGTTTGCCTACAATAACAGCAACCAAGTAACGATTCAGATGACACCGTTTGAAGCCTTGTATGGGGGAGGTGTCAGACACTTATATTCCAAAAAGAGGTTGATTCGCAACAGCTCATGGGGCCGAAGGTTTGTTCGCTATAGCTCATGTGGCAGTGCATAAGGTTAGATAGAGGATACTGACAACACAAAGCTGGCAGAAGAGTTATGTAGACTCTCGTAGGAAGGACCTCGAGTTTGCTATGGGTGAACACGTCTTCTTAAAGGTGACACCTATGACAGGGGTGTTTTAGTTTGGGTAGATGGATAAGTTGAGCCCGAGATTCATAGTATCTTTGAGATCTTTGAGAGGGTAAGACTTGTGGCGTATAGGGTAGCACTATGACCTGCCCTCACCACTGTGCACAACGTTTTCTATGTATCTATGCTACAAAAGTACACCCTCCCACTCACGTCATAGAGCATGAGGCATTTTCATTACGGAGGATTTGTCTTATGAGGAGACCTCTATCAAAATTTTAGCACGTGATGTCAAACCGTGGAGAAGCAAGGAAATTCCCCTAGTGAAGATATTGTGAGGTAACCATGAGGACGATGTAGCGACCTTGGGACACGAGGAGGACGTTAAAACTCGGCCAAGATTCGCATATTATGAACTTGGATAGGAGTCACACAAGTTTGGTGTTAAAACTCGGCCAAGATTCGCAGTCAGACTTAGAGTAATTGGAATCACACAAAGTTTCCAGTTTGAACTCGATTATATAGGGTTGAGTATGCCTAACAATTACGAGAAAATCGTATTTGGATAGGTAGATTATTGGTCTATAACTTTCCTCAAAGAACTAATCCGTTTCGAGTTACGAATTCGAATATTCAAAAATCGGAAGAAAATAGTTCAGTAACCAAAAAATGAAAAACTCATCCGATTCTTGGAAAGCAAGCTAATGGCGAGTGGATAACGGATATGTGTTACGCAATTGGACAGAGAGCGCGTTTGAATTAGCCAAGGACATGTTTCACCCTGTCGCTGAAGTAATGTGTCAGACTGTCTATGGAGATGCGTCACCCAGATCTACCCGACTCAATTCGAGGTCCGAGGCCCTAAAATTTTCAATCTACGATCCAACCGTAGACTCGCGCATCGACTGAGATACTGTTTGTCCATTTCGCATGGAACACATGTCGTAACCACATAATCTAGAGGTAAAACTTGTGTTCATTGGGGCTTTGTCCATGCATGTGGGCCCTACTCGTTGTCGTGCGTCTTCGTGCTTTGAGACATGTGTAGGTGTGTGGGGTCCCCCTTTTTTTTTTTCCGTTCGATGCCCGCTTATTTATTTTCTATCCAATTTTGATACTAACCTTGTTTTAATGTAAACTAAGACCTTCTTGAAAAAATTTGAAATTTTTGGACACCTCCATTGCTAGAAATCAAGCTCGGGAAGGCACAAGTAGTTCTACAAGGTTTCGTGGATGCTGATCTTAGTGGAGATGTAGACTCTAGCAAGAGCACATCTGGATATATCTACACTATAGACAAAACAACAATGAGTTAGATGTTCAAGGTTTAGAAATGTGTTGCTCTTTCATCTACTGAGGCTGAGTACGTGGCAATAGCTGAAGCTGAAAAGATGATGTAGATGAAAGACTATATATAAGAATTAGGCACATATTGACCCACCAAGCAGACTCGTATACGTATCCCCTTGGCTTATCCAAGAGCTAGAGTACAATTACACTGCTCGGAGCCACAAAGAAAAAGAAGTGCGCGTAATATCATGTCACGTATGTACTAATAACAACAGGGAAGTATACCGATGCACATGACATACAATATGTACGAGGTCTCATAGTTTTAAATTATGGTACATACTTATGATGCAAATCATACCTCCATCCATTATCATGGCACGTTCCTATGAGACATGCATACATATAGCATTCCTATCATAACATAGTTCATATCATATCATAACTCATGTCATAACATAAATTGTCACATAACACACATCATATAGCATACAAGTCATCCAAACAAGCCCGTGGTTTAGGGGTATATATAATCTGGGTTGGGTTGGATTTAGGGATTTTTTTGGACCAACCCAAAAGTTCGGGTTGGTTGGGTTGGATTTAGGGATTTTTTTGGACCAACCCAAAACTTCGGGTTGGTTGGATTGGTAGCCCAACCCAACCTGAAAATTTTCACAATCCAACTCTCTATTTTTAGATTAGGTTCGGGTTGGGTTGCCGAGTTGTTAAAAAAAATAGTTTTTTAAAAAAGTTTTATTTATCCATAATTTATAATTATTCGATACAAATCTGAGATAGAAGATATTAAAAGTTCACAAATAAATCTGTAATAATTTAAATATTATCATAAAATCATTATAACATCATAACATAATTCAACATTATCATAAAATAATGTTAGTTACTTTTAAAAGTAAGAAAAATAAAATAAAAAATGGTTAGTTTAAAAAAATTAAACCTAACAAAAATAAAAAGTTGAAGAGTTAGAAAAAATAAAAAAATTTATAAATTATAATATAATGATGTTGTTAGAGATAATAAATAAATTAGAATTTAGAATTATATTTCTCAATTTTCTGACCAAATTTTCAAATCTGTTGAAACTAATTTTCTATCCACTCAAGATTAAAACACTTAAAATAATTAAGAATTTTTTTTACCCATAATAAAAGTTAATCTAGGTACAGTTAAAATATCTGAGTAATTTTTTCTAAAATTCAATATTTAAATTTATTTACTTTTGTTCGATAACAAAAAAATGATGATAGCTTAAGATGGCTTTCCAACTAACGAAAATATAGAAATTTTCAATTTCAAAAAATTCATTTAGAAATTTGTAAAATAAAAGAAATAAAAGAAATAAAAGAAATATGCTTTAAAATTATTGGATGTGCTTTTGTTTGAGAATAACTATATATAAATAATATTCAATATTCTATTATTAACTATATTTTTAAAATTAAAACAAATGGTTGAATAGTTGTTTGTTAGTTATAGGATTTTTTAAAATAGTATTAAATGGTGGAATTTTTTATACTTAAAAAAGAAATTTAAAAGGTAGAAAAAGAAATTAAATAAAATAATAAAATAATGTACCAGAAATTAAAAATAATTATAAAAAAAACATGGGATAAAGAAATTCTAGTAACCAAGATTATCACTCTAGCAGACTGATGAATAAACTGAACTTTTTAATGTATTTGATAATTTTTTTCTCGATTTGAATCAAACTAAGATTTTTGTTTTATGAACTGGAAACTGAACCGAGTCTATTTTGATTCAGAAAATTAACTCAATCCAATCCAAAATGTTAATCAAACCCAACTCAACCTCTGTAATTCGGATTGTATTGGTCCGGGTTGTCGGGTTTTTAAGTTGAATGTACACTCCTACTTTGGATGACCAACATTAGAATCACTCACTTGGTTGACTTAGGTGGAATGACTTGGGTTGAAATTAAGTTGAAATTACTAAGCTCCTTAATGTTAACTTAAAACTGTTCCGAAATCTAATTTCACCCTTGAAGTCTTGCCATCATAATTTAGAATTTATAAGGAAATTGGCTTATCTAATTTACATAAAATAATAATATATACTTAGCTTCATAATTTTTCATAATTTAGAATATACAAGGAAATTGACTTACCTAATTCACATAAAATAATAATATATACTTAACTTCAAATAATTTGAATGGTCTAAATAATAGACGTTAAATGCTTTAAAAGTGTCAAAAAAAAGGGTCCTAAAAAGTAAAAAACGGTACAGACCCCTAGATCAACCGAGAAACCAAACTAAAGCCGTCAAAACATGGATTCTTCAACTAGATCTAAATTGTCTAAGTGGGATGAAATTAAATAATTGTTGGGCACAATGACCCCTCTCTTATAGTGGAAAAATGTCGAAAACAAAGAATATTGAACCTTAATAAAAGCATAAGTGCTCATGCTCCTTCGGTGTGTTCTTTATTTCGTTCTTCGTACTTTTTTAAATCCAAATTCTTCTTATACCATCCCTTGAACCAGCAATATTTAGGGTTTTGAGGTAGGGAAAGATTAAGATGAGTTGTATTTATCTCATCTTCAATTCGTTGAGGATATTATATTCTTCTGCTCAAACAAAGGGGAATCGTTCTTCTTTCTGAATCACATTTAAGCGTCGTTTGAATAAGATGTAATGTCAGATCAATGGTCAAGAACAGTGAAAGACTGTTGATTTCCATTCCTTCATTAAATAGCCAAAGAGAATGGAGAATGCACAACACTTTACAAGATCGATTCCTTCCAAGTAAACATCTTCTCTAGTGCACAATCACTTCATTTAAAAAGAGTTGCAGCAGCAGAGAACAGAAAGCTCACTCAGATACTAACTTCACGGCATTCCTGAAACACTGGTTAGATATCCGGTACCGATCACTTGAGTGATCGACGATTATACTCGAGGAGTAAACAAAGACGCAAGAATGTGAACGACCTCTACTTGTGCAAGATACTCTTCTTTGGAAGCTTTGATTTCTTTTGAGTGTGGTTCTGTCTTCAAATTAGTTTATCAAAAAAACTGAAACGTCAACTTTAAAAATAAGCAAGAAGTAACGGTGCATACAAACACCGAACGTTATTTACCTTGTGTCTTTCCAGGGCATCATAGTCTGTCCTTTCCTTCCAATTGCTCTTTCTTAATTTTATTGGCCTATTTCCGACATACTTGCCTGCAATCAAGAAGGGTCTAAGCACATAAGAATAGTTTCAGAGATTTTGAAGAGAACACAAGGCATTTAAGAATGTCAAACTACCCAACCATTACCACACACCCTAGAAGACACATAAGCTTGAGGATTAGACCATAAGATTCTTGACCACGCTAGTTCATACAGATGGGTCTAGTTCATAGGAAATTTCCTCCACAGGAGGCGATCATAAGAACAAAAAATTGGGTCTATCTAAAGATTATCCTTTAATTTGTTTAGTTCTTTTAGAAAGTAATTCGGTATCGTACATTTTAGAAATACTTCAAAATCCTGACCAAATTGTGAATGCAGAAAAACACTTGTTTTCTCAAAACCTACATTTTAATTTCTTACAACTTTCTTCAAAATGTTTTTGAGAGAGAGAAGTAAAACAAAAAAGAATTGTAACTTTTGAGCATTAGTCATTTTCATTATTTCAGTAAAAAAATTTGTTTCTCGTAAAAAGAAAAAGTTAAATGACAACCTAATTAAACTCGTTATCCTATAGCGTTCCACCAACGAGGAAGGTTTTATTATATTACACGGTACATGTCATGAGCATTGAACAGGAAGCACAAGTCCAACAGAGAGATGAAAGAACTGCAGAACCCATATAAAACTAAAATCAGCATATTACCATTCATTTCCTTAAGTGCTGCAGCAAGGTCCGTAGGATTGGAGAAGCTAACAAACCCATAACCCTTGGTCTTACCAGTTCGCTTATCTCTAACAACCTAAACAAAATTATATGCATATAGATCCATTGGTAAGTAGAAAATAAACCATAAATGGAGTATCAAAAAATTTTAGGTCAATCCGCGAAGTCATGAAATAGTATATTTTTCAAGATAGTTGAGATTGTTTCTTATAAAAGTGCATCAATTGGTCCAAACCACTTCCATAAAATTATGCCATAGAAATCCTTATAAACAATTGGGCAATGTCCTTGAAGTTGACAATGGTTCAAAAACTAGAAATGTTGGTGAGAATTAAATTACGAGTTCAACCATAAAATATGCATGAGCAACAATAACACCAATAAAATAAATCTTCCATGACAAGACCCAATACCAGATGAAATGGTTGTAAAGCCTATGTTTAATGGCATGACTATACAATGACCACAAAGGAGGGAAATCACAGGGCCGATCACTTTAACAGCGAATCTTCAAGATTCGTGAGTGAATACCAAAAGAAAAATATCTCCAATCATTACTAAAAGTCAAGAGCTCACACAGTCTTCAAGTCCCTCTGTTGAAAATTTCATGGATAGTTTCGTGCACAAAATTTTAAGGGACTTCCCTCATACCCCCACAAGCAGTAAGAGAGTGAAAATACCAAGGAAAAGAATAACCACTTTTAGAAGCTCGAGAGCTAACCTGTCTCTCGCAAGTTTAAATGACCCAACCATGTTACAACTCAAGCTAGTCTATGAACTTGGTAAATTCTAAGGGATACAAGCTCCATAAAGAGGTTCCAGCTGCATATCTCCCAATCAGATGATCGCATCTTTCTTAAAGAAAATTCTTAACCTCATAAATAATTTTTAAGAAACATAAAAACAGGTTTTAATACTATTTTATTTCTGGAGATATTATACTTTTTTCATTTTAGTCTTCCAGATGATTCTATTTTTGTCCGTCAAAAAAAAATATATTTTCAGTCATTAGTTTTGCTTTAATTTATAAAAATCATTTAACAGAAACTTGATTCGACACATCTTTTGTTCCTAAATCTGGTGAGTGTCTGTCTACAAGGTATGTTTTTGGGGTTACACAAAGCAGGTTAGCAAACTCCAAATGATCAACAAAAAGAATTAACAGAAATGACTAAATTAGTTTATTATGCATAGTTTCAGGGATAAAGTTGATAGCTTAGTGACCAAAACAGAATATTTACAAGTTTAGAAGCCAAACAAAATAATATAAAAGCTTTTTCGACCAAAATAGAACTTAAACCTTAAAAAATATAAAAAATATATTACAATTCAAGGAACAGATTCCTGTGGACATATCAGAAGCCTCAAATGCAATCAGAATCACATGTAAATGTACAAACAAGACGTACCTATAGATGCATTGCGACCTTTTAAACGGACCAAACACTTTCAAGGAAACTAACCATCATGCAGAATGCCAAGAACAAAAATTGAAAATAAAAATGAATTAGGTAGAATATTGGACTCAATAAACTTACTCTAGCCATGTTAAATGAAGGAAATCGTGAGAATGCTTTAGAGAGAACATCATCATTCACTTCATTGCCAAGATCTCCACAAAATAGACGGTAATCATCTGCAACAACAGAAAATTTTCCTCAGTAAGAGATACTTCCAGCTAAAGATGAAAGCAATAGATACAAATTTAAAAAGTTAGAGAGAGTACAGCATAGGAACATTACATGCACTAATTCAATTTCTACTCTATAGTAGTCATTATTTCTACAAAGCCAACAGGAAAAGGAAATCCATCAAAATCGGTGAAAAAATATAAGAATCAAGAGTACAGCATAGGAACATGAAAGCAATAGATACAAATTTAAAAAGTTAGAGAGTACAGCATAGGAACATTACATGCACTAATTCAATTTCTACTCTATAGTAGTCATTATTTCTACAAAGCCAACAGGAAAAGGAAATCCATCAAAATCGATGGAAAAATATAAGAATCAAGAGTACGGCAGATCAGTAACTATTTAAGAAACATGAAATATGTCACCAATAAAATGACTAACACGGCAACATGATAAAAAACTAGGACATGATATATTGGGGTTATGATAGTTTTTTTTTTCTCTGTAATTATGTGCATACACACAAGCCTATGACCACTAATATTTCAAAATTCTTAATAATATAAAAGTAAATATAATATCTAAGAGTCAACATCAAAACAAAATTAAATTCATCGAAACAGTGATTGACAACCAATAATATTCATTATCCAATAAGGGTGTATTTTCTTCTCCTTTTTTTAATAAGAAACAAAAAATATATTGATTGGGAGGAAGTAGTACAAAAGGTAGATGAATTATCCCTACTAGGCCAAAGGGTCACAAAAAAGGACTCCCAATCAGCTGAAATATGCACAAGATCATAATTACAAAAAGACTTTGAAAGAGAACACAGATGGATGCCAAGAGTTTGATGGGGTCACAAAGCTTGTAAAGGTTAGTCGTCTTCTCTACAAAGCCCTTCTAGTTCCTCTCATGCCACAGTTTCCACAAAGTCACCATTAACCATAAAATACGACCTTTATCCTCGAAAGGAGTTCCAAAAATAAGCAAAAACAGGCCCCATCATTTCTTTCAGGACACACCAGCTCCCCAAAAAATTCAATAGTCTAACCCGTAAGGAGCTTGCCCAAGAGAACAGGAAGAAAAGATGATGCCGATTTTCTTCATTTGATCTGCACATCATGCACCAATTTGGGGGCACGGATTATTCAGTCGTCTTCTTTGTAGACATCCCTTGTGTTTAAATTCCTTCAGACAAAGACCCATATGAAGGCTTTCACTTCCTCTTAGGGACTTTAGCCACCCAAATCACCTTTGATGGATTAACATCGACGGGGCCTGATGAGTGCTTAGCTCAAAAGTTAAGGAATTAACCGAAAATCAACCATCTCTTTTGAGGGTCCAAGAGAGAGAATCTTCTACATTCGAAGGTCATTGTATATAAACAAGGCTGTAGAGCTTGATCCACTCAAGAATCTCATCAACGGTCAAATTCCTAAAAGGAACAACCCAACCATAATTGTTGGCAATTACCTCCTTCCAAGGACCTTTGCTTGGCCCATGGCTATTCGGCTTTGGAATCTATTACTCCAGAGTAATTGTTGGCAATTACATCCTTCCATAGGGCATTATTTTCTTCCATGAATTTCCACCCCCATCTCGCAAGTAGGTTGATGTTTTTCCAAGTTACTAGAATGTTTTCATATTCTTTCGCTACTCCTCTCCAAAAGAAATCATGAATAAATCCTTCCTATGGCATTAAAAAATAGAGAGATGATGACTGTGAAACTAGTCCCCCCCCCCCCCCCCCCCCCCCCCTAATAATCGGGGTCTCCCACACTGAGCCAAAAACGATTGAGTTTCAATAAGGTTTATGGAATAAACTTGAAAATAGGATCAAACAAGTGGAATTGCTCTCTTATTTTTGACATATTAAATTTAGGTATTTTTTTTAAGTGGGCACCTTCATTTTCTAGTGGGTATTGGGCTTTCAAATCCAACAAATGTTGTACTTTGTTATACTTTCTTTTTCGAACTATATCAAGAAATTAAAATATTGAATAATTGGTGATGTGAATCCAACCTTCGATCCATTACTTGTACCTGAAGGAGCTATTACAATGAACAAGGCAAAAAAAAAAAAAAAAAAATCAAAAGGCTTCTAAATTGTATCTTCAAAAACTAGCTAATGCACAAGGAGAGAACGAATGTTGAACCCTGATTTCTTCATAACGTTATTTCAACAAGTCAAAAAGTGAATGAAGTAAAGATGGCATGCAAAAGTAGTGTAGTTTGGAAGATGGCACGATGGACAAAAAAACTACGTAGAACCTGTGAAGAGATGCCTTTCCAAATTGCACCTCCTGAGAGTTTATGATGTTAAAACTTGTAAAACGTTCTCATCAAGTCAAGTGGATCCTACCATAGATATTGAAGAAAATTTAAAACATTTCTACATTTTTTTGTTCCACATTTAGACTTCTCAATTGTTGTGCAATTGAGCTTCATTTCCTAGGTTTTATTTTCTCCAATTATCATTTATTTGTATTTGAAGGACTTGATTCTTGGGAACTTGAACGGCCATTTGGGCTTATTTAAGGGCATGTAATACTTTGTATTTGGAAGACTTTTTTGCAACCAAACAAAGAAACTTGTGTTTCTCAAATCCATCTTGGTGCTGGTTTTTTCAAATCTTGCTTTGTGTTTGAAGTTCAATCAATTCTTTGGATTAGCTTCAATCAATCTAATTATAGGGTGAGTTGTCTAGGAGTAACCATCCTAGATTCTATGTTAGATCCAAGAGTTTCATCTTCTAGCTAAGCTCTTGGTTGGAATCTATTTGATAAGTTAGCCTTATTTGTGAATATTTGCAAGATCCTAGAAGTACCTCTAGTTTTGTAAATCCAACATCTATAGCACTTATCAATTAGACTTTTTCAAATGTCAGGTGTGTGTTCGAGCATGCCCATGTATGATAGATGTCCGAGACTCTGCAAAAAAAAAAATGGTGTGTTTATACTTCCTAGGTATAAACATAAGCCCTGCTACCTTTGCAATTCGATGTCCCTCCCATCACCAATTATCTTAGAGGTGAATTCTTCAAACCTTTGTTTCAGCCTCTTTATTCTTTTCCATTGGCTCCTTAGGCTTCTTGGAAAACCATCTATCTCCCTTATTTCCATTATAACAGCAAAAACCTTATTTCTCCAGGCTCATTACCTCCTAAAGAAATATTCAAAGTCATGTAGCCAAAAAGATCTTTTGTTTTATTGTATTTAATTTTGTTATACTTTTCTCCAGAGAGGAACAAGAAACTATTTTATTGATTCATAAAATTACATAAAGGAAAACCCAAACCACTCGTGGTGCATTACAGAAATTATTTTAAGTCCAAAGCCAAGTATCCAGTCCTTGCTTGAAATTTGCCGAGGTTACTATGTAATACGTGTAGTAACTAAAAGAAACATCCATCGGTTCAAGCTGATATCAGAGGCCCATAACAATTAAAATTATTCCTAGAGATCACAGCAAGCCCAATGATTGCAAATACGTGAAATTAAAGAACGTAAATAATGCATACTTTCAGGCCACTCAGCAAGTGTTGGATCCTCCCAAGATTGCCCGGCAGCCTTGCGAGGAATAGCTTTCTTTTTTGTTTCTGCTTTATGCTCGATCTCACTACTTGCAAGCGCAGCTTTAACACTCTCGAGAGCTTCCGGTGTTATCGTTTGGGCATCCCTTTGAAACAATTGTTGAGCCTGTTCATAGTAGGTAAAACAGGGGGGGAAATGTTACAAGCATGCTAAAGCCATAAATTGAACCAAAAAATATTCCCTTATCCATCAGAAACGTCAAGCTCCATAACAATTTTCCCTAAACCATAGCAAAAATAGAATAAAACCAGAACTCCGCACTAAAAAATTAAAATCGTATGCATGTTATGCGACCTGCTGGTATTGAGGGAGAGTATAGGCAGCGGGAGCAGGAGCCGGATATACAGATGTGACGGGGAGCGGAACTGCTGGAGGACCTGGAGCAGCGACATAGGGAGACGGATACTGGGGGCCTGCCGGTGCCGGAGCAGACTGCTGGAGATGGAAAGGTAAAGGAAAGTAGGAACCGTTTGAATACGTAAATTGGGAACCTGATGAGGAAGAAGGTGCTGAAGGAGCCGAGGAAGGTCCCCCCATGGCCAAGAGCAGTAAGAACTTGAAATGGCTTCAAAATTAGGGCTTGAAAATGCTCCGATTGTCACAAACTTGGCCGGGTAGCGCACTGGAAAAGTGTCGCTTCACATCAGTTCAAATAACAAACTTCATCCATATTATATACTCCAAACTCTCGTAATTAATTAATTATTTATTAATAATAATTTTAATAATTTTATTTATGTTTTAATATTATCTATTATATTAAAAATTTGAATAATATATATTGACATATAGGAACATCAAAAACCTAAACGGTCTTTAGTATATGAATAAAGTCGGGTGTCATGTCTTGGTAATACTATTGAAACGGGTTGTTTTTTTGGTTATTACAAATGATTTGCTTTCTTTATAAATTCGTTAATTGAAAATGTTAATATTTCACATGATGATCATATGTGGCTCGATTTCAATTCCAAGTGAGTTATGAACTCCTTGCGTATGAAGACTTGTCCTTTGATTTGCATGGGTGAATATGATTTGAACCTGATTCAACATGTCTACCATTTTGGGGATTTGACAAAATAGGAAACTGATTTCGGGACTTGCACAATAGGTCCCCTACTCTCTCATTGGCGGAGAAGGACTTGGTTCATGATTGGATCATAAATAATTTATTAGAGAACTAGTGGTACTTGAGATGAAAGATGTAATTACAGGATAAACACAGATTTTTTACTGAGGTGTAATTATGAGCTCGTGAAAAGTCAACTTGATTGTAATGATTATATCAATGGACATAACTCCTATGCTACATAAGAGTTCAACAATCGTTCTATAATAGAATGATGAAAAAATGAAAAATAATTAATTAAATAATTCAATTAATTAATTTTATATCAGAAGAAAAAAAAAATTAAATATTTAATTTAAAGAGTTTAAATTAATATTTAATATATTATATATATATATTTTGCATTGGTTACCTTAAGTATTGAAATAATTAATATATATTAAATACATAAAAGCATGACTTTTGTGATTTCATTGGGCGAATGAAGCGTTCAATAACGACCCTATTGTTAATAACTTAGAGTCGGTACCGTATGTATGACATAGCTTATTTATGCAGAAACATTCATTTAATACAACTTCATAAGATGATACCATAAACTTATACGTTTAAGAAAATGTCTTACACAATACAAAAGAAATATTAATATAAATCAAGGTAAATATAAAAATAGTAATGTCCTGTGCTAACGTAAGATCTACGATATTAAATGCAACTATCGTATACAAGTTTTACGGTCTTTGTCGTCGTCGTCAACGGTACAGGGTGCCTAGCGATTACCTAAAATAAAAAAGTAACACATGGCTTGAGTATTTTAAAATATACTCAGTAACCGACTCTACTATTGGGGTAAGGGAATGCAAATATATGCAATCATAACTAGAGACCTATCATTTAAAATCATAGTCTCTTAGGTGAACTCCAGTTCGGACAAATTGGATGTGTAGTACTTCCCTACACATGACCCACATGTGTAGGCCCAACAAACAGGCTTGCACACCTCATAGCCCTGCATGGTCGAGCTAGTTGGCTGTAGTCGGACGTCTAGAGGTACAACGATTGTCGTGTATCATGCAAAACATGATAATCGTTATCGTCGTCATCATCATAGTGTATGCGTCCGTACTCATCCTAAAAGGGGAAATATCCTGATGTAAATGAATATATAATATGCATCAGATCCCTATACTTTTCATTTTAATTGTTCATTCGGCACAACCTCACACATTCTTCACATATTACCCTAGGTAGCATGCATGCATAAAACTTTCATAAATTCATGATTCATAACATTACTTAGGGTATTTAAATAATCAAAATTATAAACGAACTTCTATTAGACTTTTTTTTTAGTCAAATCGATTCTGACTACTAATTCGTATAGGGCCATTGAATCGGCCCAACCAGCAACTAGAGCTATATGCATTATATGAACAGAAAGCAAACGATTGGGATCATTCAATACAACCGTATGAACACGATACCAAGGCAAACCCATGTCCACAAAAAAACTCTTTATTATCATTCATGTCATATCATAGTGCAACATAACATCTCATACATTGAATATTATCATAACATAAAGTATCAGCATACCATATCATATTATCATAGATCTCATGTCATAGATAATAGGTCTTAATTACATTTTAACTTTTTTTCTTATCTTGTGGGCGTGTTGGAGTGGTTATCGGGCATGACTAGAAATCATGTGGGCTTTGCCTGCGTAGGTTTGAATCCTGCTGCTCACGTTTTTGAGTTCTTCACAATGGAGTGAACCATTCTGTGGGTTTTGCGTTTGAATCCTGCTGCTCACATTTTTTAGTTGTTCACAAGAGTTGCTCAGCTCACGTTTTTGAGTTCTTCACAATGGAGTGAACCATTCTGTGGGTTTTGCGTTTGAATCCTGCTGCTCACATTTTTTAGTTGTTCACACGTTTTTGAGTTTGAATTGCAGGTTTGAATCTTGCTGCTCACATTTTTTAGTTGTTCACAAGAGTTGCTCAACGGGCTTGGGTGAACCATTCTGGGCTTTTGAATCACTATATTTGGATCAAGCGATAGTGTTTCGACTTAACTGGTATAATCATTAGAAGCAAGTTGATTCTTTAGGGATCAAAAGTTCATTTTTACCTCTGTAATTGCATCTTTCCCCTCAAGTACCCCTAATTCTCTAATAAACAATTTGTTTATGATCCAATCAAAACGAAGTCACTCTCACATCTAAGAGGGTGAGACCCCATTGTTTAGGTCCAAAATCAAGATTTAGAACTACTCATCTACTTATGGAAAGGCGAATTCTATCTCATAAAATTATGTTCTCAGCTCCCTACTTGGTCAAGTCTCCAAAAGAGTAGACATATTGAATCGGTTACAAAAAAGTTCTCCCTCATGCAAATTAAAGAATAAGCCGTCAGAGGAGCTCATAACTCATTTAGGATTAAGATTCAGTCGTATATGATGATCCTGTAAAATATTAATATTTTCAATTAACGGATTTATAAGGAGAGTTCAAATATCTCATGGTCCAGTTTTGTACAAACTCATTGTGTATGATACCCTCACTCGCATGTCTCCACATGAACGGTTTGGATCAAATCATTTGTAATAATTACAAAGTGGGCCGTATCAATAGTATCACTAGTGTAACGCCCCGGTTAGGTTATATATAATAATAATAATAATAATAATAAATAATAATATTAAAATAAAAATAATAAAATAAGTAACGAAAAAAATAATAATAACTGACCACCTCTCAATCCCTCCACCTCTCCCCTCAAATACCTCTCTCATTCTTTATCAATAATTCCCTACTGCAAACCAAACAAAAAAAAAAAAAAAAACATAAATAAAACATTTTATGGGAAGAAGAAATAAAAGATTTTCGGGGAGAAAGGCAGATAACTAGAGATGGTTAGGCAGATAATGGAAGAGAGATGTTATTTGAAAGCTTTAGTAGTCAGATCTACCTTTTCCCCTTCTTTTATGAAATGATATTAGTTTCCTGCAATTATTTAGATCTGAGTTAGGATCGCAATGACAAGGGATAGAAATACACAGAAAGAGAGGAAGATTGGAAAAATCGATAAAAAAAAAAAAAAAAGAATCCCTAAGACTTGGAAACATAATCAAAAGAGGGGGAAAAAAGTGAAAGAATTAAAGAGGTTTTCGAATCAAAGAGAAAAAAAAAATAGAAATACAGGGAAAGAGAGGAAGATTTGGAATGTAACGAACGCTCGTCGACAACACGACTTACAGGAGATACCATCGACACCGATAACAAACTCCGACAATCAATCATAAATTTAGAAACATTTCCAAAACATTTCTATAAAATCAACTCAACCATTTAAATCCAGTACTATTTAAATAGTGAGAAGCATAACTACATAAACAGACCAAGACATGGATTTTCAATGGTCCCTAGCGCTGGTCTCGTCCTCGGTTGGCATGCATCATCTAAATCTAGAAAGAAAAGTTATCATAATTTTGATGAGTAATTAAATTACCCAGTAAGTAGCTAACGTACCTTTCATGAGTTATAACTAATTTTTTTTAGGTGTTTTTAAGTTTAATTTGCCAATGACTCTTAGTTTCTATTATGAGGGTCACCCGTTCATTAATGAGTATATCAACTACCTCCAGCTAGCTTAGTTACTAACTCCCTGTATACTTATCCATAATTTTTAGACTCGTATGTAAGACTTACTCTCGGTCAAATCCGACCCGTCTACTAATTTTTCTGGCGACCTGTTTAACTTAATATACCAACGGTCATGAGTACTTATTCTCTCTGACTTAGCACTCAACGCGTTGGTTAGGAACTCCACAGGAATTAGTAGACTACAATACTCATATAAGTAAGTCATGACTCAACAACCAATAAACATATCCTAGAGTCATAATCTTTCCATAACATACTCATATTCAATGCATGCTTTCATATATTTATAATGTTCGCCACATAAAACATTCTAGTAATCATTTATAACATGCTTACATCACAAGCAAGCAGTCACAATATACAAATAGA
Organism: Cucurbita argyrosperma subsp. sororia; assembly: GCA_018691285.1. Lineage (NCBI taxonomy): Eukaryota > Viridiplantae > Streptophyta > Magnoliopsida > Cucurbitales > Cucurbitaceae > Cucurbita > Cucurbita argyrosperma. Next base: position 4,642,177 of record CM031885.1, on the reverse strand, counting down.
CATTACATATCATCAAAGCTCATATTAACATGTTAAGCTCTTAATCATGTAAACAACATACTCACACGTTGTAAAACAAGTTAAGAACTAGTTTAAAGGACGATATGCTACTTATTTGGTTTCGAATCCCTTTTTCCCTTGGTTGTACATTTAATAGGTATTTCAACCTAATTCCTTTCAATTAGACGTATATTTCACACTTTTCAAGATACGTATATACCAATTTTGATAGGATAGGTCAAAAGGAGTCGAACGGAACAAACCGAGAATCAAAATAGCATCACACATGCCCCCACACGCCTGCACACGCTCGGTGTTCTTTTCTCACGCGCCTGATCTGTGCACAATCGTGCTCTCACTCGCGGGATCCCACGCACCCTGTGTGTACTACACGCGCCTCTCTTTCTTCCTTGCGTTTTCTGAAATTTTGGCAACTTTTCTATTAATACCGATTATGTCCCAAAGCCATATCCCACCTCTATAGTCAGTATTTCGTCCCGACTTCTTCTACAACTTTATAAATCACCTTATTATGATTCTAACAAGCCCTATTTCATAACTTATTACGCAATATAGACAAAATTCGAGATTTAAAAGTTCAGACAAATGTGTTTTTCGTTACCTTTGGGATAAAGGCTTAAATCAAATTGAATCCAGAGCTTCATTGGCTGAAAATCATCACACTCGTTTCCCCCATCCTCAAGTTTGCACGCTATCACAACAAATGCCGAAGAACCTTACAATTTATCAAACATATGGGTAAAATTCTCCTTCCTTTGTTTTCCGTCTCTTTTATTATTATTATTTTTTCTAATCCTCTGTTCTAAGTTTTTAACATTCTTACCAGACCTTTATAGTTTTCATTCCACCAACTAACAAACCCTCTCCTCACATGTTATGTCCCACATTGGATGGGGAGGTGAACAAACCACCATTCATAAGGGTGTGGAGACCTTCCTCGAGTAGACACGTTTTAAAGCCGTGAGGAGAAGCCCGAAAAGGAGAGCCAAAGAGGACAATATCTTCTAGCGGTGGATCTGGGTCATTACAAATAGCGTCAGAGCCAGACACCGGATGATGTGCCGGCCTTTTCGCTGTTCCCCGAAGGGGGTAGATACGAGGCGGTATGCCAGTAAGGACGCTGGGCATCAAAGGGGGGTGGATTTGGGGGCGGTCCCACTTCGATTGGAGGAAGGAAAGAGTGCCAATGAGGACGCTGGCCTCGAAGGGGGTGGATTGTGATGTCCCACATAGGTTGGAGAGAAGAACAAACCACCATTTATAAGGGTGTGGAAACCTTTCCCTAGTGACTCGTTTTAAAGCCTTGAGGGGAAGCCCGAAAGGGAAAGCCCAAAGAGGACAATATCTAGCAGTGGATCTGGGTCGTTTCGTTTAAACATCTCTTCTCATTCCCAAGTTGCTTCACTAACTCGCTGATTCTTCCATAGAATTCCATAGAACTTTAACAAAAGGAATATCTCTGCTACGCAAGAATTTGCAACATACTTCCTCAGCATCGAAACGTGAAAAACGTTATGTACAGCACCTAACACTGGTGGTAAAGCCAACCTGTAGGCTACTGGGCCAATTCTTTCGAGGATCTTGAAAGGTTCAATAAAACCCGGGCTAAGCTTTCCCCTCTTACCAAATTGTAAAACACGAGAAACTGGTGCAACCTTCAAGAACACATGGTCCCTCACCTCGAACTCTAGGTCCTTCCTCCTAACATCAGCATAACTCTTATGACGACTTTGGGGTCAAAATTCTCTTCCTAATCTTCTGTATTGCTCATTGGTCGTCTGTAGCAAATCTAATCCTAACAGCCATTTACTACCTACCTCCTTCCAATAAATCGGAGTTCGACACCTACGTCCATAAATTGCCTCAAAATGAGCCATCTAAATGGTTGCCTCATAACTATTGTTATAGGCAAATTCCACCAAATATAGGTAGCTGTCCCAACTGCTAGCAAAATCAAGTACACACGCACGCAACATATCCTCGAGAATCTGATTTAATCTCTCAGTTTGTCCATTTGTCTGAGGATGGAACGATGTACTAAACTTCAGTTTTGTACCAAGGGCTTCCTAAAGACTCTTCCAGAATCGAGAGGTAAACCGTGCATCCCTATCTGACACAACAAAAACTGGTTCACCATGCAACCTTACAATCTCCCTTTAAATACAATTGTGCCCACTTGTCAACTGAATACGTAGACTTCCCTAGTATAAAATGAGGTTTCTTAGTTAAACTATCCACATCAACCCATATCACTGTAAACCCTGACTGGGTTCTAGGTAGTCCTGTAATGAAATCTATGGTCACCTCTTTCCTACGGGTGTACATGGTCCGGTTGGGTTGAGTTGAAGGATTTTTTTGACCCAACCCAAAAGTTCGGGTTGGTTGGATTGGTAACCCAACCTAACCCAATCCAACCTTATATTTTCGGGTTGGCCCAAATTTTTTTTTTAAAAATTTAATTTGTATGATCTAAAATGATAAAACAATTACTACCTACAGTTCATCACGGAAGAAAGGACTCACTGAGCCGAGATCCCTAACTAATACTAATCTAATACTAATATAGTAGAAAAGAACTGTCTTTTCTATATACTTTTCCCGGTTCCATTGCCACCGCGGGCTTTACGCAATCAATCGGATCATATAGATATCCCTTCAACACAAAATAGGTCATCAAAAGGATCTCGGAGACCCACCAAAGCACGAAAGCCAGAATCTTTCAGAAAATGGATTCCTATTCGAAGAGTGCATAACCGCATGGATAAGCTCACACTAACCCGTCAATTTTGGATCCAATTCGAAATTTTCCTTCGGAGGTATCAGGAAGAAGTTGTAGATCAAAAATATCAAACTCTCTATTGCATTCATATTATCACCTATAAATATGTAAAGAATATGCAATGAATCAATTCCAAGTTACCACATCTAATTAAATTATCTACATTCACAATATATAATCATTCAACAAAATGCCTAAAAATTCACGTATAAATATTTAAGGAATATTCAATGAATTAATTCCAAAGTTACCACATTCAACAAAATGCCTACAAATTTAAAACTATCCAACCCTCTAGCATTCTTAATTCCTGCATAAGAAAAATAGCATCTTGAAAGTTAGTACCGTTTTAAGATTGTTTGGATAAAACATATTATAACTTCAAATATTTTACTTACGAAAAATAATTATTTTTGCATGACATTGGTGGAGCTTGAAGGTCTTAAATCATCTAAAAATAAAATATAAATTGTGATATAACAATATAAAATACATCTTAACAAATAGACAATAAATAGATTTGGAGTTATCGTGTCTCAATCTTAGAACAAATCTCCAAATCTTAAGTTGTTGAGGAATCTCTAAGGATTCTGATTTTCTACTGATCCAATTTTGTGTACATATCAGAGCTTCTACTGTTTTAGGTGTCAAAGAACTCCTAAAAGAATCAAGAATCCTCCCACCTGCACTAAATGCTAATACAGAAGATATAGTCGACACTAGAACGACCAAAACATCTTGGCAATTTTCGATAAAACTCTATATTTAAATTCATTTGCTTTCCACCATGCCAAAACATCAAAATTATCATCAAGTCCTTTACTAGGTCCAGATAATTATCGATTCACATCATTCTTTAACTCGGTGAATTTTGCTCTTCTTTTCTTCGTTTGTATCTTGATAATACTAATATTGAACCATTCAAATTCTCTTCATCAATTGTGTCCATCTCCATACTCATGGACTTAAAAGTGAGTCTTGATTCAGATTGATGAGGATCTTGAGCATTATCATAAAACTTATAGTATTCATACAAACCAATTAAAATAATTCTTTATGCCATCCACCATCACTTTAGCCATATCATCTTCATAAATATTCGAAAAGCAAAATGATATGTAATCCAATTTGTAACAAGAATCGAGTACCACTGCTATGAATATCAACTTATTAATTCTTTCCATTGAGCCCCAATATTTTGTCATACTTAACTTTCATATTTGAACTCCTGTCACTTAAAATAGAGTTCACATTTTACTCCACTGAATTAAAAGTTCTCGAATACCCCAAAGTTCATGAAAATAATAATTAGAAGTCACATATAAAGAACCACTTATCTTCGTAGTTTCATCATAGAAAACCTTCAAAAACTTTACAAACACTGGAACGTTTTTCCAATCATCAATAGCTGGCGGCCCTATTCTTTTGTTTCCATGATCCCTGCTTTGAAGTAATCAACATAATCTAATTCTTCTTCCTCTAATACTTTGAAAGCTTTTTCAAGATTTTAAGGCATGATCAAACATCAAATAAGTGGAATTCCATCGAGTCGCCACATCCAAACAAACAAGTGCTTTACATTTAATTTTTTCTTGTTCAACACGATCTTTAAATTTTGTCAATCTCTTGGGGGATGATCTAACATACCTCACGTCATTGCGACACTAGAAATGGAGTCATGCATTTCTTTTAGCCCTTCATTTACAATCAAATTAATTATGTGAGCACAACAGCTCATGTGTAATATTTCTCCATTTAAGACAAGTGAATTCCAACTTCTGAGTATTCTCATAATATATGAAATAGGTATATTACTGAAACTTGCTTTATCAACTGTGATCGAGAAAACCTTATCCATTCTTCATTCGAATAAACAACTCTCAATAATCTTGCCAATAGTCTCTCCCTTGTGGCTAGCAACTTGACAAAAGTTGAGAACTCTTTTATGCAAATTCCATTCTAAATCTATAAAATGTCCGGTGATTACTATGTAATTAATATTTTGCAACGAAGTCCATGTGTGAGTGGTATGACAAACCATCTTGGAATGACCGACTAAAAAATCTTTCAACTTCTTTTTTTCTTCTAGATAGAGCCGAAATATATCTCTAGGTTACTCTTGACGGAGGGTCAAACTTAGGACATGTAATACTACAAAACAATTTGAAACCCTCGTTCTCTGTAAATTTAGATGACAATTCATCCATAATTATCATCTTGGCACGTGCTCTACATCTTGTTTGACTAAATAACGAAGTAACAATATTGCTACCACCCTTTCCATCTATTGAACGTTAAAAACTTAGAGTGGTGTGTCCTTTGTCCTCCACCTTATATGTGTACTTTCTACACTGATTTTTTAAATGCTTCCATAACGTGCCAGTTCCACAAGAATTAGTATCACAAGTGTAATCTTTAGAACATTATTAAATAAAAGCTATGGAATAGGGTAAATTTGGCTGGCCATTTTTGGCTAACTTTATGCTAAGTTTTAGCTCACTCTTTCTATTTTTGTAATTATCTTTGTTATTTAAAGAATTCAACTGAGAAATAAAACATCGGGTCTTCAGCAAAAATTCTCTCTCTTTTTACTTTCCGCTATTATTTCTTCGAAGGAACTTTCTTTATTTTTCGTCGACGTGTTTTGCCAGAGTCAACAAATGGTATCAGAGCCAAGTTGAAGCGATCGATGGTATATCATTACACAAGAGTCAATCTTATCAACAGTCAAGTTGAATAGCTCAAGTGGTTAGAGCGTCGACCTAACAACACCACGGGTCTCAGGTTCGAGTAGAAGAAAATGCAAAGCGCAAAAATACACATATCGTGGGGTCCATCCCGAGCAGGCTCACTCACTCCTCCACGCCGCTGTCGTGACGAGTAGAAGAAAATGCAAGCGCAAAAATACACACATCGTGGGGTCCATCCCAGGTAGGCTCACTCACTCCTCCACGTCGTTGTCGTATGCCGACATCTCCATCAACGCCGTGATGCTGACAAAGGTTCAACTACAACGAATCAAATCTCGCCAACAACATCACCACTCTCGGTGTCGTCCCTGATCACTTTGGGCAAGGAGGTGGAGGTAATGGACCGTCGAACCCGATGAAGAGCTCCAGCTAGGTGTAGCAAAGGCGGCATCAGCTGGGGAGCCAATTCAACTGGAGGAGGATCGGGTGTTCACTCAGATCGGCAAGAGGGACAAGCAGCATGAGCACCGATGATGGATCCTCGACACAGGGGCAACAAGCCATATGACCGAGGCAGGATCTGCGTTCTCCGAGCTCGACTCGAGGATTCGCGGGATGGTGAAATTTAGCGACGACGGCTACTCACGTAGGTTCGACGCATGACAAACCGTCTTTACATCCTGAAGTTAAAGATAGAGCAACCCGTCAGCCTCTCGACCAAGACCGAAGAGGTATCTTGGAGGTGGCACGCAAGGTACGGGCACTTAAACTTTCCTGCTCTAGAAAAGCTACAGAAGGAGGAGATGGTGCACGGTTTTCCGGCAATCAAAGGCGTGAACAAGCTGTGCGACGGGTGCCTCATCGGCAAAAAGAGGACCGTCGAACCCGATGAAGAGCTCCAGCTAGGTGTAGCAAAGGCGGCATCAGCTGGGGAGCCAATTCAACTGGAGGAGGATCGGGTGTTCACTCAGATCGGCAAGAGGGACAAGCAGCATGAGCACCGATGATGGATCCTCGACACAGGGGCAACAAGCCATATGACCGAGGCAGGATCTGCGTTCTCCGAGCTCGACTCGAGGATTCGCGGGATGGTGAAATTTAGCGACGACGGCTACTCACGTAGGTTCGACGCATGACAAACCGTCTTTACATCCTGAAGTTAAAGATAGAGCAACCCGTCAGCCTCTCGACCAAGACCGAAGAGGTATCTTGGAGGTGGCACGCAAGGTACGGGCACTTAAACTTTCCTGCTCTAGAAAAGCTACAGAAGGAGGAGATGGTGCACGGTTTTCCCGGTTTTCCGGCAATCAAAGGCGTGAACAAGCTGTGCGACGGGTGCCTCATCGGCAAAAAGAGGCGCACACCTTTCCGTCTTGGACATCCTACCACGCCGATGAGCCGTTGGAGCTTGTACTCAGTGAGGAGGCAGAGGCGGTTAAGTGCATTAAATCGTGAGCGGAGGCTGAATGTGAGAAGAAGATGCGAATGCTGCGCACAGACCGAGGCGAAGAATTCACCTCGACAAGTTTTGGTAAGTACTGCGATAAGTTTGGCATACAACGGCACCTAATAGCGCCCTACTCCCCCCAATAGAACGGAGTGGTGGAGCGCCAAAATTAGACCATCGTCGGGACAACAAGGTCATTGCTGGTGACGACCGGGATGTCTGGGAGATTGTGGGGAGAGGCGGTAATGACTACCGTCTATCTCCTCAATCGGTCACCAACCCGAAGCCTCGATGGGAAGACGCCATATGAGGCCTGGTACAACAAAAAGCCAGCTGTACATCATCTCCGCGTTTTCGGCTGCGTCACATACATGAAGGTAACGCGTCCCCACCTTGCCAAGCTTGATCCCAGGGGGCTAAAAGTCGTCTTCATCGGCTATGAACTTGGGAGCAAGGCGTACAAACTCTATGATCTTGTAGGGGGGCGAGCTCACGTATCTCGCGACGTCATCTTCGACGAAGGCACCTTTTGGTAGTGGAACGACGTGATCGAGGCAGACCACAACCCAAATCAATTCACGGTAGAGTAGTTCGTCACCGAGCCGGAAGAAGGAGGAGCCCAACATCAGTAACCGTCACCGCCGCCAGCAAGTGCACCCCCTGAACCAGTGGAGTTCGCAACACCACGGACTGCGGATTCGACACTGGATGCCGATCACGATGATGATCTGGTGGCCAGGTACCGGAGGATGGACGACTTAGTGGGAGGAGGTGAACCACATAGACTGGTAGCGCGCGAGCTCGAAGAAGTGGCTGGACTGCATGCCATCAGTGTAGATGAAACGAACACCTTGGCCGAAGCAGAAAGAAACCCGTGCTGGCTGAAGGCAATGCATGAGGAGATGACATCCATCACTGAGAACCAAACATGGAGTCTGGAGGATATGTCGCCGAGACACCGAGCCATAGGGCTCAAATAGGTGTACAAACTGAAGCGCAACGAAAAATGAGAAGTTGTGAAGCACGAGGCCCATCTGATGGCGAAGGACTACGTCTAGAAGCAAGGAGTGGACTTCGAAGAGGTATTTGCACTGGTGGCAAGATTAGAATCCGTCTGTCATTTGCTGGCAATTGCAGCACATTGCTCTTGGGAGGTTCACCATATGGACGTGAAGTCTACTTTCCTTAACGGAGAGCTGAAGGAGACTATCTACGTCCGACAACCACCTGGCTTCCTGGACAATGACAATCCCGGTAAGGTACTGCGCCTACATAAGGCACTCTACGGGCTTTGACAAGCCCCACGAGCCTGGAACGCGAAGCTCAACAGTACCCTACTGTCACTGAAGTTCAAGCGTTGTGCCTCTGAACATGGCATGTATACACACGACCCTGGCAAGCAGCGACTGATCGTGGGAGTGTACGTCGAAGAACTCATAATCACTGGAGGCGACATGGAAGTCCTCGGAAGGTTCAAGAAGAAGATGTCAAAGAACTTCGAGATGAGCGATCTCGGTGTGCTCAGCTACTACCTCGGCATCAAAGTGCAACATAATTCTACTGGCATCTCCATCTGCCAAAGTGCGTACGCGAAGAAACTGCTGGACACAACTGGGCTTGCGGACAGTAATTCTACAAGGACGCCAATGGAGGCCCGACTCCAACTAAGGAAAGCAGGCACTACGACGACAGTCGACTCCACCAATTACCGCAGCATTGTCGGGAGTCTGCGCTATCTAGTAAAGACTCGTCCTGATCTTACTTATTCTGTTGGATATGTGAGTAGGTTTATGGAAGCACTTAGGGAGAAGCATCTAGTGGCTGTCAAGCGCATCCTGCGCTATGTAGCCAGAACAAAGGCTGGGGTGTAAGGTACTGCGCAGGAAGAGGAAAGAAGAAACTCAAGTTGGTCGACTACAGTGATAGTGACATGGCCGGTGACGTTCATGATCGTAAGAGCACCAGTGGAATAATCTACTTCCTCTCAGGCGGTGCGATCTGCTGGCAATCAACAAAACAGAAGGTAGTTGCTTTGTCTTCCTGCGAAGCAGAATACATCGCCACTTCGATAGCAACAACACAGGGGGTCTGGCTTGCGCGACTAATGGAAGAACTCCTCGAGAGAGAAAGCGATCCACCAATGTTATATGTGGACAACAAAGTTATGATCTCCCTGATCAAAAATCCAATTTTGCACGACCGGAGCAAGCACATAGAAATCAGATTCCACTACATTCGAGAATGTGCAGATCGAGGGCTCATCAAGATTGATTTCATCCGAACAGAGGAACAACTTGGAGATATTTTCACCAAGTCCCTGGCGCAGGTAAAATTTGAAGAACTACACTAAAAAATCGGAATTTAAATAATAAGGTAGATATAACACAGCTTGAGGAGATTATTAAATAAGAGCTATGGTCCTCCTTAAATTTATTTAAATTGTTTTGACCTTTCAAAGTTCTGAATTCACGCTCATGGAAGAGCGTAAATTTGGCCAGCCATTTTTGGCTAACTTTGGGCGAAGTTTTAACCCACTCTTTCTATTTTTGTAATTATCTTTGTTATTTAAAGAATTCAACTGATTAGAAATAAAACATCGGGTCTTCAGCAAAAATTCTCTCTCTCTCTCTTTTTACTTTCCGCTATTATTTCTTCGAAAAAACTTTCTTCGGCCGTTTGTTTTTCATCGACGTGTTTTTCTAGAGTCAACAAACAATAGTTGAACTTGCACCTCTTATTATTGTTCTCTAATCGTGTAAAGTGATCCCATACGGTACTAGGTTTCTTCTTCTTAAATGCAGATTGTTCAGCCAATGGTGGTTTCGATGCATTATAATTACTAGAGCTACTTGCACATCAGTTGCACTATTGTTTTCCATTTATAAAAAGTAAAATAGAACTATTATGATTCAAACATTTAACCCAATATGAATAGTTATCATTGAATGCATCAAAGTTAAAATATACAATCAGTCTTTGCAAGGGATATAACAAAAAGAGAAAAAGTTATCCCGTTATAGCATTCCAAGAGACTAAAGAGAGAAAGACGGCCCGAGAAAGAAACAAGACAAAGAACGCGAGAGAATGCTATTGAGATCAAATTCCTTGTGAGAGACTTAAGTGTCTATAGAGATTTGTATTTTGACTGAAGCTTTGTATTTTGGGGTGTGAAAGAGAGAAAGAGAGAAAAAGGCTGTGAGGTGAATAACTAAATACGGCTGAGAGAGAAGGAGAGAGAGAATCATAAAAGAGAATAATCAAACAAAGATAGAGAGAGAGAGGTAGAGAGAGGTAGATTTCTTTAACTTTTATGTAGAACTTGAGCTGAGAGGTAGAAATGGGTAGAAATGGGTTAGAGTAGAGAGGTAGTGGAGAGAGCAGATGGATTTATGTAGAAATTTCAAATAACTTATTTAAAATAACATGATTTTAAACAGTCATTTCCTGAGAGGACGTAGAGAGAAGAGAGGGAGGCATTTCCCTCAAGCTAAAGACGCAGAGAGTAGAGAGGGAGGGTGCCTACTGCCGAGGACGCAGAGCATACAGAGAGGGAGGGAGAAAGAAATTTCACTAATGAAGTAATTATTGGGTTTTGAAGTGTCAGGTTTGGGCTTGGGTTTGCGATTTGGTAAGACACGAGACAAGATTGTAGATTGGGCTTTACATTTGGGCCTTTGGGCTTTAATTTTTTTTTAGTATTTTCGGGTTGGGGCGGGTTGACACAATCATTTTTTTTTTTGGCTACCCGAACCCAACCCAAATTAGATCGGGTTAAAAAAAAATGGACCCAACCCAAACCTGAAATCCAACACAAACCAACCCAACTCTTATATGGTTGGGTCGGGTTGGGTTCTCAGGTTTCCGGGTTGGGTGTACACCCCTACTCTTCCCACTTCCATTGGGCACATTTAGAGGTTGCAATAATCCAGCAGGTTTTTGTCTAGGTGCCTTAACTTGTTGACAAGTTAAACACCTACTCACATATTCAGTAACATCTTTCTTCATCCCAGGCCACTAAAAGCATGTTTTCAAGTCTTGATACATCTTTGTGGCACCTGGATGTCCAGTATAGGGAGACTCATGTGCCTCAGATAAGATCTTCCTCTTGATCTCCATATCGTTTGGCACACAAGTTCGATTCCGCCACTTCAAACATCCATCGCTTGTCATCAAGAAATCCTTGACTCATTCAGTCTCAAGTTGCTTCATGACTTTTGAAAAATAAGGGTCTCTTTGGTGACCCTAAGTAACTTGTTGCTGCAATGTCGGGCAGATAGTCATAAGAGCTAGCTGAGCTGTCGCTTCCCTGACCAACACAGCTATCTAAGCTCGTTCAGACTCTATCAAAATGTTGGCGTAACTACCCTAAATTTTACCTATTTAATCTAAGGTTATTACTATACCTTGAAATGCGAAATTTACATTAAATGGGCTCTTATCATAAATGCGACTTACTCGCCTTTTATTATCTCGTGAAAAAGAAAACGAATACAAGGGAAAGAAAGAAAAAAGAACAATACTGAAATAATTGTCTTAAATTATCCTATGGTTTATTATGCGATTACAATTCAACCTATACTAACCTATACGAATGATGCAAACCGAATTCAACCTATACTAACCAATACTAGGAAATGGAAACACTGCTAACCTATGCATGTGTCACGGTCTCGATGTAAGGCCCACATTTTGGGCCCATGACCTAATAACAAAATCAGGCTTATAAAAAATAAATAAATAATAAGTCTAGGGTTCAATAGGCAAGAAACCCTTTAGCCAGCCACTACCCTTCCTTCTCTTTTCTTTTTATTCACTTTTCTTCCTTCAGCCGCTGCCACCCAACGGTCACGGCCCCGCAGCCGATTGTTTCCCACACTGCTCCCGCGCCCCTTCCCATATCAGAAAACATCCGCCCAGCACCCACATCGCCGCCGCGAGGGAACGACATTGTGTAACCTGATGGTTGGGTAATCTGTTTGTGGTGTGATATGGTTAGGTTGGGTAATCTGGATTGTTAGGTAATCTGGATTGTTGGGTAATCGGATTGTTGGGCAATCGGATTGTTGTGGAATCGGATAGTTGTGTAATCGGATTGTTGTGGAATCGGATGGTCGTGTAATCGGATTGTCGTGTAATATGGTTAGGTCGGATAGTCTGATGATAGGTGTCTATTGCCGACATAATGTGCTGGTAGGTAGTCATGAGTAAGGGGTTTGTGATAATAGTTACACGCTGTGTGTTTCAGGTAACTAGCCAGCAATAGTCACCTTTGCCATGTAATCTGATTGTCGTATATTCTGATTGTCATATAATCTGATTGTTGTGTAACCTGATGGTTGGGTCTGTTTGTGGTGTGATATGGTTAGGTTGTGTAATCTGGATAGGTGTAATCGGATTGTTGGGCAATCGGATGGTTGGGCAATCGAATGGTTGTGCAATCAGATTGTCGTGTTGTGTAATCGGATTGTCGTGTAATATGGTTAGGTTGGATAGTCTGATGATAGGTGTCTATTGCTGACATAATGTGCTTGTATGTAGCCATGAGTAAGGGGTTTGTGGTAATAGTTACACGCTGTGTGTTTCGGGTAACTAGCCACCAATAGTCACCTTTGGGGTGATTCTAGAAAAGACTATTCAGTAATGGTTATACGATGTGTGTTTCGGGTAACCAACTAGGAATAACCACTTTAAGGATTGAAAGTGTAGTTGAGGTTGTGGAGGTAACAATCACCTGCTGCATGTTTTGGTTGATCGCCTTATGACGATTCATATGTTGACCCCCAATAGGGGAGTTCCCTTGCTGACTATTTTTTTACTCACTCTGTTTTTTTTTTAAATGATTTTTAAGGCGAAGCTGTGGCATGGAGGTGACGAGTAGGATGCCTACTCGTCAGTCACGGGGCGATTCAAGGAATTTTATGTTTTTTTTTTTTTTTTGTAGTCTCATTTTGTGGGAGAGACATTTCTGCATTTTTGTTATTAATTTTGTAACAGATTCAAATTTTCCATTTTTGCCTTGTTTGGTTGATCTTTATTTTTATTTCTATATATGACAAGATATTTTCCATTTTTGCCTTGTTTGGTTGATTTTTATTTTTATTTCTATATATAACAAGATATTATGTTATGCATTTATTTCTTGCCGGACGCCGGAAAAGGTGCAATTTTCAAGGAAGTTATTATCTAAAAATAAAATAAATAAATAAATCTAATCTCCTCGGAAATAGAAGGATTCGTGGTTTTACCTAATAGTAGGAACATTCCTATTTCTTTTAGTTTCCTTATCCTAAAACCCTAGAATGCAAAAGTCTTCGTATTATTTTTATATTTCCATGCCCAACCTTTTACCTCCCTTGAAAACGATTTACCTCCCTTGGAAACGATTTTCTCTCCAAACTTTCCTCTAGAACGTTGTAGTTGCTCTTCGGAGGAAAAATCAAGTAGAAGTAAGACATTTATGTTGGGATCATTGTGTCAAAGATGATCGTTGGAAATCGGTGTTGAGGACGTTGTGGGATTGTCGGCGCGTCGCCGGAATTGGGGAGGCGGAAACTAGAGTTTCGTTGCTTGTCGGGTAAGGAAGGCAAGGTTTTTGGAATAGGGTCGGCTCGCACGTGTACGAAATCGGCTCGGTTCCGTCAATTCCCGAAGCTCGACTTGGCGGCTTAGTTGGCCGGCTCGGCAACTAGGCTTAGCGGCAAGGTATCACTATAATATATCGATTCTAAGGTTTTTGGCACTTCCAAAGCTGTTTCTGCCCTTAGTTTTACCATCCGAGGTCAGTATGGTTCCTAAACATTAAAGACAGCTTAGGTCGGGGGTTTAATTTGATAAATAGCATGAGTTTAGCTAGGGTACCTTGTGAAAGGTTCTAAATTTTTATGTGGTTATCATAGGACGTATTTAACCGCTGGGATTAGCTCGTTGTGAGTGACTTCAACCAAGACCATCAAGGTAAGTGACCTTACTGATGGAGTTAGCTTACTACGTGTTGTATGATGGTGCGTGCCCTGTGGCCCCTACATGCACCATATTTATGTGTGTATGTTATGTGATGTATGAATTATGTTGACTGTTGACTGTTTATGCTATGTGAAACTATGAATGATATGTTAGTAATATTGCCATGAAACTGTTGATCTATGTCACGGATACACGTAGTATTATCGAGTCATGTCATGAGATATTTATGCAACTGGAATGTACTTTCATGTTATGTAATATGTCATGTAATGCAAGTCATGTGAGACGCCATGTGATGTAAGAAACGTAAATGTGATGTAAGAAACGTAAATGTGATGTTAGCACTGCTTATGTAATGTCATGTTAGATATGTTAAGGGACCTCATGCATATATGTATGTCACGTGCATCGGGATTCTTACCCTTTATGATACGAAAGAATGAATTACGATATTTATGTTCGCCATGATATCATGCGGGCCCTTTTCTGTTCTGTGGTGTCCGGCGACGTGTAACATGTTGTGCCCAACCAAGTCAGGCCCAGGGGGTATGTATAGGAGCCCGCCTGGTGGGTCTATGTATGCGTACATGGGTCGTGTTTGAAGAAGTACCACACATCCAACCCTACCCGGAATAGAAAAGCGCCCAAGGCCATGAAAAGTTTATGAAAAGATAGGCCTCGCTCATATGTTGCATGTGTTTGCATTCCTAACCCCAACAGTGGGGTGACTTATTGAGTATTTCATAAAATACTCAAGCCACGTGCTACCTACATTTTTCAGATAAAGGCAAGACGTCAATGTACGGTTGACGGCAGAGCTGAGGACACCATGGAAGTTAGAGATGGGATATTTTTAGGAATTTACCTTTATTGGACTGTTTTAAGTTAGTTGCTTTATTTAGATACATTTTTAAATTGGGTTATTGAAGGTTTATTTTTGGAGATAAGTTGTTTTGGATTTATGAATGTTTATGAAAGACTTTGTTTTGTTTACAAGGTTATTTATGATAAGCTCCCGCATAATGAATTATGTATGCATGGGTAATGTCACTAATTAGGTTTAGAAAATTAGGGGCGTTACAAATTTAAACTATGCTGTGGATACCTAGTTTGTGGGAACTAGGTGGTCGCATCAGACTTCCTTTTGATTTTAAATTTCCTCTTTGTTTTAAATGGCTTTAGGCGGCATTGTTTTTTTTTTTTTTTTTTTAATTTTAAAGGGGTACCCTGCACGTGATTTCTAATAAATTTTTACATGATTTTCATCATTTTCCAAATCAATCTCATTATTTTTTTTCGTAACGGCCCTGATCGTTACTTATACGGTAAGTTGGGTCGTTACAGTTGGTATCAGAGCCCAGTTATGGGATTCTGTAGACTGCTTACATCGTAAGCCAAAGAGTTGCCCATGACTGAACGGCAAACCCTCGTCACTTCCAGGTACTCTTGGCCATAAAATGGAGAAATATGTATTGTCAAATAGTGAAATCACATTGCTTATCCTGGATGATTTTATGTGCGCTTGTCAATCAAAATTAGTGGATAATGCAGGTTGCTTAATGTACGAATATGTATTGTCGAGTATTGATATTTTGATTGACTATCGTGTGTGGTTTTATATACTTGTCAGTCATCAAGTAGTGTATAATACACGTTGTAAGAGAAAATATATATATAATTTATGAGGTAATTAATTGTGGACGAAGAATAAAACAAGCGAAAGGATGTCTGGCCAAGTAACAAATTGGGGAGATAAATGTGCTCGAAGCGGACCGACAAGGGTACAAGAGAACCCATCTTTTGAGGCCCTACTTCAAGAACAGTCAGTGAATGCGAACCCAAATCCTGGGATAGGAGTTCCCCCATCTGGTCTACCCAGAGCAAACCTTATACTTCGGAAGTACCTAATATGACTGTGATGATGGGGCTGATGCAAAATCCATGGCATAGACAAATGGGCAACTGGCACAAATGATCCCGACCTTAGCCCAAAGTGCAGGCAGACGACCCATCACAACAGGGGAGACGTTGACGCATCAGAAGAACGCAAGTATTTTTGGGCTTTCAAACGTCGGGACCCCGAAGTATTCGAGGGCAAATCCAAGGACCCTGTCGTAGCTGAATTATGGTTGTCGGCTATTGATGAAATTTTTCGACGCATGAAGTGTCCGGAGGAACATAGTCTGAGTTGCGTAACCTATTTGTTACGCGAAGTTGCTAAACTGTGGTGGCAATCAGCCTCCTGGGCAATTGCTGGAGACGAGGATGACATCACCTGGACGCAGTTTAGAAAATCATCTCTCCGAAAATACTTCAAACAAGTGGTGCAATATAAGAAGTAACGCGAATTCCTAAGCATAGAGCAGGGAAACAGGTCAGTAGAGGAGTATGAACGAGAGTTCACCCGTCTGTCCCGTTTCACCCCAATAATGGTCTCAACAGAAGAGCTGAAAGTAGAATGTTTTGTTATGGGTTTGCGGCCCGATGTCCGACGGGCGGTATCAGCTCACGTTCCACCTGACTACGCAACAACACTCCGACTTGCTGAGACGCTCGATGTTAGAGAATATCCAACAGAAGACAACCAAACCCACTTATACACGTCGATTGACCAGAAGAGAAAGAGAGAGCAGACGTCACCTACCTCCTTAAAGGTATCTTGGCACTAGGCCAAGACAAATTTAAACCAAGAGCGCAGGCAACCAAAGGCTTGCCCACAGAACACGCCACGTGACAAACCACGTTGCTCGAACTGTGGGAGACGTCACCCAGGATAATGCAGGTTTAAGAATAGGGTATGTTTCAAATGCCACCAAGAAGGCCACCTTGTCGCGCATTGCACCCAAGGGAGAGCAACTAGTACCAATAGACCCCCTGGTAACCAACTGAACTCAAACCTGAGGCCAGCTCCGCAACAGGGGCGAATGTATGCTACCACTCGCCAGGAGACAGAAAACTCCAACACTGCAGTCACAGGTACGCTCTCTATTCTTGGGTACTACGCACGGGTCTTATTTGATTCAGGGTCAACCAACTCTTTTATCTCAACTAATCTTGTAAAACACGCAAGAGTAGAAGTTGAACCGCTAGGGTACAGGTTGTCTGTGGGTACTCCAGCAGGGGTAAGTATGGAAGCCTTCGAGAGGGTAAAGGATTTTGAGTTGTGTGTGTCAAACCACACGATGGATGTGATGCTGATAATCCTAGATATGACCAATTTTGACGTCATCTTAGGGATGAAGTGGTTAGCTAAAAACCATGCATCCATCGATTGCTTCAACAAGGAGGTGGTGTTCAGACCTCTTGGTTAGCCAAGCTTCAAGTTCAAGGGGACCAGGGAGGGAACAGTCTCGAGGATAGTCTTGGCATTAGGGCGAACTGAGGCGAGCATTAACTCAGTGCCAGTAGTGAGAGAATTCGTGGACGTGTTCCCAGAAGATCTCCCGAGCCTACCCCCAGAGCGTGAGATGGAATTTGAAACTATACTTGACCCAGGAACAACCCTATATCAAGAGCCTAGTACAGAATGGCCCCTGCTGAATTGAAAGAACTAAAGTTGCAGGTTCAAGAGCTACTAAGCAAAGGCTTTATACGACCAAGTGTGTCTCCTTGGGGAGCCCCAGTGATATTTGTGAAGAAGAAGGACGGCTCTATGCGCTTATGCATGAACTATCGGGAACTTAACAAAGTGACAATTAAAAACAAGTATCCTTTACCCCGAATCGATGACCTGTTCGACCAGTTGCAAGGAGCAGTTGTGTTCTCAAAGATTGACTTACGATCAGGCTACCATTAGTTGAGGATTAAGGAGAGTGATATCTCAAAGACAGCCTTTCGCACAAGGTATGGACATTACGAGTTTAGGGTAATGTCATTTGGCTTGACTAACGCTCCAACAGCATTTATGGGGTTGATGAACAAAGTGTTCAGAGAGTTCTTAGACAACTTTGTGATCGTCTTCATCGATGATATCCTTGTGTATTCCAAGACTAGGGAACAACACGAGGAACATCTCCGGAAAGTGCTGACCACTCTGAGAACGAACAAGTTGTATGCAAAGTTCTCCAAGTGCGAATTCTGGGCAGAACAGGTGGGATTTCTTGAGCATGTAGTTTCAAACATGGGAATCACCCTAGAGCCAACAAAGATTGAGGCGGTGACGAATTGGCCTTGCCCGACCACAGTGACTGAGGTACGAAGTTTCGTTGGACTAGTAGGGTATTATCGGCTGTTTGTGAAGGATTTCTCCAAGATCGCCACCCCCCTTACTAAGTTGACCAAGAAAGGAAAGTCGTTTACCTGGAATGATTAGTGCGAGGTTAGTTTCAAAGAACTTAAACGAAGGTTAGTAACAGCCCCAATACTCACTGTACCGTCAGGAGATGAAGGCTTTTGTAGTGTACAGTGATGCTTCAAAAAGGGGGTTTAGGATGTGTCCTCATGCAACATGGGAAGGTTATTGCCTATGCTTCACGTCAACTAAAAGACGAGCGAAACTATCCCACCCACGACCTAGAACTCGCAGCAGTGGTATTTGCATTGAAGATTTGGAGACACTACCTTTTTGGAGAAAGGACCCAAATTTTCACTGACCACAAGAGTCTTAAATACTTCTTTACTTAGAAGGAGTTAAACATGAGACAACGCAGGTGGTTGGAGTTAGTTAAAGACTATGACGTGGAGATACTCTATCACCTGGGAAAGGCGAATGTGGTAGCTGATGCGTTGAGCCGAAAATCAGCACACACGTTTGCCCTAATCACTATAGAAAAAGCGATCCAGTAGGATCTGGAACACGCCGGTGTAGCGGTGGCCATGGGGGAGGTCACCGCTCAATTGGCCCAGTTAACGATACAACCGACCTTGAGGCAACGTCTTATTGATAAACAACATGGTGATCCAGATTTGGTTGGAAAAAGACGTTTGATAGATGTCAATCAGACAAAGGAGTTTTCATTGTCAGCCGATGGGGGGCTGTTGTACCATGGGCGGTTGTGTGTGCCAAATGAAGAAGAACTGAAGGTAGAAATCCTAACCGAGGCTCACCACTCGCCATTCGCCCTACATCCTAGCAGTACCAAGATGTATTAGGATTTGAAACGACATTATTGGTGGCGGAATATGAAACGTGATGTGGCCGAGTTCGTGAGCAAGTGTCTGGTTTGTCAACAAGTCAAAGCCCCATGGCAGAAGCCGGCGGGGCTATTACAACCACTTAGTGTACCTGAATGGAAGTGGGAGAACATCACCATGGACTTTATCGTGGGATTACCGAGGACGGCCAGAGGCTACACAGTTATATGGGTTGTGGTTGATAGGCTCACAAAGTCAGCTCATTTCCTCCCAGGAAAGTCCATTTATTTCGTGGATAAATGGGCTCAGTTGTACTTGAAGGAAGTAACAAGATTGCACGGGGTACTGGTATCCATTGTGTTAGATAGTGATCCCCATTTCACATCAAAGTTTTGGAAAAGCCTTTAGAAAGCGTTGGGTACATGCTAGAGTTTAGTACAGCATTCTACCCACAGACGGATGGGCAAACTGAACGTTTAAACTAGATTCTGGAGGACATGCTACGGGCCTGTATGTTGGACTTTGTCGGTAGCTGGGACACACACTTGCATCTCATAGAGTTTGCTTATAATAACAATTATCAAGCGACGTTGGGTATGACACCTTTTGAGGCCTTATATGGGAAGAAATGTCGATCCCTAGTGTGTTGGGATGAAGTGGGAGAACGCAAGTTGTTGGGCCCCGACTTAGTGCAAGCAACTAATGAGGCTATCCAGAAAATAAGAACTAGAATGCGTATGGCCCAAAGCAGGCAAAAGAGTTATGCAGATGTGAGACGAAGAGATTTGAAATTTGAGGTAGGAGACAAAGTATTCCTTTAGGTGGCTCCCATGAAAGACATTCTCAGGTTCGAGCGCAAAGGGAAGTTAAGCCCATGCTTCATTGGACCATTTGAGATTTTGGAGCGAGTGGGACAAGTAGCTTACCGATTGGCCCTACCACCTATACTCTTAAGAGTCCACAATTTGTTCCATGTATCGATGTTACGACTATACATATCTGACCCATCACATGTGATAGATTTCAAACCTCTACGGTTGGATAAGGGTTTGAACTATGAGGAGGAACCAGTGCAAATTGTAGATAGAGAAGTGAAAACCCTACGTAATCGAGAGATCATGTTGGTCAAGGTATTATGGCGGAATCACTAGCTGGAAGAAGCCACTTGGGAATGAGAGGAGGAAATGATAAGCAAGTACCCTAAGCTCTTCAGAGCGGGTAAGTAGCGCAAGCTTTATGTATTTAAGTGAAGCTTTCGAGGATGAAAGTTTCTTTTTGGGGGAATATTGTAAGGCCCCACGTTTTGGGCCCATGACCCAATAACAAAATCAGGCTTATGAAAAAAAAAAAAAAAAAGCCTAGGGTTCAATAGGCAGGAAATCCTTTAGCCAGTCGCCACCCTTCCTTCTCTTCTCTTCTTTTTTCCACTTTTCTTTTCCTTAGCCACTGC